>CM045070.1:13342184-13839684 GCA_024542945.1 allo-octoploid hybrid of Carassius auratus x Cyprinus carpio
GAAAAAAAACACTTGTTTTTTCTGTAGTGTTATATAATACTAAATGATTATATAATTCTTTATAGTTAATGTGCATTCATGTCATGAAACTTTGATTAATATACATTCAAATTTTAATCATCAGAACTATTACATAATATTTGCTAATGGCATATCAACAAAAGTTATAAAATACATCCCAGTTATGCGATACGAGCAAATTATATCATTTCTGCTCTAATTGGTAAACACAGTTTTGGGATATCTTGGATGGGAAGCTGAGCCTTGCTTGTAGGACACTGGGAGAAAAAGATTTGCTTCCTGGCACAGAGTCTTGCACCTATCTGAAATAGCCAAAGGCAGCGTTCTCTGTCTTAAGCAGACAGCTGAGGAGGAGATGAGTCATCCTCCCACACTGAACCTGGTGCAATGCTTTTACTCTTCCTCCTCTCATTTGCTCATTTCCTCCACTCTCCATCACTCTGCTTTAACGGTAGTCTGATTTCCAGCCTGTGGGTGAAGGAGCTTGAATGGCTGCATGCATGATTAATGTTAAACATATTGGGAATCTCCCTCAGCACGCAACCTACACAGCAGGCTGGATTAAAAGAGAGTAAATAAAGCTATACATTAGTGTTTAATATAGAGAGAAGACTTTTATGTAAAGTTTGAATGTGTGAAAGGCCCTTCAGAGTGAAGATGAAACAATATGAGACTTGCATGCTGTGGCATTTTCACACGGACACAGGCCTTTATATTTCTGTATTTCATATGTTCTGGGACACATCGCTTTTCTCCCACCTGGGACAGTCTGTCCTCGCCCTCAGTGGCCCATGCCAGAGCAGCACTATTTCAATCCAGGACAGAAAATTGAGAAGGAGAAAAAACATCCATGGCCTCCTTCTAAAGAATCTTCTGCCCTAGAAACTTTACCCTGCTTTCCAAGCATCCTCAAAAAAGAGATTTTAGTCCTAGAGTGCTAAAATATGGCGTGACACTGGTGAGGGTGAAATGAAGTTAACAGTAAAAAAATCACTATCAATTTTCATTTAACAGAAACTTCAATGAAAGCAAAACAAGATGGAAGAAAGAAGATAAAACGGGTCTGATACCACATGGGACTGAAGGAATGACAATATTTTAATTTTGGTGTGAACTATTCAATACACATAAAAGTGTTATGTAATAATCTGAGTGTTTGAGTCCATACCTGCTGAACTATTGTGGTCAACTCCAGACACAGCTGAATCACATTATTTCTGGTCATGGAATAGTCTGCCACGGCAGCGAACGGAGACCTGATGAAGAAGTAACACCTGCCATTAACCATTAGATCACTTCCAATCACAACCACGTTTTGTGTCTAACCTTCCTTTGTCTCGCTGCACTGCCAAATGTGTCTAATTCAGGCAATGCAGGACATTCAGGATGAGGAATGAGAGCTTAAAGGAGGTGACCCAAGAAGGATGTGGAGAGGGAGGGAGATGAAGCTTAACAAAAACAGAGAGAGACAGACAGAGCTGAAAGCGAGAGGAGAGAGAGGATTTCTCGCTCCAATGCACTAATTCACGAGGCTCGGGCGGCAGGAGGAAGCTCTGCTCACGTTCTCCATCATACAGACTGCAAAGATAACTGTCTTTCTATTATCATATATATAATTAAATTCCTACAAAAATGCTCAGTATATTACAGATTTTTTTTTTTAAATAACAAACATACATGATCAGCACTATACAAGTGTGGATGTCTTCTTTCAATGTGTTTCATGACACATTGTCATAAATGGTGCAAAAAAACAAGTCCTGCTGTGAACACTCCAAATGAACCACAGCAGATATCTACAACACATGCAGTGTGACTGACCCAAGACATTGACCAGCAGTCAACTAGATGGTGCAAACAGTAATACAGAAATCTTTTCTACAAAAGAAAGCACAAGGGAATCGTTTATCTTAATGAGTGCACTGAGCGCACATCTGACTCCAGGGTTCTTATCTTACACTTTATAATAAGACTGTAACAAACGAAAGTCGGTCACCCAGGACCCCACTCCTGCTGTCATCCTGTCTGGAGAGAATAAATGAGGGAGACCCAGAGGCCAGGAATAATCTAGGGAGATACAGCAGTGGATTAATTGCACTCTGAAATTATGAGTGTGGGGTTAGACAGGAGACTTGGCGTACTGCACTAATGAGGAGGCGTGGCCAACGAGAGCTTCAGCTGTTGAAGGAATTAATGCAAACTCACAAAACGCGACCTCGCGCACACACTTGAGAGATAAACAAAAGCACTTAGCAGGCATGCTGGCTGCTTTCAGGGCCAGCTCCTCCGAAACAGAAGAGACTTACGTAAGCTCTTTACTCATCTTTTGTTTGTCAGCTGATTGCTCATGGGTGTTACATAAGGAAATCGGCGTGATCGTGTCATCTGTGGCCTCTCGCATGACCTCACTGATGAGTTCAAAACAATGGAGCCTTTTAGATGAGATGAGGGGTCATGTGACCGTACGCATGGTAGATAAAGGAACGGGATCACTGAGGCTGCTTTGATTGAACTTAGTGTTTGCTTGTAAATAAATACAGTGGCCCTAAAAGACACTTTGAATTGCCTTAACAAAATATAAAATCATGTGGCATCTGCCAACAAATTATGCCAAGTAACTTTGCTTTTCTGAACCATTTGGGCAATGATTTTTTTAGTACATATGTGACAGTAGTTCCTCTCAAGATTACACAGGGGTCATAGCACAGGACATTTTAGTACCTATTTGTCCAAATTGTCTTAAATTTGATCAATAGATGTATTGTTTTTTTAGTATTTTATATGCGCAAAAAGTGTGATTGTGCTATCTTTTTTTAAAAGCCATTTTAATATTTAGTATTTTATTATATAATGAACAAACATCTATAAAAAAATGTGTTGCTAATTCTCAGTTTTCATTTTTAAACATTTCTAATTAGCTTTAATTATTTAATTATTTTTTCAGTTTCAGGTTTAGTCATTTAAATATTTAAACTCACTTTATTTCACTTAATTACCAATGCAACATTTCTAATTTTCATTACAAAGTTTATTATATATATATATTTAATTTTCAATTAGCAAAATAAATTTTTAATTACATTTTTAAGTTTAAGTTTTAGCTATAGGGATAGTTTACCCAAAAATAAAATTCTGTCATTAATTACTCACCCTCATGTTGTTCCAAATCTATAAAAAACCTTTGTTCATCTTCGGAACACAAATTAAGATATCTTTGAACAAATCCGAGAGCTTTCTGACCCTGCATAGACAGCAACACAACTGACACATTCAAGGCCCAGAAGCTCTTGGATATCATCAAAAATATCTTAATTTGTGTTCCTAAGATGAATGAAGGTCTTATGGATTTGGAGCGTCATAAGGGTGAGTAATTAATGACAGAATTTTCATTTTTTTTGGTGAACTAACCCTATAACAATAGTACTGGTGTCCTAATACTTTTAGGGCCACTATATATGCAGCTGCACTGTTTAATGAACGTAAAATGTGTCTGTACACATATCTGTGTTTGTTGTGAGCTGTGTTTGTGTCTCTTTGCAGGACTTACCTATCCAACCAAGCCAGCAGGCTCTTGGCGGCAGCAATGAGGTCCACTACAGAGGTCAGAAAGTCATTAGGAAGTTTTCGTGTGGCTCTGCCATCATAGTGACCACCCCTCCGCCGGCCTGTTATGAAGTTCTGGAGGTTCTTGGCTGATGCATTCAGCTTATGGGTCAGAGTCTTCAGGTTCTCTGTCTCTAGTCCATAGTTCTGTATAAGAAAGAGAAAGTTAGACCATCACAACCTCCAAGAAACAGCTAAAGACAAACATTTTTTTAAGCATGGCTAAACTATGACAATAAAAAAGGCATTTCCCTATAAATAAACTTTTTCTAATCTCTCTTTTCACTACTTTTTAGAATTGTCACTTTTGCTCCAGTTTTTGTAATACTGTTGCTTACTCTGGAAACTCTGCAATGTGGTACTGCATGTATTTTTGGCTCTTGTGTGACAAACTGCTTGTGATGTTCCACATTTGTAAGTCACTTTGTGGATAAAAGCATCCACTGAATGATTAAATATACATGTAAATGTAAATGAAACGGAGGGAGAGAATAAAAGGGACTGGGTTAACAAGTTAGGACGTTAGGGTAAAGGGAAGGTCAGAGGCACTCTGTGATAGAGCCCAAGTTCACTGGGAATAAGTAGTTTGAGAGGTTTTAAATAATGGAGGAAAGAAAATTGAGAAGGAGAAAAGGATCATTTAGAGGCACACAGCTTGCGCTATGTGAACACAATGTCATAGTCCCAATGAAGCTTACTAAATTCCTTGCTATAAAACATATATAAATATATAAATGTATTGTATATCCATACTGTTCAATGGTTTGGGTCAGTATAAGATTTTTTAAATGCTTTGAAAGAAGTAATTTATACTCACCATTTATTTGATAAAAATAGTAAAATCAATAATATTGTGAAATAATACTTTTGTAATATATTTCAAATGCAATATATTCCTTTGATGGAAAAACTGAATTTTCAGCAGCTATAATTCTTCAGTGTCTTCAGTGTCACATGATCCTTCAGAAATCTACAAAGCTGCTCAAGAAACAACTTATTATTATCAATACTTCAAACAGTTAAGCTACTTAATTTTTTTTTTGTGGAAACCGTGATACTCTTTAGAAAGTTTACAAGTACATCATTTATGCAAATAGTATAAATGTTGACTCTTTACTGTTGCAATTGTTTTGATCAGAATATTGCATCCTGATTAAAAGTGTTCATTTCTTTTTTTTTTTTAATCATAGTGACCCCAAACCTTTGAAAAGTAGTGTGTATACATCAATGTATGTATTGATTATTTTCAAATCAACATTAAGATTTTAGGCTAATATTTATATGAATGTATATCTTTAATCTTGGCTGTGTTTTTCACCATTCTTAATCACATTTAGCCTTCAATAGTACATTTTGAATGCATATAACTAGTCACAGCAACTTTCCAAACATATTTTATACATTATGCAATATTTCTGATTATTTTTTGGTATGTTGAAATGAATAGAAATAGCATGCAGATAAGCATAAGTAAGATCTACATTATGCATAGATCACTTTTGGTATTGGCCTGTTAAAAGACTGAAGTGTAAGAATCGTGGTCAAAACCCTATTCCCGAAAACCCCTTACAGTCATGCACTGTGACACCACAGTACGGCTCTCCCAGAATGCCTTGCTGCACACAAAAGCCAGAGGAGGTTTGTCTTGCAATATAACCAGCATGGGGGATAGATGAGTAATCGTATTTAATGCAGCAGGGCTCTATGTTGGACAAACCCAGAGAAGCATTACATAAGAGGCTTTTTTGCACATGACATAACAAATGGTGGGAACTAAAAAAGAGGAATACAGAGGGCCAGTCTGCAAATGCATTGGCTAACAAACACCATTCACCCTCCTTTTTCTACCCTTTTCCTTCATCCGCTCAGGACTACTGTGTTCCTTTTCTTCACTCTCCCTCTGAGCCTTTCTCTCCTGTTTTAATTTGTTATCCTTCTCTCACCCCACTGCTGCCAGTTTTCTACCCACTCTGCCCACACAATCTTTCAGTTGCTCCACCTCTCTTTCCCTCCTTCTGCATCGGCGTCCTTATTTCTCTTGTACCCCATCAGAACAGCCTGGAAACTGTGTGCAGGATGACAGTGGGAAATGGAGGGATAATCCAAAGGATTTTCAAGGATTTAAAGTGTTTGTTTTGGCTATTATTAATTGCACAGGATGCAATTACCATAAACATACAGGCAGCAAAAACAGGGTCAGGTGCTTCAGGAATAAAGATAAACATATAGGACTTGATCAATTTGGGTGTTTTAATCCGAAAGTATCTACTAGAGAGAAACTTTCTGATGACATGAACCGTCAAATATGATGATCCTCTTGATGAATACATTAGGTCCCTTGGTAAAATTTCAGTTCATTATATGTATAAACCTGAAGAGAAACTTTAAAAGATGACTGTGAATAGAAAAAAAAGAAAATATTTATAACCAGCCTTTAGAAAGCAGAATGAAAATGTAATAATGTCAAATTCTGTATATTTTAACCTTTTATATATTTGTATAGCTTTTAAAGGGGTCATAAACTGCCTTTGTTTTTTATTTTGTACTGTTCTCTGAGGTCCACTTATGTGATCAAGATTTTTACATCAAAAAGCATCATAATTTAGAAGGAATAGGCTATTTTCTGTCCTGTTTTTAACCCCTCTCTTCAGATCGCTCTGTTTGAATAGGCATTGCGGATTGTAGACTCGGAAGTAAACACCCACTGCTATTATTGGCTAATAATTGTGTATGTTTAACAGCCTACATCCTTCCCAGATGAATGCAGTGCTGCTGTGATTTAGGTTAATAACACATAAATTCTCCATACATATCAAACAATCTGTAATAACAGACAAAGCAATAGTGACCACATAATAAAAACAGTTACTCACACCTGTGTGTTGCGACATTACAGTCGGATCCAATATAGCTGGCACAGCATCGTCTTTTAGTTTCAATCTTTCTGAAAATCCTGCGTCAAATTGTGCCTTGTTTGTAAATGAATCCACGGTTAAATGAAGTGAACAAAGGACCAAGTTCTTACTGACGCGGTCTGGCACTTCATTAAAAATAAAGTTAATCAAATAAAGTTTATTGTTTGGTTCCTGCATAGAACTGCGTTTGCTGATCTTGTTGTTTACCTACTACATGAATCGGTGGGCGGGGCTAAAAAGCCAGCGATTTAGAGGCAGGCGTTGATCTTAGGAAGTAACGATTCACTCAACTCACGATTCGATTCATGATTTATTTATTTTTAAACAAAATGATATTTAAGACAAATTATGAATTAAATGTATCCTTTTATTATTGCTTGGACAAAATGCTGTAAATTTCTTTGTGAAATTGAAATATAACTATAATAATATACTAATACTTGCATATTATTGCTCTTTTGTTGGTTTTGATTGCTTCTATTGTCCTTATCTGTAAGTCACTTTGGATAAAAGCGTCTGCTAAATGACAAAATTTAAATAGAATGTAAATGTAAATAACAAAACTAAATTGAAATTTTAAAACAAGCCCCAAATCAAATAAATAATTAACACAAATAAAATAAATCTCTTCATATAAACAAAATAAGGCTTTGTCTGTGCTCTTTCCATTTAAAATTAGAGGCAACCATTGCATTTTAATCATGATGCAAACAGATGCTGCATACATGCAGTTTATAATTTAAATGAGATTGTATAATTTCGAAATTTTGAAGCAAAAATATAATGATTTTACTTCAGTTTTGTGAAACTATACATAAAAATATCTGCATGAAACAGCGAACCACCTTAATGAGACGCAGATTCACTCTCTACCAGCAGGTGGCCCTTAAAGCCTTTCCTTGGTTTCTGCTGTAAAGGAAGCAGTGCTGCACTTATGAACTTTAATATGCATTATACAGAGGCAAGAAGAAAAGAAAAAATGCCATCTAAACTTTTCTAAAGACAGTAAGTTTCCCTCAGACATGCATTCATATAAACTCCTACCCCTAATTGAAATTCCGATTTGTTTAGTAAGTCACATTCAATTTTTAAACAAGCTCACGGTTAATCGTTGCTCATCTTCTTCTGCAGAGGCGGAGTTTAGCCACACTATTACTTCACAGAGTAGAACATTGAACAAGCTGCCATTTTGGCAGACTGCCTTCAATATAAGCTCTTTTTAGGCTAATGAGAAATTTTGGAGTTCTGGAAATTAAAGAAAGTTTTTTTAGCACAATGACCCTTATATGTCAAAAGATCAAGGGAATTTTAATTTCTCAGTTTATGACCCAATTTTTGTCAAATATGTATGTGTACATGTATGTATGTGTGTGTTTTTTCTGATTTGTTTATCAATATGTTTGTATTTCAGTTTATTTTATTTTACTGTCTATTATGAGCCATTATAGGATTTTCTTTTTAATGAAAAACAAATATATGATTCAGGCAGAGGTTTCATATGTCAACTTGTTTGTATTCATGTGCTCTTTATGTGTTTATTTTTAATTATCCCTGTCAACGCCAAAAAATAGGAAACTATTTGATATTATAATTATTTTATTTGATTTATACTTTGAAAACCCCCTGATCTATAGCACAAGGTGAATGTAATATAAATGGAAATAATACAGCATATACAATATAACACAGTTGGAATGCTGTATCGACCAATCTGCATCCAGATCTGTAACTATGCATTTTATAATTGCTATTATGCCATTTCCTTTATGTTATTATTAAAAACAATATACCCCCATTTCAACAAGACGCTATAAAACCCACTTATAATTAGAAACTATAATTAGTGTCAGTAAGAACACAATGCACCTGTGTGTATTTGTGTATGTGCTCACCAGTGCGCAAAGCAGGTCCACAGCCTCCAGAATGAGTTCCTGGTGGCCGATTCGAGAAACACCCAGATCCTCGAGCTCCTGATGGGTGATTCTCAACAGCTGTTCACCACCCACCTTTTCCTGCTCAAAGTTCTTAATGTACTGCTGCAGACAGTCATCCAAACCTTGAAAAGAGCAACACACAGCAAAATCAAGACATCATTCAAGCTGCTAGAGCATCTTGAATACTATGTATTCATTTACAGCACAGTTTAGTTAATCTGAGTTACAATATGATTAAATAAGACTAAAACAGAGATTATAAGCAACTACAGACATATATGTCTCCTGACATGGGAGTGTGGGAGCCAACTGCGTGTTTACGTGGTGGCTCTCAAAAGAGTGTGTACAGCACACATAAAAAAAGCTCTCTAGGACAGTAGTGAGGGAATGGGAAAGTCTTGGCACACAGCTGTTTAAACAGGCCTCATTTTGTGCACAGGCACAGACCGAGACACACAACTTCGAAACGCTTTGCTGTCATGAACAGACGTCAGTGGACTTCAAGCCTTATTGTTACTAATAAGGGAAGACCTGTTTGGCAAGAGCTAGCCGTTGTCTGGGAAACACATGCCTCCTCCATGCCCCCTATCCTTCTATACTGATCGTTCGCAATTGTTTTCTTCTCCCACAGATTCACACAATACATCATATATTTATAGAAGAGAGACAGAAATCGTTTCCCACATTTAGCTAAACCAAAAGAATTATGTTGTTTTGAGAAAATGTATGTACAAGGGGGCAGGTACTTTTTCAGATACAGCGTGATCCAACCATTCTTAGCACTACAAACTGAAAAATGTGCAATTAAAATGGTCTCAAAATGAAAATAAATCAATAAATAATAAAAACAAGAAAATAACATATATAAACTATCATAAAGAAAACCTTGTGAGCATCCAAACACAGTGGTGTTTGTTACCAGAATGCATCAGTGTTTCAAAAAACTTAATGTCCAATTCATGAACATTTTTAAATGAGTCAGGCAAAAAGATTTACAAAAATCCTTAAATATCTTTCGTACTAGGTTCACTGACTCCCTCTCTGAACCGCAAGTGCAATTAAAGATATAAAAATTATAAATTAAATTAATGAATAGTATTTTAAATTAAATATTTTATATAAACATTCCTGGGGGGTCCAGGCTGCAAATACAAAGCAACAAAAAATTATTCCGTGCAATTGATCAATAAAAACATAAAAATAGTAATAAAATGATACACATTCTCATCAGAAAAACTTTGCAAGCATCCACATGTTGTTTCTTCATTTATAATCTGGTTTGTTGTCAGCAAGAGAAAATAATGCACGTCATGTCTGATTCAGTTTAAAAATATTCATGAAAAGGCCTTGAATTTTCTTGTAAATTAATGACTTGAATCAGATTCGCTAAGTCAGTGAGTCGAAAATTGGATTCAAAATTGACTCACTGAACCACAAGTGTAATTAAAGATACAAAATGTGTAATGCTATTTTTTAAAAAGTGAAATCTTTCACTAAAAATATTTAGCAACTAAAATGTAACTTGGCTTCAAAATCTTATTAATTTCTTTTTCTTTAAATTGTTGTTGTTTTTAATTTGGCTCTGTAGGTTTTACTTTCTTTTATCTCCTTTATTATGTATGTATGTATGTGATTAGTTCTATAGAAAATGGTCTGCAGGTCCTCAGGATTTTCCATGCTCACTTCCTCCAAGCTCCCTCCTTCTATCCTCAGCACTATTCATTGCCTCTCCACCTCCCTTAAATTTCCTCACAAACTTGCGTTTTCTCCTCCATAACTTCTCAGACTCTTTTATATTATCATCTGCATGCTCATTTCACAACAAAAGACAAAGCTGCAGAGCATGTAAAATATCCCTTTCATCAAATCCCTGATATTCATCTCTCTGTTGCATACATCTAATGGACTGTGATGAGAAAGTTCAGATACCGGCACGATTCAAAACTGCTGAAAGCAAGCGTTTCACGGCTTAGCATGCAATCTGAGGGCTTAACAAATCCGCTTCTTTACCAGGCTGATCTAAACTCGTTCCAAATGAAAGAAATTGTCACGTTTGTCGCTGCACACTGCTATAGAGACGGTAAAGAGATGGCAAGAGTGTTTGAGTAGGACCTCATTACCAAGACAAAACTGGCAGTGAGATGAAAAGCTTATATATGGGACTTATGTTTGAATACAAAAATAAATAAATAAAGAAACATCTAATACTTAGATCAACAGACTATTCAGAGATTTCAGCTTTTGTGTGGCATTTGCATTGTAATGCTAATGAAATATTATATGAATATTATTATTAAGACTTTCAATAGGTCTACTGAGTAGATTTACCATGACAGATTCACAACAGAAACAAGTCATGAAAGGCAAGGCAATTTTTTTGTTTAAAGAATTTCCTGAATAATTAGAAATAGCACCATGAAACCAAGTGTCTTTTTAGCAGTAATCTCTATAGTGAGTGCTGCTCTTCCTGTGGCTGTCCAGCTCACACAGCGCCAGTGTACACAAACAGTAAACTCATTGATAGGAGGACATTAATCTGCTGTTAATTGCAGCCGCTGTGGCTAAATTGTGTTTAATACTACAAAGAGGAGTGCTGCACGTTCATCTGAGACCATTAATCTCTGTCAAGCAGGGCGGGTGGTCGGCCAACAGTCAGAAGCAAGGAAAATGCAGCGAGAGGGTGAGAGAGTAAGTAGGTTAAGGAATGAGTGAGTAATGAGAGAAAGTTGTACTTAAGAAGAAAATCTGATCATATAGCTTTATAGTATGTTGACTAAATCGGCTTAGAAACTGGTCCACTTCAGCCATGACCTGAAAACCTCTCAACTGTCCTGAATCCATCATTTGGCAAACAGTGTGGCCCAGAACCGAAAGAGGGATCAGGAGCTTACTTAAGATACATAGAGATAACGTGAGTTATATATGTAAAATAAAAATGCTTTGTAGATATCAAAGGGTTATTTTATCCAAAAATGAAAATTTGGTGCTTTCTGTGCTGGTTGCTCTTTCCATGCAATGAATGGAGAAGGGTTATTATAGTACCTTTAGATTTGGGAACACGTTCACTATAAACTAAGAGTCTTCCCTCAATAAACTCTCAGTTTGCTGCTTAATAGTAAGCAAGTTGTTACAGTAGTGGTCATGCAGAATTAAGGCATTAATACATGCTTTATAAGTACTAATAAACAGCCAATATGCAAGTAATATGCATGCTAATAAGCAACTAGTTAATAGTGAATAGTGTTCCCTTAACTAAAGCGTTACCAGTTAAGGTACTAAAACTAAAACCATAAAAAAATAAAAAATAAATTTATTATTATTATTTCAGCTACAACATTTCACCAACATTACTTATTTTAATTTAGTTTAACTTGATGCACTAAAATAACTAATATTAAAACATAAATAAATAGATGGGGTGCGCATAAGTGGTGCGCAGGTGCATATGTGTGACCAAAATAAAAAATGTGCGATGTAAATAAGTTCAAACCACTCATTTTCAAAATTTTTCAAAAGTAAGTACTACAGGTTTGGAACTACGTGAGCGGAAGTAAATGTTGACAGAATTTTAATTTTGGGGTGAACTATCCCTATTGACAACACACTGCTATCCCATTTCCAAACAGATAGACCTAATGATATTTCTCTGGGGTATAATGCAGGAATCTGTCTGATACTTGCACACTGCTACACACAGCTACTGTAGTTATTTTACAGTGTCTTTCAACAAACAGCATAAAAGGCTGTGTCTGGGCAATACATGTAAAATCGTTGAACTGTTTAGTTAAATAGAATAATACAACATGCATTTAATCAAGGCTGTATTTGAGCTTTATTGTGTGCCGTTTTATTGGATTTACTGCTATTATTCTGCTCCGAATGCCCATGGCACCACTCAGAGTGGGGCACAGGAGTGAGTCACAGGAAGCATTGAGGGGGGCAGGAAAAAAAAGAGCATTGAGGGAAGGTCACAGGGCTCTTCTGCGCTGGGAAGGCTGTTGTCTGGCCCTAAGTGGCATCACCTGGGGGCATCACCACTGAACTGTATGCTAATGTTAGAGCTGCAACATGGTAATCGCAGTGTGCTAGGAAACCTTGAATATGGGAACAGGAGACACTGTGTGCATCCTGGATTTATACAGAGATGAATAATATAATATGAATAAAAAAATATTCAAAACTGTAAATTCAAAATATATAAAAATATTTCTGTTTGTTGATTCCTGCCTGTAAAGCCACTGACTAAAAACCATCACATGTAAAAAAAAAAAAAAAAAAAAAAACGATAATGTAAAAAATATTACCATGTACAGTGAAAAATATTATAAGTTTGTTTGGTAAAATATACTACCATTCAGGATTTTTTGAGTCTCTAATATTCACCAAGGCTGTACATATTTGATTAAAAATTAGAGTAAGATTGAAAATATTTTTACAATTTAAAACAACTGTTTTCAATATATTTTTAAAAATGAAATTTATTCCTGTGATGACAAAGCTGAATTTTTAAAGGGGTCATATGATGCTGCTAAAAAGAAGACTATTTTGTGTATTTGATATAATGAAAAGTGTTTATGCGGTTTAGGGATAAAAACACATTATTTTCCACATACTGTACATTATTGTTTCTCCTCTATGCCCCGCCTTCTGAAATGCGTCGATTTTTACAAGGCTCATCTCTCTGAAAAGCAAGATGTGCTGTGATTGGCCACCTATCCAGCGAGTTGTGATTGGCCGAATGCCTCAAGCATGTGATGGAAATGTTACGCCTCTTCACATATTGTGATCGATTGTGATGCCTTGTCCGGCCAGAGCGACGAGACCTAAACATAAAACCCATTATAAACGTGATATAAACATGATTTCTAGTCGTGTTTTCTTTTGGAAGGCAAAAACAAAGCAGTTTCGCTTTCTCAACGAAACAGCGTCACACACCACGGCCTTTGAGTGAGCGAAGGCCGGAGGCCTAGAGTGAGCCGCGGCCGGCTTGAGTGAACAGAGGCGGCCGGCTTGAGGTGGATTTTACGAAGGAGCGTACCTTGTGCTTGTGCAACCACATGTGATGGCCCCGGGCTGGACTCCACTTCGTCCACGGTGGAAGCCCATTTTGCGATCCACAGTGCAAAGTTGATGTATTTCCTCAGCGACCAGCACGGATCAGCCCCAGGCATTACGAAGCAGATATCGTCCTCTTTTGGAAGGCCAAACAAAGTAGTTTCACTTTCACAGTGAAAAACACAGCGTCTATACGACATGGTGGCGGCAGCAACAACAATACTACAATGAGTAGAAAAGGGGTGCCTTCTTTCTTTGCGTGAACATCTGGGCGGTGTTACGCAAATCTTCCCACATACTGATGTAGACATGTGGGGGCGTGTTAGAACGAGTCGTTTCAGGGGGGCATGGATGAGTCTCAACTTTTATAAAGAATATCTTTTTGGATTTGATACTATAGTCTTTGCAACTTCACAGATCTTCTTTATTCACCAAGAGCTTGTAACACTTCAAAGAGAAAGAAAAATTTGAAATCGCATCATATGACCCCTTTAATGGCCATGAAGGTGCTGCTTAATGTTTTTGTGGAAACTGTGATTTTTTCAGAATTCTTTGATGAATATAATGTTCAAAAGAACGTTGTTTATTTGAAATAGAAAACTTCTGTAACATTACAAATCCATCTATCAGGAAACAGATGGCGCAGTTCGATAGGTCTAACTCAATCTGACATAATGACATCATCACATGGCGCAGCTGATTGGTTCTTTTTGTATTAGCAGCCAGTGAGCTTTCTGCTCAACATTTAAATACTTGGCTAGTGCTTGCCATAGTAGTTGCAGCGTGCTTTAGAAACCCTACATTAGACTGGATTTTTCAGTCCTGCAAGATTCTGTCCCGCGCCCGACCGCTCCAGCAAATATATCTTATCTGGTCCCGCTCCTGCCCATGACATTCATGTTTTGTTCCGCTCCCGCCTGCAAAAGCCCACATAAAAGTAATCTATATAGATCTATATAGTAATCTATATAGATCTCCTAAGCTCCACAGCATCTCAGCATAAACACTCCTGATAAAATATTTGTTATTTAGGCTAAGCATCAACATTCACAAACCACTGTTTTTTAACAGAAAAGCAAGCAAGGGCTGCTGCGTGCATGGTTTGGCATGCCAGAATGCGAGCAGCGCTTCCTTTATTATTACTAAAAGGACATCTCAGTTAATCGCGATCTCATAAAGCTCTGTTATAACAATAAATATATGCACAATGAATCGATTAGTGTCTATACTTAATTAGTGTGTTAAAATGAGAGGAATCATGAGCAAGCAATTTTAGCACTGCGGTGAGTAGATTCTAACTTAATCACCTGTGATTGGCTGTTGCGTTCCAGAAATCATCAGCTGAGTCTTAGCTACATTCCTCAACCCTTTAAACATGTGTTATAAATAGAAACTATGCCTAGCTTGCGCATGTCAATCATTTTAATGTTAATATTAGTTGTTATTTTTGCTTTTGTGCAACAGATAAATAACAATTTACATGTTTTAGACATTTTATGTTTAGATAATTTCTATTTTGCGGGAGTCCTGTGAATCATTTTATTCTCCCTCATCCCGCACACACACAAGAGTTGTGTGAAACCCATCAAGAGTTGTCAAGAGTTGTCCCGCATCGCACCCTGTTGTGTTGAGTCCTGCAGGTCTACCCTACACCTTCCCCAGCTCCACCTGCATAGATCTGTACATTACCATTCAATCTGTCTGATAGTTTTCATGACAGAAATGTCTTTACAGTCACTTTTGGTCAATTTAATGCACCCTAGCCAAATAAAAGCAATAATTTCTTTCAAAATCACAATGACTTCAAACTTCTGAATGGTAGTACAAGTAAAATATATACAATTAACCTTATAATATATTATTTTTATGCACATTAGGTGTTTTATGTTACATTTAATATTTATATATTTTATTGTCGTGTCTCTGACTATTATATATGGTTTATACATGTTTAGAATTAATAATGAACTTAAGAACTTGAACTCAAAATGTTTACTGTGACCTTTATTAAAATACATTTTCAGTATATTTTAACATGCAAAGCATTTTCTAGCAGTTGCTGACTGTGTATGAACAAATGATAAGTTAAAGATGGAAATGGTTACTGTGAAATATACAGTTACAAAAACGCCTCCAGCAATGCCTTTTTTTTTTTACTGTGAATGTTTGGCAACCACAGCTTCCAGTTTTGTTTTGTTTTTTTAACAAGAATTTCACTAACTGTTTACACATTACCATCATAAAACTAGTTACAGGTTGGTTTTAAAGCAGGACGTGAGTATAGGCATGGCACAGAATTTTATGGTAGAATAGGGTGCATGGCACTAGCAGTTGCTTTTAATAGTATCCATATGCCAGCAACATGTGCCTTCAAACATTTCACAAAGGATGTCAAACATGCAAGCCACGCTAAAAACACACCCAACATGCAAAGCTTGCATACATGGAAATATGCTTTGCTGCTAGGTATGCAGGGCTGTAGACCTAGACAGAAGTCAAATACATAAAGATTGTTCTGAAGAGATGCACTTTCATAAATACAGCACATAATCCTGAGACACAGACAAGCAAAATGATTGCAGTCCTAGTCAACATATTTGTGCCATTGTGTGTGGCTCAGTGAGGCTACGTGGGCAGCATATAGCCATGCACACTGATTATAGGTTTACTGTACTACGTGCTGCCTGCACATGCTGTGTTAGCTTAATAAATGCTGCTAAATGATAGTTATGAATTTTGTCACCATTTATTCATCCTAATGCCGTTCCAAATCTTCCGGAAAACACAAAAAGAAAACTTCTGTAGAATGTTCACGCTGCACTTTTGCATACAATGAAAGTAAATGGTGGCCAAATGCTACTAAGCTCCAAAAATGACAAAAAAGTAGGATTGGGCTAAAAATGTTGATTTTATTTAATGCATGTTTAAAAAAAAACTCTCATTAAAACAAGTTGTTAGGAGCATTTAAATGTTTATATTAAAAAAATAATAATTGGAATAAAAACCTTTATTATACCTTTAAAAAGTTATTATAACATAACTATAAAAACTGTGTTCATTTTAACTTTTAATATTATAGAAATTTTTACTAGGGTTCCCTTTATAGTTTAAAGGATTAAGGTGCGGTCACATTTATCAATCCTCTGTGAAATTTCGCAGGAAAATTCCATTCATTTCAGTAGGAATCTGTGCAATTGGGAATTTCGCTGACATTCAAGTAGGTTCCACAAATTTGCGCCGCTGACCAACACTAAACTGTTTGGTTTGAAAGTGACTTCTGTGTGAGAAGTGCTTCATACATTGCTAAAATACATAGTTTTCGACTACTAAAATTCACCTCAATTATTCCTTACTTAAATAAAGACCATTATAATCCTAACAGTATTCTCATTTTTTAGTAAATGTAACTGTAATCTAATTACTTTGTTTTTTTGACGTAACTGTAAAGAATTACAGTTACCGTTTTTTTGTATCCTTATTACATATAACACCGTTACATGCATTCCGTTAGTCCCCAACCCTGCCTAAATTTCACAAATGTGAAATTCATCGCATCACATCAGATTTTTCTTCCATTAAAAAAAGTAACATGCACTGCACCTGATATATATTCAAATGAATCGATACTTAATCAAAATTGGAACTCAACTGAATCACAATCAGAACTTAATTAAATTTAGTTTGATTTAAATCAAATCATGAAATTTGTGTAAACACCCAGCCTTACAAAACGCACAAGAAATGTGTTAAAAAATATATATGAATCAGAAAAAATTAATTAAATGATAACAGAATTGTCATTTTTGAGTAAACGCTCTCTTTTGTTGTGCAAGGATTGAGTATTTGTGTGTGAAACATTGAGCGCATTGTTGCACACTGCTGATCAGAAAGCTGTAATGATCACACGAATACAAACAGACACAATCAGCCCATAGGGGCTTTAACACAGCCTTACACTGATACACACATAAACACGTTATCTTCTGCTCCTCAATGTCTCAGCAGCTGATACAGCAGCTTGTGGGGTTTCTTTCTGCACATAACAGACAGATGCCATAAAATTTTCCAGCTTTTAGAAGCAAAGCATTGGCCATGTCAAGAAAACGTCTGAAGCTTCTTAAAATTCTCTGTGACCCTTAGGAGAGGTTAACTTACAGAGCAACGGTGTGTACTTGTGAGCATGCTTTTAGTGTGCAAACAGCATAAGAAAGCCTCTCTGGCATCCCGTTAGGGAGTAACACCGCCTCGCTATAATTCTTTATGATTCCTACACTGCCTTTTCATCCTGCATCTCGCTTATCCTTCCTTAACTGTGTAGATTTGCACAAATATAAGGATGTTTGTACTTTATACAGTTTCTTACCTCTAGGTATTTTACTACATGTGATTATTGCATGTATGGGCTGTGATCTAATGTGCATTAGCCATATTCCTGCATATGAGCAAAATAAATAAGTTAATAACACATTAAAGCACAGTTTATTATCGTCCGAATGAGCCATCACCTTATTTACCCACAGATCACATGCAATCTGTCACAAAACAAAACTCAAGCCAAGACATCCACACAACAAGATAACACGTGCAGGCAAACAAGTGCACATTGTTGTTCGTTTACTAAGGCTGGTTACTGCTGAAAAGCACACCTGCAGTCAGATTCTCGCACAAGCATACACATTGAGGACCGAATTCCTATCTTGTGAATCTTCACAGGGAGGAATGAGATGGAGATGCTGATCTACCTTTTTCAAAAACATAATTACTTAAAGGCAAAACATTCAGCCAAGTGGAAAATTTTCCTCATTTGAATTACAAATGACTGTCTTTCTCTCTTTTCTCACTTCATGTAGAACTCCTGAGCTGAATAAACCAGCCAATTACACCCAAATGTTTTTTTCTCGAAGGGCTTCATCTTATCTAATGCCAAAGATATCCAGTGCTGTAATAGATCTAATGTACCTGTTCTATAATGAGACCGTTTCCCAATCACATCCTCTTGAACAAAATCAAAGGAGAGTACGACTGTGTTTAATGTTGTATAACCAAATTCTAGTAAAGGGATCATTTGACTTTTCATGCCCCTCTAATTTTGTCATATAACAGAAATAGGACATAAAAATAAAATAAATATGAATGCTTTGTTGACATGTTCATGTTTAAGCTGCTTTTTTTTTTTTGGCCAGAAAAAGCTGCATTATGGATTAGGCATTTTGCCATTTAATCAAACACAAAAGCTTCACTGTAAAAAATAATAAATAAATAAATATATATATATATATATATATATATATATATATATATATATATATATATATATATATATATATATATATATATAATAAATTAAACAAAAAATACCATAAAAATCATACAATAAAAACCTAAATGGTAATCATAAATTACATGCTAGTGGAAATATATAAACAGGACAATATTTGTAATTTTGCCATAAAATACCCTAATCACTATACATTGAAAAAATTTGGGGTAGAAACAATTTTCACTCAGAAAATATTTGTAAACAGTGACACTCTTTAAGTAAACAGTAAGTAACACATTCAAATAAACATTACATTTTGAAGTAAATATAGGAAAAATATTTTCTCGTAAAACATGCATAAATAATTAAAAAATATTTTTACAGTAATTTTACATACTTTACAGTGAAATAAAATAGCAATCAAATTGTAAAATAACCTATTTGGTTATATTTTGTATTATTTTAACAGTTATTTTTGTTACCATTTATGCACATGGGTGTGTGTATATGTTACAGTGTATGTCTCTTGCATTATTATAGTGGCGTGTCATTTGTGTGTGTGAGCAACATTGTGTTCATTAGCCAACGTTCAGGAAAAGACCCATTTTCATGAACTTTAAGTGACCATGGAGGGGCCATTGAGCCTTTGACTGCCAGAGGGGTCCCAGCTGATCACTCAGCCTCCACGTGACCCATCACTTTACATTCTGTTTGATGAGATGACGTGACTACTCAACCATCTTCATTCATTAATATAATTTTAAACGAATTCTAATGCCTTTCTTTCACGTGCACTGCCGACATCAACATCTGTTAAAAACAGCCATTGCGATAAACTCAATATATGACAGACTATATCTTAATTGCTTGACAGTTTGAATGCGCGCACTGTCGCGCCTTGTTACACAGTGATGTTTTTTTTTTTTTTAAACTAGTTAAAATAAATTTTGCACGCAAGCCTGGACAAACATGTAACATTTAGATTTTATAAACGCAAACAATGTTCACATGCGATGCTAATTGGATAGTATACAGTATTTTTCTCTATTGTTACAGCAAAATACATACGAATGTAAAATGAATACCTTTCATCCAGTCGACCACCTGGCTGGTTGACCACCTGCTCACAGGTTCCATGACCAGAGCCATTGTGGAAGTTTTTGCAAACGCTGCCAAGCAAAGGTGCGAACGAAGCTCTTCAGCGCACTCCAGATCCACTCAGCCAGATTTCTGCCCGTTTTTCACCCGCTGCATGTTTATCCTGCAAATTCTGCTCTGGTTCTTGCAAACGAAGCGTTGGTGGTCTTTCAAGTTCAAAGCATTGCTCTGCATTCCTTCGCAGTGGTCTTTGTGAGAGAGCTGTCAGAATAGCGTTAGATTTCGCTTGCTCTCGCGCGAGGTTTTATCCTCCTTTCTATCATTTTCACTCACGTTGCGATTCCTTTAATGTCTCAATTCCTCATCCCATATATCGAGCCATAAACAACAGACAAAGGTGAATTCACACAGCTGTGTGCTTCGTCTCAAGCTGTTACCAGTAAACAGTAGTCTGCACGCGCGCCCCTCGCGCACACTCGTATGACTCGCGCCTCGTCCATTCTTGCCAGTCGTTGGCTCTGGCAAACGATCCGTCATGAGGGCCAAGCAGCGGAAACATTTCCATAATTGAGCTGTGTGCAAACCAGAGTATTTAATACACCCTTACAGATAGCATTGGGACTGGAATGCACTATTATTTTATTGTGTTTGCAGAATCAAATGAGTCACTGTTTATATGGAAGCCGCTTTTATTTCAATGCTTGAATGAAGATTTTTTTTTTTTTACATGATCACTTATTAGGCCTACTTCTTAATTAAAGGGATAATGAAAATTCTTTCTTCTGTGGAACACAAAAGGAGATGTTAAGCAGAATAACAGTCTCAGTCACTATTCGTTTCCATTTTTATTATATATATATATATATATATAAGTGAATGGTGACTGATACTGTCGGTCCCTAACCCCTCTTTTTGTGTTTTCATTGGGAGAAATTATGGGTCTGGAACAACACGAGGGTGACATAATATTCATTTTTGGGTGAACTATCTAACCCATCATGCATCTAAATGATAATTCATATTTATGTAGTTTCAGATATATATTCAAATGAATGCATGTTTAAAATCTTCATCTAATGGCATTTCCATAAAAATTTTAAATGCCTGCTGTAATCAAAACTGAAGTGACTGTCATTTAGTTAATCTAAATGATTATTAATATTTATGTAATTTTATGAAGATATGCATTCAATTGAATAAAATCTTACTTAATGTTGATTTCCATTAAAAAAAAAATAAAAAATTTTAAGAAGTTGTTTTAAATGCCTGCTGTCCTCAGAACTGAAGTGACCTATAGTCCGGGCTTTGTGCATGATCATTCAAGGGGAAACATGCAATGCCGTCGGCTGACTTTCATGTCACTAGCTTGTCCCAATTAAGCCCTTTTTCTTTAAAGAAACACAGTGCTCAACAAAGAAAAATCCCTGTGATGTGAAGACAAGTCAGCTTGGTTTATGTAACCATTCATAAACGGGATAGTTTACCCCAAAAATGAAAATTCTGTCATCACTTTACTCACCCTTTTGTTGTTTCAAAATTAATTTCTTTCTTCTGTCAAACATAAAAGATATTTTGAAAAATGTCATAATATTTATTTGTCCATACAAAGGAAGTCTTTGGTTAAATGGTTTGGTTACATTCTTCTTCTTCTTCTTCAAAAAAAAAAAAAAATAAATAAATAAATAATAATAATAATAATAATAATAATAATAATATGAATAAATGTAAATGATGACAGAATTTAAATTTGAAGTAAAGTGTATGTAATGTATGTTTACATTACAGCATTAGATTACAATTAGATTCCATACAGATCTGAAATGTGATTATATTGGGGGAAAATATCTATATTCTGTATGTATAGCACTAATTTAACTAAACAACTTACAGAAAAATTAATTCATGCATCTCAATCTAAGACATGAAATAAACTATTACCTAAACAAATGAACAGAGATGTATTTCATTGTAGTGCTTTATGCTGATTCACGTTTCATGGGAACATAAGGGGAGTGTGCATTGCTGACAGCTGTTGAGATTCCTTACAGCCTGCAGGGGTACTGAGAAGAGGCTTTTAAGGGACAAGGGGAGGAGAAGGGATCAAGGTTCAAGAGCTGCTCCATTAAGACTCAGACTCACCATCTGCAGCTAGGGTTTGGGGCTTAATCAACTACAAAAAATCTACAGCATATGAGATCAGTGCCATTCACAGTGGGACTTCAGGCCTTTTAAACAACACGATCTCAAAATGGGGTCCTTCACCACAGTGGTATCAATAGGGTATAAGTCAAGGGTCTTTTACCCCTTTTTTTTTTACCAGACAACAGCTCTTTAGTGCATAAAAAGACAGAACAGGTCATTACCCCTTTTTTTATTCCTAAAATATTTTGCTTTTAATTTTTGTTTGTCTATTGTCAGGCCCTTATTGAAGACCCCTAGTATAGGTAGCAAGATGTGCCAGTAAGCAAAATAGTAAGGGAAAATAGGGAAATGAAAAAGGGGGAAAATACACTATACAAGCCAAAAAAAAAAAAAACATATAATATTCCTTAATATAGCTAATTTTCCTTAAATTCCATAATATTCCTTAATAAAATACACATATTTACTGAATAAAGAAAATAACACAAATATAAACCTTAAAAATTACAAGCTATGTAACAATACACAATGATCTAAAATCTTTATCTGTTCCCAGAGACACTAAAGGTAGCAGTGACAGATTACTAGTCTACGGTCTCTACTAACAACTACAAAATCTACGTCATTAAATATCCTTACTGCTGTCTCTTTAAGAAAACAGGGAAGTACATACAACTTCAAACCGAAAGTGATTCTTATAAGAAACTTCTGATGCACTTTTCATGCATTTTCGCTGTAGAACTTTAGCATATAGGGTCTTGCATTGTCTAACAGGCCTAGGAATCATAAATCATAAAAGTAATTCATGCTAAACAATTAACTTAAAGTTAACCAACCGGGGTTTTTCCGTCTTCCGCAATTTTGTGTGAAGCCAGGCGTGAATCCAGAGGACTGCGGACTCAGGAGCATTGCCACGGAAAAAAACAAAGGTAAAATTATTAGACATCCGCTATAGCTACACTTCAGTCTGTCTCTGAAGCTCTTGTAATAGCATACTGTATATGCAAACTCACTTGACTACATATAAGGTCCTATAAAGAGAGTACAAATGTTTATTGTAGTCTACAAGGTGACCAAATATTCACTTTTCTTTACAGTATAATTATTTTCTCCCATTTTTCTAGTATTCGGGTTTAATGTTTTGTTTACATTGTACATTGATAAACCTTGGGATAATGTTTGCATATTCATGAGACCAGCGACATTGACTGGACCAGTATAACTTGTTTTAATAGCTAACTTACAGAAATGACGGCAGGTAAACCTGTTCTTGCTGTGTAGCTAAAGTCTTCTAAAACCAAAGTTAACGCATTTTCTATCACTGTTATTTTTGTTCTGCCAATCGCTAAAAATAAAACAGTGGGTACAAATATCAGAGTGACAGACTGTACATAGCAAAGCACATGAATATTTAATTACGCAACCACAGAGGCGGTTTATGATTGGCTGTCAGCTGCTAAACCACTCACTGCCATTCAAGCTCCATTGTTTCACAAAGCATTTCACTGTAACAGCAAATTGCTGTAAAACTTTATTAAACCAGGATTTATAAAGGCTTAAACCCTATTCTAGCATATATCTTTAGGTTTAGCGTTCATAACGCAATACTGCAGTCCTTCCACAGGAAGAGACATGGGTTGCTCAAATTAAAGGCATATGAATTTTGCAATATCTATGTATCGCTTTCATCAGGGTAACAACGCCTAGCTGTTTCTGACAACTAATCCGAGATGGATGACGACGCAGTAGACATGGCGTCAGACAACAGTCTGCCATTAGGAATCGGGGCTTCCGCCTTCGGGAGTGAAAATGGGGATGAAGAGGACGTGATGCCTCAGAGGACACTTCCATTCATCCTCGGATTCTCCGGTCCTGTGGGGTAATATGGTTTTCGGTAATCTGATATTGTAACAGGGACCAGCAAGGAATAGCCATGTTGACGAACATGTCAGACGCATGCATGCTTGTCTGTTGTGTAAGTGCGACACCTGCTGGTAAGACCAGGAATACGCCGTAGTCGAGATGGTGTTATTTATGTTTACAACTACTTACCGTGCCTTATTTTTATTTTTATATCATTTATAACGATTGTTCTCATCAGACAATACGTGGAGAGAGCAGAGTCCCCTGCAAACAGTTATGCTTCCATGCAGAGTGAAGGCTGGTCAGAAACAAGAGAAGAGGACGAACCCAGTTGCACTCAGTAAGTTTACTTCATCTTCATCTCGCCCTCAAGACTAATTTTTTTTTTTTTTTTTGATTATATGACATATGCTCTGGGACAGGTTTTATATATTGTATTTTGTCTTTGCAGTCAGTATGTTCTCCATACAGGATCATTTTAAAGATAGAATTTAGGGCCTTTATTAGTAGCATACTTTAAGTGTGAAAATGATACTTATTTGAAAGATTGAAAGAGACTTTGCTCTCTGTGTGCTTGTGACTAAAGGTGTCATTCTTGTAAGTCAACTATTGCCTTTCTACAGGGTTCAGTTGTACAGACGGGACTCATCTGCTTCTAGCAGTGAAGAGTTTAATAGTGATGATGAGGACATCAATATGGAGAGCAATGCTGAAGAAAGGTGAGTGAAAGTTACATGATGCATCCGAACCATTGCCATGGTCATACAATACATTGGTATACAATTTAGAGGTCAAAATAAATACTGTGTTAGTCATGGGTGTTGACCACCCTTTGATGGGCGTTGAAATCGAGTTGAATTTTAATCCTGGCCTATATTATTTTACCATATTCACATAAGTAGTTACTGTAAGATGCTTACATTCAATATAAGATGCTTGCACTGTGAACGTAGTTCCAGGCAGCTCTCTTGACCACATTACAGTTCCATATCACTTCGCATAGTTAACTGTAACAATGGAAATTAGCAAACAGTTGTACAGCACACAGGACTAACAAAAACAACAACATGACAGACGATTTTTTCTGAAAGTAAGTACACATGATATTTCTCACTAGCGAGATAATAACAGCACTGTTTAGAGACGCTGCTGCAGAACACTGTTGAGGGACGCACAGAGGTAGCCTAATTCACACTAGCTCTCTCTTGCTTTCTCTTTCTCTGTGTGTCTCTGTCTCTCTCGCTCTCTTTCTAACTTCATTAATAACTGCAGTAGAATGCTATCAACGGCTCAAGCCTCCATTACTATCTTTAAAATTACGTTTTGGAAGGCGTTGGATGAGATGCGGAAGAAATAATCCTACTCACAATAGCAATTTAAATACAAAAACCGGACGAATCGCTTTAAATATATCATCTGATCGATATCTTGAGGTGTGGTAACCATAGTATAAGCGGAATAATTTACTCTGGGCCGTTGAATTATTAGAAAAATAATGCACACCCGAGGTATAACATTATTTTTATAATAATTCAACAGCCCGTTGTCAATTATTCCTTACATAATTCAATGGCGCGTTGTCAGTTATTCCTTACTTACTGACCCCAACATTTTGAACAGTAGTGTAGTTTTTCATTTATTGTCATCTAAATATTCTAAAAGATTCTTTCCTTTTTAAATTAAGCACAAGGAAGAAGAGCAAGAAGGAAGGTGGTGTGAAACAACAACAAGTTCCTGCTCCTGTAAAACCAGAGTTGGTAGTAGATCCAAACGAGAAAAGGCATCCAGCAATGACGGTGGAATTTGCATTTAAGGTGAGACCTACAACCAGTGGTCATTCATTCAAAGCAATAACAATATTTCCAATAAGTGCCTTTCACTAACATTCCTGCTATATCACAGGCCCTCACAAGCTGCCTAAAGAAACTTGCAGAGGACGAATTAAAGTACTTCAAAAAACTGCTGTGGGATCGATATCCAGAGCGCTTCCATGATCCGCTGGATGGACTTGATATTGTGGATCTGGTGGATAAGATGCTAGAGCTTTGCAATATTGAGATCTCTCTGAAGATCACGCTGGCGCTCTTTAATATCATGAACTTTAAGAAGCTGGCTGAATATCTGCTAGGACTATGCAAAAGAAGTAAGTTGTATTATTTTGTCCTCACCTTAACATTTTCAAACCGTTGCCTTAAAAATCTCTCTTTTTGATGTTCAACAGACGAAGTGCGCTACGAACTGAAATTGACTCTGAAGAGGAAGTATGAGATGGTATATGAGGGTTTTAGTCAGCAAGGACAACCAGTCCCCTTTGAGTTTGTCTATACAGACCTTTACATTACAGATGGTGTTAATGCATCAATCAACAGTGAGCACGAGTTCAGATCAAAGATAGAAGTGCTCGAAGAGACTGGCAAAGTCAACAGGACGCCATTAACCGGAAATGACTTTTTTACCCAGCAGAATGTGAGGTCAAGGCCTGTAAGGTCGGTGTTAACCAGGGGAGTCCCAGGATGTGGCAAATCATTTGCAGTGCAGCGTTTCATCCTGGACTGGGCAGATGGAAAAGTCCACACAGATGTTTTCTTTCTTATTCCCCTGCAGTTTAAGGAGCTGAATAAGATGCTGGAAGGAGAGTATACTCTCATGAATCTAGTCAGCACCCTCTATCCAGAGATGAAGGAAGTAGATACTCTGGATTTCGAAGGCTGCCTGGTAATGTTCATATGCGATGGCCTAGATGACACCCAAATCCCATTTAATTTTCGGAAAACGGTGTATTGGTGTGATGCGACCAGGCCTACGACTGTGCAAGTGTTGATGACCAACCTCATCAGGGGCAACCTGCTCTATGACGCCTACGTGTGGATCATTTCTAGGGCAGGAGCTCTGGATGTGATCCCACCACAACACGTCCACCAGCTTCTGGAGGTTCGTGGCTTCACTGATGATCAGAAAGAGGCCTATTTCAGAAAGACGATTGCAGACCGAGACCTCGCTGAGAAGGTGATTGCTCACATCAAGTCTTCCAAGACGCTGTTTATTATGTGCCACCTGCCGCTGTTCTGCTGGGTGGCATCTAAAGTGTTGCAGCAGCAGTTCCAGTCTCTTCGACCCTCGGCACAGCTGCCCAGAACTCTTACCAATCTGTACACCTTTATGCTCCATGGTCACACTCTAATATCCATTGAGAAGCTGAAGAACGACCCCACCGAAGAAACCAAGGATCTTACTGCTGATCAGCTGCTCATTAAGCTTGCAAAACTGTCCTACAGCATGCTTGAGAAGAATGAGTTTCAGATTGAGAAAGAGCACTGGGATGACATTGGATTGCCGGATTCGTACCCTGCCATGGCCTGCACTGGTCTCTGCACAGAGTTTTACAGAGAGAAGTACATGATTTACACAGAGAAGGTGAGCTGCTTCGCTCATCCGACCATTCAGGAATACCTCGCTGCTCTTCATGTTTTCTATTGTTTCAAGAAACATGGAAAGAACGCCCTTGAGCATAGCAAGCTGAGCAAAGTCTTGAAGGTTTCCTTGACAGACTTACTCAGGAGTGCGGTTGACAAAGCATTAAGCTCCAAGAATAGCAACTATGATATCTTTCTCCGCTTTCTGCTGGGTTTGTCTGTGGAGGCCAACCAGGAGCTGCTCAAGAACATCCTGCAGATCTCTACCAGCTCTAGCCAGAATGCACGAGAGGAGACAACTCGCTACATTAATAAGAAAATCAAAGAAGGCCACTTCCAGGAAAAGACTGAAAACCTTTTGCGGTGCATTGATGAACTTAACCCACAATAACACTGGGATGCTGTTGCATTGTCTCATGCTATAAGTGTCAAGTCAAGTCAATTTTTATTTATAGAGCAAAACTTTAACACAACCATCGTTGATCCAAAGTGCTTTTCAATAAAAGGTCACTTAAGAAGCAACAGAAATAAAGGGGAAATAAAAAATGTATATATACACAAAAAACATACATCAAAAGTACCGTACACAGCATCACTCAAATGCAAGGTTGTAAAAATGAGTCTTTAAGTGTGAGGTGGTAGAAAAATCATCTGTGATGAATGCCTACTATCCAGGTCTTGAAGTGTCACCTGGATGCGCTTTTCCATCAGTAATGAACAAATTCTGTATACAAATAAACTATAATGTTCACCAAATATTTGGACAGCGGTGTCATTGCATTGGGATATTGGTACTGCGGCTTTTGTATACATATACATATTCATACCTAAATAAAATGTAGATTACTTGACACAGTTTATATTACTTTAACTAAATTCTAAATGGAACATTGCTGTGAAATTGTATACATTTGAAATGATAGCATTAAAGGGAATTATCAGATCTAAAACACACATGCCCATAAAATAAAGACATTTTAATTGTTGGTTTTGCTGCTTTTCCTTTAATATGTTTATTTTTAAAACACTAATATTGACAAGTGAGACTTTTTGGAATATATTTGTTCAAAATTAAATCTTGAATCATTTGGAAATTTTAGATGTTTCAAATCAAATCAATACTGACAAATGAGACAATCTACAGTGAACACAAAGTAAAACAAAAACGTGTATTTATCTGAATATTACAGTATGTAAATATGCAACATTTAAATATAAAAATGATTCTAAATTTGGTTTAAGTATATTAAATCATGATGCTTTAGTAGTCTTCAGTCACACCACTCTGTATCAAATGCTGACACTGTTGCTGATGTTATCAGGGCACATGTATGTGTAAGGCACTTGTAGCCCTTTGTTTCTGTCCTTGATGGCCTCGCTAAAAAAGGACAGTTCTGCTTGAAAATCTCTGATCCTTTTTTGGGGAGCCATCTGGCAAAAGTAGTCCTCAGGGTATTGCCCAAGTGAAACCTGCATAAAAGATTAGAGAGGATTTGTAGAGATTTTCAAGTATATGCAAAAAATGGGATAATCCAATCAGTTGAGTATGAAACACTCACTAAATCTGATGAGGGTTTGCTCAGGAGCCAAAAGACTGATACTAGATAAGCAGAGGTGTTCATGTCAGGGAGAGTGTCCAGCAGGGTGCTTTTGTCTGAGCTTCCCTTAGATGTAGGAGGGGGTTGTTTTAAAGAGCCAGGGGCATTGGGAAACCAACTACCATAGTCAAACTAAGTGCAAAGATGTGGGGAACAAAATAGAATATATGAAACACATTATCAAATTTTAGAATAAGTAGCATAATTTTAAATTCATTTTTAACTTGCCTGTCCTGCTCTGAGAGCTGAATGTTGAGCTGAAACTGTAAAGATCACCATGCTCACAAATTTAATGACCTCCTCCACTGTGCTAAAACACTGAGGTATTCCTAAATGAGAAGAAACGGAACACTGATGATTAAAAAAAAAATAATGACATCACATCTATGATAACCAAAGCTATATCATCTGGTTCACCTGTGCTGCTCTGCTCAAGAAACCCATGGATAAAGATCTCCTTGATCCAGTCCTGGAGTTCAGTGTCCTGCTGCACATCACTGTCACTCTGGTAATAAAACTCCACCATGCTTCTTACAAAACTACGAATCGATACCAAAGGCAACTGATTTGTATTGCACACATTAAAGAAAGCTTTCAAGATGCCATGAAAGAAACAGAACGAGTGATTTGATTCAAATCTGAATAATTAATCTATTTTGTTTTACTTCTTGTGCACAGATAGATTCTAATTTATTTTGAAAAATCATGTTAATCATTTATGATGCTCCATAGTTGAAGTCCATCACCTCTGTAGAAGAAGTTGGGAATAGATTCTAGTCCACGGTCACTGATGTCTTCAGGCAAGCAGAGAGAGCTGTAGGTCAGGTCTGAAAGCGCCCTCTTCATGAGATTGGTCATCCCTTCATCTCCAATACTAGTATTCTGAAGCGAAATTTATTTAAGAAATCGTCTAAATTAAAAAATTAAAATAAAAACAATCCTGAATTAGTACCTGAGTGACAGCTCCCTCAGGGCCGAGAAGTCTATTCCGAATAAGGGTGTTTATCTGCAGGGTATAACGTGTGTGTGGCACCAGCAACTTTGAGAGAAACACATACATGAGTTGTGAGTGATGATTATGATCCAATTTAATGCAGAATGTTATGCATTGTTCAGATGTTTACTGATGGACTGGACATATTTATTTGGCCCAAATGTGTTTTCGCAGACGTTTTAGAAAGAAGTCTAGCCACAACAAACAGTATGTTGACACAGAGATACCACTCGTATCTTGAGTACCTTATGTATAGGGTGAGCTGCCGGGAGGTTTCTCATTAATGACACTGTAAAGGTCTCAGCCAGATGGGTGCGCAGATAGAAAGATGCTTGATGCTCAAGACAGTCGGCATTCCTCACATAGAGTTTTGCGAGCTGCCAGTCATACTCTGAGTCGCTAGGCAGGAAAACTGGATTGTCCTCTGATGCCTGTTGCTGCAACTGACACAGCAATGAAAAACAGAATGGGAATTAGTTCATCATTTGCTGTAAAATTAATTATACAAGGTTTGTTTTTCATTTATTATGTTACTGACCATGTCAGCCACACATCATTTTTGTATTGATTTTTTGTATTTTTGAATATTTTTGTATATTTATGTTACATTTTATTTATTTGTTTGTTTGTTTATCTTTTTTAAGTTTTTTTTTTTTTTTTTATGAAAGTGGTTAATGTGGGGTAAAAAATTTTAATTTTGCAGTTTGTAATAAGCTTTTGGTATTTTTTTGGCAAATATAAAAATATAAAATAAAAATAATAAAATTTAATAAAAATTAAATAAGTTATATGGAACTGGATTAAATGCATTTACCCAATTTCTTTCTTAAGTTTTTATTTTATTTATTTTATAAAAGTTTTATTTTTAAGCATAAAATAAATTTTGTTCGATTTATATGTAAAAACAAGAAATAGTCAGTGGGTTAAGAATAATATTTTATACTTAAAAATACTCTATTCAGATATACAAGGCTTAATATATCATGCAATTTGGCTTCTCAAAAAATTAATTTAGAGGGCACTTACAGCAAGATGTACAAATGCCAGTATTAATGTACATATTTTATATGGTCCAGTCCATTACGCTATTGTCTTAAGTTAATGAAACCCATCAAATGTACCTGAATGGCAATAGGCAGAAGTTTGCCCACTTGGTTTTTGTACAGAAGGCAAAGCGGAGCCGCAACATACTGCTGCTTCCCATTGATGAACTGAGTTGATAAATCTGCCAGCCTTTTATAGTCACATAAGAAAATGTTTCCTTGCTGTTGAGTTAAAAAAAAACATTAAACAGTTAAATGCTTACATATTTTGAGAGCATGGAGAGTGCAAAAGAGCAAATTTGATATTGTTTTACCTTCATCTCCAGAGTAAGGGAAGTTCCACTCTCTAGAAAAGGCTGAACCATGCCATTAGTAACGGCAAAGTTCAGAGGAAGCTCAGTGCATCGACGGACCATCATTGGATGGGAGCCATTTAGGAGCTGATATCCAAAAAAATCATCATCCATCCAGTGCAAATGCACATATTCTATTATTAAAAGATTGCAACAACAAAACCACCAAATTATGTTACAGTTTTACTTCACTCGTTTTACATCAAACACATCTTCTAATGTCAACACATCTGTGAAACAGATGACTTTAGCAGCTATCTTACCAGAGACAGCCGTTCTGGATGACCAGAAGGCACTCTTCATGTCTTCCATTTGAATCCACTGATCCGTTTTTTTCACCAGTTTCTTCATTTTGATCTCACCAAGCCTGGAAGACACATTCATCATTGGTGTAGAGAAATGACCAGATGGAATTTACTAACACTTATACTAATATATGTTAGGTAAGACTCACGCAGTGGAGCAGTTGAAAGCTGAGTCCATGTCTTTAGTGAAAGAGAAGCGGACCACTGAGGGAAGAGATAGAGGCACCTGAAAAAATGCATGCTGTGGAAGACCTGTTTTATACTCAGTCCACCTCGAGGAAGAAGAAGGTACACAAAGATTTACACTTAACCAATGAAGAGGCCACAAAATGATTGCAAAGACGCATTTTACTGGTGCAAACTTACTGGTACACTTGTTTGTTAAGCTTTAGCTCATTTCTTCTGTGCTCTTTCAGTTGTGAATATTTTTCCTCATAAATTTTTGTAGCTGTCAGACAATATAAAAGAGTTACTGAAATGTAGATGAACAGAAAATCCCAACCAGAATTAATAAAGATTAATTATTTTGAAAGAAGTCTCTTATGCTCACCAAGGTTATATTCATTTGATCAAAAATACTGTTAAAAGTATAGTGATAAAGTGAAATATTTGTACAATTTAAAATAACAATTTTCAATGTTTGAAAATTTAATTATTCCTTTGATAACAAAGCTGAATTTTCAGCACCTGTTACTTCAGTCTTCTGTGTCACATTCCTTCATAAATCATTCTAATACGCTGATTTGATCAAAAACAGTTGTGTTGCTTAATATTTTTTATGAAAAACATGACTTAGAAAAAAAGAGTAATGCAATAACAGATACATATACAAACCTCTGGCCTCCCGCAGCTCAATCACTTCCCCCTCTCCCATCCAGCGATAGCATGGGAAATGGATCACATCTTTCTCAGGGGTTCTTACATTTACCAGAGAGCAGAACCAATCATTCTCTGGCAAGAACATGAAATGATCTTTCTCGAGTCTGATGAGCAGCAGGTTGGCAAGAGTGAACCTGGTAATCACTTTATACTTCACTTTCTAGGTTTTAATAAAAATGCTACAGTTAGAGAAATTGATGGCTAATTTCAGTCAGAACTTTCCTGAGCACATTTGAATCTTTGAAAATGTTAAAATTCATATAAAATATAAAAAATATATTACCATTCCAGTCTTAAAATCTCTTCCATAGCTGTCAAGTTTGGTCCGCTCACTCACTCCTTGTGTGCCAATCAAAGTAATGAATATATTGTCAAAAGTGCCTGCATGGGTCATGGAGCCTGTGGTCACCTCTACATCATATATGGCCTCCATGGCTCTGAAAATCAATACAGAGATTTTGTTTTGTTTTCTATTAGAAATATCTAAATATCCAGTTTATACATTGTACATTTTGTAAAAGTATAATTCACCATTAACATCCTGTAAGACTTTCTTTTTTCTGTGGAACATGAAGACATTTTGAAAAAATGTCTCATTGCTTTTGTCCATACAATAAAAGTTACCAAAAAGTCTTGCGGGTTCCTCAGAAGAAAGTCTCACAGGTTTGGAACAATACAATTTTCATTTTTGGGTGAACTGCCCCTTTAACAACAACAACAAAGTACTTGCAAATCAAAATAACTAAAGATATAACGGGTTGTTTTTTTACAATGCGTTCTGTATGACATCATATGTTTTTTCTTGTTGCATTAGCTTATTTTACACCGGAAACGAGCGCCGCGTCCAAGGCAAATAGAACCATTAATCACACTTCACCGGATGCCTCGGATCAACAGTAGACGACCGGTATAGACTGGTGTTAATGTTATTGTAAGCATAACCCTCGCTAAATGAAGTTACATGTTAAATTACAGAATATACAAACGTATTCTAGAATGCCCTTTCAAAGAAAACATACCTGGGGTAGATGTTGAATCACAGCTTGACAGTTGTTGAAGTCAAAAGAGAAAACCTAAAGCCCAGTAACAGAACCCTGCCAAACTGGTTTCTGGTTTTCCAATAGTGAAAAGCTCAGACCACTATTACGCAAAACGAGCTGCAGATAATACTACGAGTTGTAGCCTATAACGTGACATTCCTGCAGTGTGTATTTTCCCCCATCAATGACATTTGGCCTATTTAAAAAAAAAAAAAAATTATTACATGTAGTTGTTTTAGTTGCACTTACCAACAAGGTTTTAAATCATTTTACAAATTCTTTACATCAGGAACTGATGACTTCCCTGAAGACAACTGCTTCTTGTGAACACTATTTCTGTAGAATTCAATCATTTTTGGCATTGTTTGCAGCACAGCATGTTATAGCAGGCATGCAGATGACATTTTGTACAAAAGGATAAACCAACTCATAATCGGCTGTTAAACAATAGTTAATTAACATGTCCAGAAAAAGTAAAAGTTGAGACAAACACCTTCTTTTACTTCTGTCAAAAAGAGTTGATCGACAAAGATAACATTTCTTGCAAAACAAGAAACAGAACCAGAAATACTACTTGAACAGACTCTGTGAAAATAACACTGCAGGATCAGATCATTGTTGGACTGTATGAATTAAGCTTGACCATCATTATTTACATTTCAGACCAAGTTTATTTGTTGGCATCCAAGTTATTACAGTCATATATGCAGTTATACACAGTTCTAGTAATTACTGTTTCTTCTTCACGACATGTGCACAGTCATATTTGCCCCTGACCACAGTGATTTTGACCCCTGGTAAGTCCTGTGTTCTCCCTCCTTGTATCAGCACCACATTGTGCTCCTGGAGGTTGTGTCCTTCCCCAGGGATGTACGCGACAGCTTCTTGACCATTGGACAGACGTACTCGTGCACACTTGCGGTTGGCTGAGTTGGGCTTCTTGGGTTTCCTGATCATGGTCTTCAGCACTACTGCTTTGAGCTGTGGATGCCCATAAGTGGCACTGATTTTTGGACGAGGTGGGGGAGGTCGACCCTTACGGTGCATCTGATTAAGAGTGGCCATGGTCCTGGTGAACACAGGTCCAGACCAGAAGGGTGCATAGTGTGATGCTGCCAAATTACACAATGAAAAGTAGCATCATTTTTTTCAGTCATTTATTTTAATACGACATTAATCAAAATTCTGTAGCTGAGACTTACCCTGTAAAACAGACGACAGCATTGGTTTCAGACTTCCAAGAAAAGACATTTTAGGAACATTTACATCTGTAGGAACAACTACAAAATCAAATCATAAGATGTGTATAGGGTCACTCTGAATGATAGTGAAATACACTGCGCTAATGTAAAATTATTCCTTTCGTGTTTAATTTACCTGTATGAACGTTATGTTAAAACAAAGTGTCCGACGTTTCTTAAGTGCTGCATTTAGTTTTCAGTCCAAGGAAAAAAGGACGAATTCTTCCACCCTCACTGTTATGTTAGAGACATGCACGCCGCCATATTGAAAATGGTTTGAACCCGAGGACTCTTCCTCGATCCTGGATCAGTGACGAGCTCAAGATTCAACTGCCTAATACCGCCATCTAGTGAATGGATGTGGTAAATCTGGTCATTCTTTCTTTCTTTATTTTTTACTAATAATACAAGCGGTGAGTTTTAAGTATTTATTATTTAAATAGCCATTAATACAAATTAATGCAAATTAATGCAATTAATATAAAAAAAACTATTTGAATACACCTCTTCTGTGATGAACATGTCTTAAAATATGAATTAGGAATTATTTTGATATTTTTGTGGGGTTTGAAGAAAATATTTCTGTGGTGTAACTTTCTGGAAGTTGTATGACAAGTTTTATTCAAGAATGAAAATTCAGTCATTATTTACTCACTTTCAAGATGTTCTAAACTTGTATGAGTTTCTTTCTTCTGTTGAACACAGACATATTTTGAAGAAAATGGGAAAACAAACTGTTGATGGTCTGCATTTACTTCCATATAGGAAAAAAAATACTATGGATTTCAGTAGTGATCATCAACTGTTTCAATAGCTACACGTGTTCTTCAAAATATCTTGTTTTGTGTTCACATAAAGGAATTCATACAGGTTTGAAACAAATTTTGTGTAGGCCTAAATGATAACTTTTTTATTTTTGGGTGAACTTTCCCTTTAATAACTTAAAAGGACACTTAAGTGTGTATATTTTCATGGCTGTTTTTCCTAACACACTTAAAGGTTAGTTCATCCAAAAATGAAAATTATGGCATAATATTAAGTTTGAACCTATGATGTCACATGGACTATTTTAACAATGTCCTTACTACCTCCCTGAGCCTTTAACATGTCAGCTGCAGGGTCAGAAAGCTCTCGGCTTTCATCAAAAATATCTTAATTTGTGTTCTGAAGATGAACGAAGGTCTTACAAGTTAAGAGCTACATGAGGGTGAGTAATTAATGACAGAATTTTCATTTTGGGTGAACTAACACTTTAAGCACAAAAAGTGCACTTTACTGTAAAATTATATTTAATAATGTAAAATTAAAGGTGCCCTACACGTTGTGTTGTACACATGCAATTAAGCATTCATTACATTCAGTTTGCACGAAACCATATACTTTTAAAATACATTATTTTGATAATAAATACTTTTTTTCACAAGCATTCTATACAATTTCCATTAATGACCACTGAACGTCAGCACTGAGCAGTCTTCACAGTGTATACTGACAAATCAAAAGAAAAGACGCTGAATAAAGTTTCATGTTGGTGCAATGCAGGCCTTCGTGAGTGCTGGAGAACTGAGGACAGCGTCAAAAGCCCCAGGATGTAGACAGCTTGCCTACTTATTTCAAAGGTTTGTTTTGCTGTATATCTGCAATAAAATGTATTTGTTGAGAAAATTGTTCTTTTGATGTTGCACCCTGGCATTAGAGCTTAATAATAGAAATGTTTTGTACGTTTGAATAGTTCAGACAATGTAGGTGGTTGTTTTCATCATACTTTCCAGAAAATGAGATGAGAGCATCTTAATTGTTGCATTTCTATTATGATTTAAGTGGGCACAGGCTGTTTGTGTGGACGTATCTGGAGGATGATGAAGAGCGAGAGAGCAGAGAAGGGAGATATCAGTTAAAGAGTAAGGGTGAGTCATGAGGAGAGAGGGTCCTAATGAATTGGATGGTATCAATGAGAAAGCACAGATGTGTGAAAGAGGGAGGATGAAAAGAAATTCAGCTGACTGATTGGAGGAGTGGGAGAAAAGCAGGATGAATAAGCACCTAAAAGTCCTTGTGCACCTTCCAAGCCCTCCCCATTCCCTCTTTTCCTCCTCTTTTCACTCCCGTCTATTTTTATTCCTCTTCATTGCTGAAAGCGCATCATTCTCACAAGGACAGGAAGTGAAGACATAAGAGAGTTTTATTCAGATGAAACTCGTGGGGTATTTCTGGACACGGGGCGGTAAGTTGGGGGGGTCAGCACAGCACCGGACGTCGGATTCAATGGAAAGGTGCGTAACTGGATAACTGACAAGCAAACAATGATTTAGGGGCACCGGAGGTGGAGATTGTGAAAGGAAGATCTCACTTCCCCAGCAACAAGAGGAAAAAATGGAAAGGCAGGAAAGGCCATATAGGGTATTATCGTGAGCTTCCAGGTATAATGGGAAAGTGTGGGCTGACTATTCACTGTACAGCATGCGTTTGTGGACATATATGCATGTGTGTGTGTGTGTGTGTGTGTGTGTGTGTGTGTGTAGGAGGCTGATTGTCTCTACTGTGCCTCTGAGTCAAGAGCACACGTCAGGAAAAATAGATAGCACCTCATCATCTGCGTCAGTCAGTCCTAGGAAACCATGGAGACACACTAAAAAGGCAGTGAATGAAAGGGAACAATGGAGGGGGCAGCAACAATGAACACACACTGATGAACCTCGCTTTGATGCATTTAATTGACTCTCATATACATATTTGGAAAACAAGTGCGCATCAAATTCAAGGATTTTTTTTGTGGACAAGAACATATAATACATCTGATGCACTCTTAAAAAGAAAGGTTTTCACAGCAATGGCATAGAAGAACCATTTTGGGTTCCTCAAAGAATTTTCAGTCAACCTTTTCTTAATTTTAAGAACATTTGTATATCCACTAGAAAGAACCTTTCATGCAATTTAAAGTGTCGAATGTTCTTCACGGAACCATCAATACCAGTAACCTTTAATTTTAAGACTGTAAGTAAATCCTATATTGTTTTCCAAACAAAGGACAAAACATAAAGGAATGTTATTTATTATAAAGTATTTTCTATGGTTTTCATGCAATGATACAATGAAGAGCAAATAGAAAGAGAGTATTGTAGGAAGGAATCAATCCTCTACTTGATCGTAGAACTCTACGATGGTTTAAAGATACACTTGTGATTCATAAACATATTCATTCAGTAAAACACAGTCTTCACTATAAGTGAATACAAAGTGGCAATTGCCTTTATGTTACTTTAAGTACTTTTCCCCAAAGTGACAGTCCAATATGAATAGGATGCATGTTCATGTGACTTCATGATATTGAAATATAAACAAAAATAATCCTTTTTTACATACTTTGTTTTAAATCTACCACATTATCCCAGAAAAATAGCTTTGTAAAAGATGACAATATGCCATACTTCATTGATTAAGTCACAGACTTATGTTAAAACATGTGATCACTGGTTCCATCTGTAGGAAAGGAGAGAGAAAAAGCACAGTTTAGACACAAAACGTTGAGATACTGACATGCTAAAATTGCAAAAAAAAAAAAGTCACCGTTTCTCACCTTGGTAGAAGATCTGTTGTCCGCCTTGATGAGGGAGTTGATACAACTCATCTTGTTGCCTCTCGGCAGGAGTCATCGGGGCGGCTGCCCCAAACACAGGTTCCATGGTGACCAGCTCCTCTAGGAGGGACTGGGCACAAGGCAGAGCAGGAGTAAGGGCAGGAAGTGCGGTGGATCCCTGGGTGGACATCGTCTCCACATCCTCGTCAGGTCTCTCGGCTTCCTGCGGCCCACCCCTGGCCATGCGATTACGGTGCGTCGACTGGACACTACAGAGGTGGTGTACAACGTTCAGAGTCACCGCCTCCTCCTGTGCGTGGACAGGGGAGCTGCGGCTCGGGGAGCGCTGAGCGTCGGACGGCTCTGATGAGTAAGGCGAGGGAGGTACGGGGGAGGTGGATGGCAGTTTTGTAAGAGGGATGCCATCTACTGCTTTCTCCTCAAACATAAAGACATCAATGTGATCCAGCGAGGAGTTTGGGCCCTCAAACGATGCGTGACGAGGGGGAGCCGATGTGTTTTGTGGGTGGCTATGACAGAAACCTTCAGCTAATGTGCTAATGTACTGAGCCAGGAGCGAGATCTCCATTCGCTCTCTTTCCGAATCGTCTTCCCGAGAGAAGAAACTCAAACAGGGCTTTTTGGTGGGCGAGGCCTCGGGGGTTAAAAGGCCTTCAGGGGGATTATGGAATGGGAAATGGGGGATGTCTACGTAGAGAGGTCCTCTGATCTCCGGCAGTGCCATGAGAATGCATTCGTCACTGCCTGGGCTGTCTGGAGTAGGGGGTAGCATTTCATACAGGCGTTTGCGGCAGTGTTGAGTAGGGCCGATGCTTGTAGGAAGGGACGCTGAAGTTATAGACTGCCTCATTTTGACTACATTGCTATGGTCTGATTTAAAGGTCTCATCGCCAAACATGAAACTCCCCCCTCCGAGTCTTGGGGTGTAAGGAGGTGTGCAAATGAACTCCTCTGAGCTTTGGCGCTTAGGAGGAGGTTTGAACGGATGAAGGGGTGGAGGGGCGACATGGGTTTGGGGAACTGCAGAAAGACTCAAGATGTTGCTTAGATGTTCAGGGGAAACTGTCATTGCTGATCTCCACATCTGGTGACTGCCATGCAGTTGGGGATGGCTCTCTTCGTCGTGAGAAAAGCCCTGAAGAGGGTCGAGTGCCATGCTGGTTGGGGCAGAGGTGCTAGGGAGATCTTCAGAGGAGCTCCGGCCAGAAGTGGTGAAGCTGAAGTCAAAGGACTGGGAGGACAGGCCACCACTGCTGGGTGTGAAGACCTGGTCTGGGCTGGACAGGGGGTCAGAGTTCTGGCGTGCCTCCTGGTACAGGAGAGCCAGCTGGTTCTGCTCTGAATACAACTGCTGACGCACCGACCAGGCTTCAGACTCACTGAGAGAAGGGTAGAGAAAATGACAGATTGTTAAATATTTTATAAATGTGTTTAATTTTTTGAAAATAAATACTATTATTATAAATTATAATATTTTAATATATTAAATATAATAAAAAAATAGAATATATATTATAAAACCTTTAAAAATATTAAGTTTCAATAATAATAATAAATTATTAATTGTACTGTTATCATTATATTAACAACAACAACAAGACATAATATTACCTTTATTAATGTTTATGAAAGACAGTAAAAATTAAATGTCACATTTCTAAATATAATAATAATAATAATAATACTTAATATTACCATTATTAAAAGTTTATTAAAAATTTAAAAAATTATATGTCATTATTATTAATATAATAATATTATATACAATAATAATTATTATTATTTTAAAAGTATTATTATTATTATTAGTAGTAGTAGTAATAATAATAACATTAATAATAATAATGTATAAAATTAAGCTTAATCAAATGAAAAATCAAATTAAGCAAATTATATTATTTAATAATGATAATTTTACTAAAATTGTAAGTATAATTGTTTTTATTTTATAGTATATTAAACTTAAAAGCTGGTAGCCTTTATACCTTATAACATAGTTGTGGCTGTTGATGGGATATTCTCCAGTCTCCAGATGAAGAACAATGTAAAGCCAGACCCATGAATGATCTGCTGCCTCTACCTGGACCACCATCTCGACCTGCCTCTCCCCACCTTCATGCACTGAAATAGGACACAATGACCAATTAACAAACCACATGTACTAGACCAGCTTTTTGATATATGGTATCAAATTTAAAAATAAAATAAATAAAGTTATGTACTCACACAGGGTGCAGTGTTGTGCAGAAGCGTGAGAGAGATCACGAGGATGAATCAGACTGTACCATGAGCGAGAACGCAGAGTCTCTATGTCATAGCCAAGGTACACGCTTACACTGTCAGAGAGAGACAACGGCATTATTCCCTCACTCTCAAATACATAATCATATACCGACAGGGACATTCACAGGACTCATACTGTACCTGTCCTGAGCAGCATGGATTCTCATGTCCCGACTGTGTTGAGACTGGAAACAGGACAGGAGGAAAGACTGCTCCGCAGGAGGGGTGGGAAGAGGATTCCTAGCTGACGAAACATGAGGGACACTGGACTCCAGCGGGGTGCAAAAACACACCCACACTGGATTGGAGGTCCAGTAGGAGGATGTGTGGTATGGAGGTGGCAGACAGCATGCCCGAACCAATGTCAGTTTGTTGCCTGATCCCTGTCTCCTTACAAACTTTGAAGTGCTGAAGCGGCAGCGAAAGAGACGGTCTTGAAAAAGAAAGAGTGGGATCATTTTTTACATCATGTACAATACATCTCAAATTATTTGTGTTAAAAGAAAGTTTCAAACCAACAGTGTAAATTACCTGTGTCAGGTGTGGTGATTGGCACAAGGTTGCCTCTCATGATGAAGTGGTCAGTTGGGTCTATTATATCATACACGCTGTCACTCTGAGCCACCAGATCCACCTGAATGAAGCCCAAATAATTATTTTTAGCATGCACCAGTTCCTAACAAAGTACTAAAAAGTTAGATGAACTGTTTATTTTACAAATTGTTTCTTACCATGGAATGGCCAAGGTGCTCTGCGACATTGTCCGATAGATACAGGAGTTTTCCTTCACTCGTCAGCACTAGGAGAAACCCTGGCAGTGTGTGCAGCAGATCCGAGAGTTCTGGCAAAGACAGGACGCTTCCGCTCACATCATGACCTGCTGCCACTGATCAAGACAAAACATGGAAATCTCAAAATAAAGATCTCTATGTACATAGTACAAATTCTTAATCTCAAGTGATGAGAAAGTAATCTAAAGCAATATCCACACAAATAGCTCAAAATCAGCACCATAGACAGAGACCAGCAACTTTCAGAACTCTGGACAGAGACAGAGATTTCTCAGATATGACATATCTGCTCTATGCTTGTAAAAAAAAAAGGTTTTAAAATGATTTTGATTCAGCTTTTTATGTTCTTTAGAAAACCATGTTTATTGGTCAATAACTTTTTAACCTTTCAAGAAACTAAAAGCAAATACACTGATCTGAAGAGCTAACGCAACATCAATAACTTTATTTTCGAATGACAACTCATGAACTCCATTCAAAATCTCCAGTATAATTTTCAAAAGTCCCTGTTAAGTTAACCCTACCTTGAGAGAAAAAGACGGACTTTCTTATGTAAATGCAGGCTAGGGACATGATGTGAAGGTAGGAAAGACGAGCTTTGTCGGCTTCGGAGATGGGCAGAAGATCTTTCAAGTTGCGAATTTCTGCGTTGATTTGATCCCTCCGAGCCTTTGATGCTCCTTTAGTGGACCGGTACATTTTGTCGACTCCAAAAAATCGTTGAAACTGTTGAATATTTTGAGTAAAAACTTCCTGCGGTTAGAGCTACTCAGCCATCATTTGGGGCAGACGCCACTTCTTGTAAGTTTCGGATAATATCTTTAAAAAAACTACTCAGTAATTGAGAAAAACATTTTTTCTTTGCCCATATATATCCTCTGTCGTCTCTTTAGTTGTACTGTTGGTATGCTATTGATCTCTCTCTTGCTTTCGCGTGAAGCTTCTGAGGCAACATTGCCTCCAGATCCTTTATATAGAGGCGCCTGAAGAAATGTTGGGAGGGGGCGTGCATAAATGGATTTGAATCTGATCTCCAAGTATCACTGCATTTTGCTGCTGTGATAGTGACGTAGGATAAATATGGGATCCCTTTCAACGCACAAAGCCAGATTTGGACAAATCTAGACGAAGGCAGTTGTCCAAACTCTCCACCCTGTTGCGCGCTCAGAGCAGGTGCATCTATCCGCGAGCTGCGCTGACAGAATTTTGCTGCTAAATGCTGTTGTTTGAGGACGGGATTAGGAGTAAGAGTTTACAGTCTATCTCGTGTCAGTGCATTTCAGTGATACGCTAATTGAAAACTGTAGACGCACCTGTGGTTATTGCTTCTTCATCAAAGTAATTAGTAGGAGGCTGATAACTCACAATCAGCAATTAGCTACATCATGCCACCCATGCAATGAAAATAGAAAGCAAACAATAACCACGATTAAGAAAATAAGTGTTTTATCCCACGACTGCCCCCACACGCAACATGATCGATGAAATATCATTTTACAGCAAACTGCAGTTAAATCACGAATATAGGCTGTGGTGGGTCAGTCCACCAAACAGGTTTACAGTTTGATAAGGTGATCTGAAAACGATTTCTTGTATGATTATAAAAGAAAAATAATTTGTTAATATACTGTACTATTTAAATATTATATGTTGTAATATAATTTTAAGTTTAGACAAGCCATATAGTTATATATTGTTATATAAAAATACGATAATCGATTTGGTTTTGATGTTTTTACAAATAGCATTTTATTTTTTTTTTAAATTGTTTACTACAAAAAAAATATGGTAACAGGGTTAACATTATAAGATCGCCCCCTACTGACAAAGCATATCAAAACAAAGTTTTTCCGAATACTTAATAACATGACAAAATTGTATAATATAATTAATTTTAGAAATAATAAGACAGATAATTTTTTTTAAATATATTTAAACATATTTATAATTTTAATAAACAGGCCACAAAATGTAGGCTAAATGTCTACTGATTATTAACAAATCAAAAATATTTTATACTAGGAGTTTAAAACTCTTGAGAAAATCATTTGACATTTGAAAATTCAATATAACTCATATTCAGTGTTTCTATTTCCTTTCTCTTTTTTCTTAGTAAACTTGCATGTGAATAACGAAACAAAACAGAAAATAATTTTCACTGGAGGGAGGGGGAAGGGGATCAGTGAATGAACAGTTTGAAGGACACTTGTCTGGTTTTACAGTTTGTCTTTCTTTGTGTTTGTGTTTATTTTAAAACCAGAAGAATCAAGGTCCTTGCTCTTTTACTTTAAAGAATAATCTGTTGCTTGGCAACACTTCTTTTAAAATACCTGAGCAGGACAAAACTGAGGATGGTAATGGTCCTCATCTGAAGTTCGAACCCAACAAACTTTGTTTATCTAAGTTATCTAAAGCCAACAAACTTTGTTTATCTAAAGATTCATATCACTTGTAAACAATATATTGTGATAAAGTGGGGTCGTATCTGCTGAGCCCTTTATATGCCCAAATTATTCTATTTTCATCCCTATGTGCTTTGATCATTCATCTGTTACATCATGACCTATCTTATTGATTCATAACAAGAATGCATTTTACTGTAGTTAAGAGCTTATTAAGACTTTAGTTCCATACACTTCTAAAAATAAAGGCTCTTTTTTGGCACCCATGGATTTCATTAAGAACATCCATGAAACCTTTCAATCACATTAAAAGTCGCAAATAAGGTTCTTTAGATATTTTAAATGTTCCTCATGCTACGAAGAAAAAATTATTTATATATATATATATATTCACTCTGCAGTACAAAATCCTCTGCTGTGAATGGGTGCCGTCAGAATGAGAGTCCAAACAGCTGATAAAAACATAACAATAATCCACAAGTAATCCACATGACTCTAGTCCAACAGTTAATATCTTGTGATGTGAAAAGCTGAGTTTCTTCATTTATAAACTGTGCTTAATCTGTGCATATTTCTCTCCTGATTCAGATGAGACACTATTTCACTACAAAAATCAATATTATGGATAGAAGAACCCAAAGGTTTGAAGTTAAAAACTTGATGAATTTCTTGTCTGTCTTGTGGATTATTTAAATGTTTTTATCTATTCTTATATCAGAACTCTCATTCTGACGGCACCCATTCACTGCAGAGGATCTACTGGTGAGCAAGTGATGCAATGCTAAGTTTCCCCAAATCTGTTCCGATAAAGAAACAAACTCATCTATGTCTTGGATTGCCTGAGGATGAGTATATTTTCAGCAAATACATTTTTTTCTTAAATTTTTTTAATAACTGTTCACTGAAAAACGATTCGGGGAACCAAAGATGGTTCTTTATGGCTTCTTTATTTATAGAGAAGTGCATGCATACATTTTGTGTGTTTACAAAAGTTTTAAACAGCGATCGTACGTGAGCTAAGTTCTCGCCTACACATCCTACAGTTGATGAAGCCTGTTCAAACTGCAGCCTTGTAACTGCGCTTGCTTTTTTCTTTCTCCTTTGTCGCTCAGGCTATTTTTAACACCCAGCAACAGTTCTCATTTATTTCAAACCACTTTCAGTTTTCTATAAGATTCTAAATATACTGCTCAAGGACAGACAGATCCATATGTGTTCGATGGACTTCTGTAACTTTTAAAGAACATTAATTGAGAATATATGGGCATCAGATGCCTACTTGTATTTTGGTTCTGACATCCATCCATCACCTCCAGAGGTGATGTGTCAGTTTTTTTTTTGTTTGTTTTTTTGTCCTGAGGTTAAATATGTCTGACTCACACTTCCTGTTTGTAATATTTCACATCCTATGTGGTATCTGACTGCCATTATCTGCATCAATACTGTCTTTTTTATGTCCAGCCTGTGCGATTATGGCTATTACTGATCAAATAACAAAATCTTTTCGCCTTTGAACTATAATGGATGTACATAGGAGGCTAGATGATATAGGACTATTACACAGCCACAGCATTTGACGTCGCTCAGAACATGTGCTATCAATACTGATGAAAAGTTGTGCTGGATGATGTGGACCTGGCCCTTGGGAGACAGATCTCTGCAGAGAGGGAACTGTCACCCTAACCCTTGAGCTCCCACTGGACTTTTTTTGTTTATTACGTGGGTGGCACGGCCATCTGCTGAAATCAGAAAGATGGGGGATGGGGTTTCTTGGAGAAGATGTGTAATGCTCATAATCTGTTCACATGGACGTCTTTTAATATGCATTGAACTTTTTTCGAAGAATCAAAAGAACACTTGGGTAATTATCTCACATTGAATCCATGAAGAAATCGCAGCTTTCCAGGAAAAATCTCAAGGTCTTCTTGGCTTATGTTGTGTATGGCACAAAAAAAATCCATCCTAATTTGGCCTCCATATTCAGGACAATATGTTGCCACAGAATGTGAACAAAACCTAATTTTGGTAACAAAATGCACAGTGTGTTTCACGTGTAGTATCCCTGTCTTCATGTCTTTTTCTATTCTTTTTTTTTTTTAATTATTATTTAAGGGTTTATACTAGAAGCTGATACTTGACCATCTCTGTATCTCTGCACCCATGGCAACGGAGCTGCAGTATCTTAGTAACAAAATTTGCACATTGCAAGAGATGCGAAATAATGGTAGTTCTCAAGGACACCACCAATTTGAACTGAGCAGAAGAAGTCGCAACATTTAACCTCCATCAATTAAGTGGCATTTATTAATATCCTAAAACCAAAAGTAAAGGGAAATTGTCCTGTATGTTTAAAAAGCCACATTTTGGCAATGTAACAAGCTTCTTTAACACATAAACTAACACACCTTGTCATTGCTTTCTCACCTTTAGAGCACATTAAATTACTTGGAAGGTCACGTTGCATGATTCTTTCTACTTTAAAGAAACATTTTTCACCTTGTCATCTTGTAAACCTGATCTGTGTGGGATGGAAATGAGTTCAAATTACCAGCAAAAATGAGGGGAAAGGTAATATTTCGAATTTCACGACAAGAGTGTACATGTGTTGTTTCAGTCATTCATGGTGATCAGAGAATATGTTTTAATGGCCCAATCGTGACGTGTATTTGAGGGGGTGGACAGGAAAATTACTCTACTTATAACCTACTGTAACATTGCTCTTCTAAACCACAAAAATAGCTCTGATTTTTCTCTCTGCTAATAAAAATAACTAACCTTGATTATTGTTAGAGAAAATTCAGCTATTTATAGACAGGCATATGAACATTTGTTTCATTTTAAACAAATGTAAATGTTAATATAACATATATTAATTAAATTTTCATTGAAAGCGCTCAAAGTCACAACAAAACAGATTAAAGAGTGCATAGAAAATTATGTCATCCTTTACTCAAACCTGTATGCACATTTTACTTCTGCCGAACATAATAGAAGATATTTGAAAGAATGTTGATAACAAAAGAGTTTCAGTTCCAACTGACGTCTATTGGGAACATTACTTTGTGTTCCACAGGAGAAAGACCCTCGAAGTCTTAGAAAATATTACAGCATCTTCTGATATGATTGCCACTGAGCTCAGCTACTCCTGTCACACCTACATCCATCTGCTGCACTGCCCACAAGCCCTCTGTGCCAACACTGACCATCAATGAGCTCATCATTTCCCTGCTGGAGCTACACTAGGATAAATTCACACTTATCGCTTGCTTGACAATACACTACATGCCGTTATAATTAACACACAGATCCTTTTACACACATAGCAGTAATAAATCAGACGCTGACTCAAACAGAACTTCCTACTCGTTTTGTTCCAAAACTAGTGTGAGATGACCAGTCCATTGATGAAATTATGCTAATGAATGGCCTGCAAAAACATTTGAAAAATGATTGTTAGGTACAGTAGTTTCAAAGCACAGTAGCCCTGAAATAAAATAACTAAAAAAATCATATAAATGTGACATTTATTTTAGTTAACTTTTGGCCCTTAAACCTGACTGTAATCATGGTTCTTTCAGGTAATAGCAAAAATGTGTGTGCACCAGTGTTACGCTGTCACCATGTGGAGACACCCGAGTAATACATTTCATTTATGCTTATCATAAATGCTCACAATCAACAGAAACTTTAACCGAATTATTAGCGTGTACACAAAATGGGATATTTTCAGCATATAGACAAGAAAGGAAAAATAGAGGAAGAAGATCATAAAAACAAAGATGTGAAGGGAGGATTAGAAAATATATTTTTTATTTTTTTATGTATTACTTTTACAATGTAATTCTTTACTTTAACAATGTAATTCAGCAAAAAAAAAAAAAAGATTTAATTTTGGAGTCTTGAATTCAATAAGCTTTAAAGAAAATACAACAATTTACGTAAAACTGGTTTCACAAAATATTTACAAAAGAAATTTGTTCACTCCAGGCTTATAGAAACCTGGATTTTTCTTTCGTTTTAGTGTTTTCTGAGATTACACTAGATAAACATAATTACAAAAGCATTTTGGAATGTGTACTGTATTTAGTTTTTTTTTTTTTTTTTTTTTTAGCTGGTACTAATAACTAATTATATCTTTCTGATATATCTGCAGCAGATATGTGTGTGTGTTTTGGTGTGTGTGTGTGTGTGTTTGTATGCTGCATGTATGTGTGAGAATGACAAAGTGAGAGGAATGAATGTTCAGATGCTTTAACGCTTCCCAGAATAGGCCTGCAGTCAGCAGCCAAAGTCAGCCACAAAAAAACATGATTTCACATCATTAGGTGGTGAATAGTGGAACAGTGTTGCCAAATTTCAACACATAAAAGTAGAAATAGACCAAAAAATATATATATATATATTTTGTCTCTCCATCTCTCTCCTCAGAAAGCATGAGGCCCAACATAAATGGAGAGGCGCAGAACAGAGCTGGTCTGGTAGTTCATAAGAGGATTGACAGACACCATCTCCAGATCGAGGACATACTCCTTCGGTCCCGTCACTGCTCTGGCCAACACCAACATGGCACTGATGTTGTTGATTTGCTAGGAACAAGAAATTACAAAAATAAATGAGTCCAAAAGTAGGAGAATCTGAGATTTTTCATTTAAACTCATTTAAAAGTTTTGGGATTTTCAAAGCTTTAAACTAAGCTTCAAACTAAGAACTGAACACGTTAAATAACCCTTTCTTTCGGAACATGCTTCACAACTGCTTGTTCAAGCTCTTGTTCTGTCCAGGCTGGACTATTGCAATGCTTCAGTTCTATCAAACCTTTACAATTAATCCAGAACACGGCAGCAAAGCAAGATTAATTTTTAATGAGCCAAAAAGAATGCACATCACACCTCTGTTTATCAATTTGCACTGGCTACCAGTAGCTGCTCACATAAAATTCAAGGCATTAATGTTTGCCTACAAACCCACCACTAGCTCTGCTCCCCTTTTTCCTAAATTCATTACTTCAGACTTATGTGCCCTCTAGAAGCTTGTGTTCTGCAAGTGAACATCGCTTTATTGTGCCATCCCAAAGTGGCACAAAATCACTTTCACAGACTCTAGCACTCTCTATTCTAATTCTATTCTTTAAACTTGCAATCTATTCATTTACTAACTGCTTGTTTTCTTAAACAACAACAACAAAAAAACGAACACTAGCTTTTCTAATGTTTTTGTATTCTATCTGTTTTTTTCTTTTTATTTATTATACAATTAACAAAAGCAAAAAAAGCCTCTAACACCAGCTTGCTCTATTCTTTTTCTATTCTATGTTTTCTTTTTATTTATAATATAAAAAAAAAAAAAACTTGCAACGTGTACTGCATTAAACTAACTGAGACTTATAGTACTTGCATATCATTGCTCTTTTGTTGATTTTGATTGCTTCCATTGTCCTCATTTGTAAGTCACTTTGGAAATAAAGTTTGCTAAATGAATAAATGTAAATGTTAAATAGGATAAAAATATTTAAGATTCGGCACTATATTAAATAACTAACCAATATAAACAAATATGTCATCAAGTATTAAAAATAAAATAAAATAAAATAAAATAAAATAAAATAAAATAAAATAAAATAAAATAAAATAAAATAAAATAAAATAAAATAAAATAAAATAAAATAAAATAAAATAAAATAAATACTGTTATGGCCATTATGTTATTAATTTATTTTTTAGATAAAACTTTTTTCAGCAAAGATGGATTAAATTGATTAAAAATTACAGTAAAGACATATATAATGTTGCAAAAAAAAATCTATTTCAAATAAATGTCGTTCTTTTCATCAAATAATCATAAATTTACAAACGTCACAGAATTTTCCACATGATTTTCATACAGGTATTAAGCAGCACAGTTGTTTTCAACACTGATAATAATGAGAAACGTTCACCAAATCAGCATATGAGAATGATTTCTGAAGGATCATGTGACACTGAAGACTGCTGCTGAGTAATGCTGCTGAAAATTCAGCTTTGCCTTTGCAGGAATAAATTACATTTTAAAATATATTAAAAAAAGAAAACAATTGTTAAAATTCTTGTAATAATATTTCACAATATTACTGTTTTTACTGTATTTTGATCAAAGCATAAGAGACTTCTTTCAAAAACATGACCCACATGAACCCAAATGAATAATAGTGTAATGTAATAAAAAAAGAATGCAAAACAGAATCATTTCACCAGTATTTACATGATCACACATTACGTAACCTGAGTTATGAAACTGATGTTTAAAGGGTGTTGTGTGTCTCTGACTAACCCGTATGTAGAATTCTTCATTTTCGTCTCCAGAACGAATGCGAAAGGAATTGTAGGATCCAGGATAGACGCTGGTGGCCTGGATCTGGAAGACGTCGGAGGGAACAGAGCGCTCAGAGGTGATGCTCATGTATCGATGCACAATGGAGAAGGGCAGGTCACGACACTCTGGCTTCACCACCGGACATGCACAACGACTGGACCGAAGAAAGTGACACAAGGAAAAAGGGAAAGGGGTGTTAAATACTGAAAAGTGTCAAAATTTGATTTTTATTAAATTATAAGTTGCCTTTAAACCAATGGAAATGGCTCACTTCTCTGGGACCTGGATGTAGGGTTCCTGGCAGCGGTTGGAGCTGACACACTTATGTCCACCATGGATGTTCACACAGACCTGTCCCTCGCCACACTGATGAACGCCTGTCTCACACTCATTCACATCTACACACAGAATTGTTATGACAAACTGAAACCAAGTGAAATGTTATTATAAGAGTCCAGTGTAAAAACAAAAGGGATTTTGTTTCAATACCTTGGCAGAGTCGTGTTCCAACTAACTCGTAACCTTCTGGACAAACACAGGAGAATCTTCCAGGCTCGTTCACACACTGAAACTGGCAAAGGAAACTGGAATAGCTGCACTCATCAATATCTGGGAGGAGAGGAAGAAAACCATTTACACTCAGCAGATCGTCAATTGGTCAAAAACTATTAGGGTTATGTCTTTTGCACTAACCATTGCATGAGTAGCCATCGGGTCCAAGGTCATAGCCTTGATCACAGCGACACAGGAACGTACCAAAACTGTTGTAGCACCTTTGCTGACAAGGTGCTCCCATCTCACACTCATTTGCATCTGATTACAAACAAGAAAGATTTGAGAAACTTATGTACTGAAAAAAATTCTGAATAGACAGCATTAAAACAATAGTTCACCCAAAAATAATAATAAAACAATCACATGTGCACTGTTCTGGGTTTATGGTGATAAAAATAAAATGTGTGTGTATACACACACACGCACACACACACACACGCACACACACACTAGGTTGTCATAAAAAAACTCCCTGGTTATAAAATACACCCTAAAAATATACTGAGAATGTTCTGTTTAGGTTCTCTTTAGTCTGTCAAAAAACTCCCTGCTCATTTCTGGGAAGATTAGGTCATTGTTAAAAAAACTGTAATGTTCTGGGAAGAACGTACAGAGAATGTTCCTACAGTAGATTATTATTCACAAAATGTGATTAAGTTAGAGGAAGGTTCTGTGTTTGCTGGGACCATCATGTCATTCAAACCTGTATAACTTTCTTTCTTCCACTGAAGACAAATGGAGAAATTCTGAAGAATGTTCACGCTGCTATTTCCATACAATAAAAGTGAAAAGGTGTACAGCTGCTGCTGATTTCCAAAGCACCATGACTGCATCATAAAACAGTACATACAGTATGACTTGTGTGCTACTGTATATTCCTAAATATTCTGAATTTACACAATTGTTTGGTTAGAGGAAAAAAAATCATTTAAATTGTTATTTGCCCTGAAATACATAAACAAATACATATAGACATCAATCACAACAAACATTACAGATTTGCACTAAAAGATCTTCACTGACATCAAACAGGGTATGTTTCTCATACAATGCTATCAGGTAACAATTTATTTTAATGTGTCCTTGTTACACGTTATATGTACTTACTATTATAATAACAATTATGCATGATTACATGCAAGTAACCATAAGCCAAACCCTAATCCTAACCATAACCATATAGTAAGTACACGTAGTTAATTCATATTACTCATTACTTAAATGTATAATTACAGTGTAACAAGGACAACTTAAAATAAAGTGTAACCTGCTATGATATATAGCACAAATCATATGAACCTCTTTTTATGCTCATTTTATGCTACTTTTCTGTTGTTTTTGGAGTTCAATGCTCCATGGAATAAAGAAAATGACCTGGTTTTGAAAAAATGACGGAATTTTTATGTTTGAGTTTTGATTAACTTGTCAAACTACTATTATTAATTAGCATGTAAGCAAATTTTGGTTGCTGCAAAATGTATGTTGTTTAAGGACTTACCAACACAGGATCTGTTGTTTCCCGCCAGCTGGAAGCCAGGCTCGCATTCACAAGAGAAAGATCCTGGGACGTTCACACAGCGATGCTGACAGTACCTGTACCTGCACTCGTCAATATCTTAACAGATGAGAGGAGATACTTACTACAGACTGCAGAACAAAAGCTTAATCTTATCCTAAATTAAAATGACCATGCATGTTGATTCTTCACTGCAAAATAAATCTCGAATTGAATCTTGAATTGTGAAAGTGCCAATTAAAGACATCATTTCTTCTCTTACCCACACACTCTATGCCAATCTTGCTGTAGCCATCAGGGCACTGACAGGTGTAGGTGCCCACAGTGTTGATGCATTCCTGGCTGGGCTGACAGTCATGCGTGTCCAATTCACACTCATCGATGTCTGTCCAAAACATGAGGAAGAGCTTAAGAATATCATACTGACAATCTAAAACCACACAAATAGGCTTTGCCTGCATTTGGCCTTAAATAACGTACCCACACAGGTATCTCCTTGGGCCCTGTAGCCTACGGGACAGGGGTTAAAGGCCTCATTACTCTCCACAGGCATACTGGGCTCTGATTGGCTGGAGGACTCAGGTGCGGTGATCACAGAGGCGGAGCGAGGAAGGCACAGGTAACCACCATAGTGATTAAAGCATTTCATCTCTCCCTGACAAGCCTGCTGGATAGTCTCACACTCGTTTATGTCTAAGTAAAACAGAGAACAGAATTTAGCTTTACAAGTCATTTGAATGTCCTTGTTATTTTATTTTTTTATTAAATACTAGACATACGAAACAAATATACATAACGTATGAACAACACAAGATAATTAACAGAAAAAAAGACTGAGGTTCAGTTTTTTTTACTTTCAATTATCTAACTCTTTAGCAACTGAAATCATACATTATCAGTTTTTGTTGTTGTCCTTGTTGTTATCTATACACTTAAAGGGACAGTTCACCCAAATATGAAAATTCTGTTTTCTCACATTTACATTCACCCACATTCATGTCATTCAAAACCTGAATGACTTTCTTTCTTCTGTGAAACATAAAAGAATATATTTTGAGAAATGTTATCTTTTTAGTATTTTTTTTTTTACCAAAACTGTTCAGTTACCAACATTCTTTAAAATATCTTCATTTGTGTTCCACACAAGTCTTACAGAAGTGGAACAACACAAGAGTGAATACATTATAACAGAATTTTCATTTTTGGGTGAACTATCGCTTAAATAAACATAAAAAAAAACAAAAATCAACCAAAATAAATCATCTGCATATACAGTGTGTATATATATATATATATATATATATATATATATATATATATATAATTTACCAAACAAAATTCTCATTCTCAAAATACTCAAAAGTTAACAGGTATATTCTGGTCTTAAAAAAAAAAATTAAAAAAAATAAATAAAAAAAGTGGTTTTGTTATTAACCAATCAAACACATTTGAAGAGACAATGAAATGGAATCAATCAGATTTCAAAATGGGTGGAGTTACCACAAGCTGCAGAAAAAGGGGCCAATAAACCAACAGCATTATTTCTTGGTTAGGACAAAATCTCAGATCAAATGAATTTATTACTTGTTGCTCATTTAATTTTTTATTGTGTTGCGCTTGGCTTAGGATGTGCTGCATATCTAGAATATTAAACTCGGACAGAAAGTATTTTTACATTGATACATAATTTATATAAACTACTTAATTTAGCCATTAGCCATTTATATGAAGCAGGATTTTAGACTAATGAGACTTGACAGTGGGCGGGGCTGCCCTGCACAGCTTCACATCTGCAGCTTCTTTTAATCGTCTGCACTTAATGTCGCGTTTACTCAGGACACAGTGTATTTTAACATTCAGAGATGCAGCCAGACACAGAGGCAGGACAGAGTGATGTGCATGTGACAATTAACCAACAAGATAATTAGAGGAGAAATGCATCACTTTCTCATCATCTCTCTCTCTCTCTCTTTCTCTGGCACATGACCTTCCACCCACCTCGACAGAGTTGAGTCTGCACGTCCCACTCATAGCCATCTGTACACTCCTGGCAGAGAAAACACACTTTATTATGTAGCATCACACTCAAACACTTTTATTGACAGGAACATGACTTCTACTGCAAACTGATGTCTGATAGTATACAATACCACACTATACATGCCAGGCTACGTAGGAAGGCAGATAGATGTGTACATGTTCCAGCATGAAGGAAGACTGAAGAGGAAGAGAGAAGAACAGGGAGAAATTGTCACAATTACTTACTGTGTAAGAGTCACGTTCAGCAGGAGACTGACAGATTGTAGCAGGAAGAACAACCAGACCCACGCAAAGTAGCACATATGTGGCCTTCATAGTTAGGGTACAGGACATTCACCCTGCCACACACACAGCTGGAAGGATGAACAAATGTATAGTTGTCGTTAAGGCACACTCTCCCGCCAAAGAGTTCCAATAAGAGTGAGAACAGACGTGCAAAGGGGGTCTGTTCAGTTCCCGTCGTCTCCTCTAGGAAAATAAGGAGGGGCAGAGAGACAGGTGGGGGTGAGACCTTGTAAAAAAAGAACAACGAAGGTAATTGCAAATAAATGTGTTAACAGGAATAGTACACAACATAAACATTTGGAAGCAGTGAAAGTGATCTGTTGAAAAGGCCAGCGTTGCTGACCTCCTCCATATGTTTTGTTTTGGATACTGGTGTGCTGGTGTCCCTACTTGGATTGTTAACTAGCTGTACAATTTACACATACAATAACGTTTCATTTTTTTATAGCATTTAATTATTCTAGGTCAGAATTATTATGGTTAACTAAACCTAAACCATTTAAAAAAAATAAACATTCTTGTTACTTGAAATAAAAGTTTATCTGAAGTAAAATAAAATATTTAATTAACTGTAACTTTTTAAAACTTTAATTCAACTTGATGTACTAAAATATCTAAAATAATAATTAATAAAACCTATATAGACTTGTTTAAAAAAGTACTAAAATGTCAAAAATACAACAAAATTACTAAAACTTTAAATTCAAATAAAAACCAAAAATATACAAATAAAAACTAATTAAAAATATAAATTAAAAAAAAACTTAATTAATGCTCAATAATAATACATTAATGTTAATTTATACAACCTGAAATATTGAAATGTATTATTATATGTGAAAATAAGCATTAATTTAGATCAAGATTAAGAATACTGTGAACATGCTGAATACTGTGTGATGCATTAACTAATTTTAACCAATTGCTTGACCAGCACAAACCTGCATGAACCAGCACAGAAATTCTCACTATTTTTTATCATAGTGAGATTAGGTTTACATTAACATGGCTGTAATTCTTCAACAAATATTACTCCATGGCATACATGATAAGTAATAAATGTGAGTTTGGGGTTTAGTGCAGTTATTTTGATCTTGCTAACTAGGCAGTTCTAGGAAACAAGGCAAGTTGGTGCATATAATCAGATACTGCATGACGGATTTTCCATTCCTCACATTCAGTGATCTGGAGATAGTTATTCACACCTTCATCTCATCCTGACTACTGTACAAAAATAATAATAATAAATAAATAACAAATTAAATTAACTGGTTTTAGTCAAGTCACATACAATATACTATTTAACTTCACATCACATACTTTACACCAACAAAACTAATTAAGGGTTCTCTTGAGATAATAAATATCTCTTTGAGATAATTGCAGGTAATCACTTTTTACAATGTAGCACATGGGACTTCATAAGGTCTCATTATTTTTTTATAGCTGTAAAACAAATCATAGACCTTCTCAGCCATCATTATCTCTCCTGGACTCTCATAACATCTACTTCTGCCTACACTCACATTTCAAGATTAAAAATGATCTTTATCTGTAGCTTTGAGGGTTTGCTTTTACAGTTAAATGCATTAAACCATTTTAATTGCTCTTGTACATCACTTTTTTATATGTCCTATATAAAAACAGTGACATGACTTTACATGGATTTCTATGGACTTGCTCTACTGTTTATTCTGGAACAGCAGAATCAGCCTGCCTAAGAGGCAGAAACATTGCCAGTGTCTGAACTCTACAGGATATGACTGCACAGGCAATTCCATGCACTCAGATCCGTCCAAAAACAAGCCACCAGCCTTGTCTGTAATCATTAACTACAACTGTTTCCAATTCAAACTAAAGGTTTCTGTCACATCTAAGCATGATAGCAAAGCATTGACTAATTTCTGTCACTCATTTCATTATTACAAGGCAACAATGAGCATAACGTCCTGGAATGATAAATTTCTCATGCATGCTTTATCAGATGCCTTTCTTGCCAAGTATGCTTGAATAATCTCCCTTGTATTATGTACTGCTATGCTCAATTTTACAAACTGAAAGTGCACATGAGTCAAATACAGATGGTTTGAAACTCACTTTCTTAAGTCTGTCCAGCAGAAGATGTCTCGTTCTTCTGTCTCTATTGATTTCTCTCTCTCTCTCTTCGTTTAGCGGACTGTTTTTAGAGCTCTGTGACAAAAGACAGGACCTGAGCAGTGATAGCTAGTGTATTACGAATGGGAGGAAAGGTGCAATGCTATAGAAAGGAGGTTAGGACGTCCCACTTCTTTCCCTCCACCCACTCCTGAACAGCCCCCGCATCTCAGCCACTCTTCACCCTCCTGCCTTGTTTTTCCTCCAGGCCTCAAGGATTCAAATTCCTTGTTTCCAGACCAAGTCACAAATCCATCACTCTGGTGGTTGGGGTTGGGGGGAATGGCAAACCAATCCATCTGGGATATATTAGGCAAATCCTGTTCAATTCATAGGCCTTAATTACTTCCCATTTTTAATACACTTCGGCTTATTAACTTTCATCCTGGTGGAGCTTGCTTGTGTCTGACACTGCTGGATATTTACTGGGGGATGTCGAAAAGGAATGCAGACACAAATTAACAGGGTAAAAAAGAAGGCAAGGCCTCCAGATTTAACTGTAAAACACTAACCGGTGCCAGGAACATCATGCGTCTTCATTACACAAAGGTTTGAACACCGTTAAGACAATGGCTTTGATGGAAACAACAGAGGTAGCCTTCTTTCAGAAACAGCAGGAGTGCCAGGGAAAGTTCCCATGAGGACACTTCAGCAGTTTTTTTCCATGACCATTTGTAGGGGGTGACAGCTGTCCACGGTCTGGCCTTTTATAAGGTAGTAAAAGTGTCTCCTCATCCATTCACTTCAGAGCTGACCAGCCAACTGTAGCCCCCTGCTGCTGACCCACACCCGCTGGGCACACAAACAGGTAGCTACTTCACTGTGGGAAAACACTGACCACATGCACACTTTGAGATAATTACCTTCCTCTACACTCTTTAAAATAAAGGTTCCAAAAGGGGGTTTTCACAGCAATGGCATAGAAGAACTATTGTTGGGTTCCCCAAAGAACCTTTCAGTGAACAGTTCTTTAAGAAATAGTTCACTCAAAAATGAGAATTTCCTCCCCTTTAGGCAATCCAAGATATAGTTGAGTTTGTTTCTTCATCGGAACAGATTTGGAGAACTTTAGCATTACATCACTTGCTCACACCAATGGACCTTCTGCAGTGAATGGGAGCCGTCAGAACAAAAGTACAAACATCTAATAGAAGCATCACAATAATCCACAAGTTATCCACATTAACTCCAGTTCATCAATTCAAAAAAATTTTTTTGTAATAAATGTTTTTAACTTAAAATCATGTTAAAAATTCCTCTATCAAATCGCTTCGCCGAGTAAAAAAAGGTAATTCGTCTGAATCAGGAGAGAAATATGCCCAGATCAAGCACTGTTTAAAAGCAAAAACAGTCCAAAACAGTTCTAAACAATATAGTGGTGGATTTTGATGTGAGATGACAACATGGGATGGACTATTTTATTGGATTATTATGGATTATAGACTTGTCTTTTGGCCAGAAGTGACAGTTTAAAGTATAAACACCTTAATAATGGATTTGTTGTTTCTTCTTTTTTGATGAAATCCGAGAGCTTTCTGACACTGTAAAGACAACAATGCAACTGACACGTTCAAGACCCAAAAAGGTAGTAAGGATATTGTTAAATAGTCCATGTGACATCCATGGTGCAACTGTAATGTTACGAAGCTATGAGAATAATTTTTTTGTGCACATAGAAAACAAACAGACTTTATTAAAAAATTCAGAGTCAGTCTTCACAATGTGTTCACAATAGTGCCCCGTTATCTTTGAGCACAAAAAGTATTTGCATAGCTTGGACTATTTTAACAATGTCTTTACTACCTTTCTGAACCTTGAACGTGTCAGTTGCATTGCTGTCTATGGAGGGTCAAAGAGCTCTCGGATTTCATCAAAAATATCTTAATTTGTGTTCTGAAGATTTATGGGTTTGAAATGACACGAGGGTGAGTAATTAATGACAGAATTTTCATTTTTGGGTGAACTATCCTTTTAATAATTTAAGGACCCTATAGTGCAATAATGGTTGCATGGATTTTAAAGCTTCTTTATGGATCCATAGATGCCAATAAAAAACTTTTATGTATAACCCTGAATAAAAAGTAACAAGGCAGATTTGTGGACAACACTTTTTTTATTACTTAAGTTAAACCTACTGTACAAGAATACTTTGATATACAAAGGGAGCTGAGGTAGCAACATTTACTGGCTTATTAAAGGTTTGAAGAAATATTTAGTCAAGCTAACTGTAAATCAGCAATGGAAATACGTTCTAGTCATGGTACATTTTCAGGATGCAGCTTTTGATGACACCCATGTATCTGTCCCATATTACTTGATGCCTGAGGAAAAAAAAATATGTTTAGAAATATTTTTAAATATGAGAAAGATCCCAAACACACATAAATGCATATATACTAACCTGAAAGCCTCAAGCGTGTGTACAGAGCTGCTGTAGTGCATGAGGAAAAGTCTAAGATCTCCAATAGTCCATTTATCTGACGGGCACGGTTCAATGAACTGAGAGAAGAAGCGATAATCACTCTGTCACACTCAACCTGGGAGTATTAAAGGACAAATATCACCTCATGGCATACAGTTTATCTACAGTGTCAGTCTTTGGTGTGTGTGTGAGTTTTGAGGCAATGCTCTGAAGTACACCCAAGCATCCATGTAATCCATCATGAATAAGACAAATTAATAAACAAAAAATATGTGTATATTACTCCAGTCTTCAGTGTCAAGTGATCCCTAAATCATTCTAAAATAGGCCTTTTTAGGGCTCTCTAATGAATAGAAAGACTACAAGAACTGATTTGAAATTGAAATCTTTCATAAATTTATAAATGTCTTTAGTGTCACTTTTGATCAATTTAAGGTGCCTTTGCTGAATAAAAATATTATAATTTTTAAAAAAAGTATGAAAAATGTTTACAATTAAAAACATTCATGCTTCTCACCTTAAAATTGGCCTCCATCTCACTAAAGACTTTAATTTTTCCTCTAAGCTGTGCACATACCAAGCTATAATGTTTGTAGAAAGGAGAGATATGTTAGAGATAGCTTGTCATCAGCATTACAAATAATGACCATGTGAAGAAATTATTTACATCCCTTTTGTGTTGGTCCAGCATGTCTTTATCATTAACCAAAACTTTCAAGTCTTTCAAGTCATGCAGAAACTCTTTTTCTAGATCAACATCCATGTCTTCCATCACATTGTCTAAGTACGGAAGAAAGAAAAAAAAGAGTGTGCGAAGGCATATACAGTTGCTGTGATGCATTTCCTTTCAAATTAATTTTGCTTCGTTACTGTTACATTCGCCCAAATACTGTATTTCCCTAAAAGAATTTGGGGAATACTTCCCGATTTTGCTTACTTAAATTTTACTCACTTTCACCACTGCATTCTGTACAAAGAATCTCACCAAATATGATCTGATTGGTGGAATATCATGCAATCTGACAGTGGTGGATGCTGTAGTAATGTAAATTACAGAATTTTCATTTTCATTTTTAACTTTTCTTTAAGCTGAACATCTTACCATCTTACCAACTGTTCCCACAGTCCAGTAGCTGATGAGCTGACCAGCTTTCTCTTCCTTGTCTCAAAACGGCTGTTAGCAAAGAACACTATGGCAGCATAGTCCCTGCAGACAGACATGGCTGAGTCAGTGAGAGGACAGGGAGAGTGTGAAAAGTGCGCCAGGAACAGAAGAGTGAGTATGAGGAGAAAGATGAATGGAGGAGGGAGACCAAGCAAAACAGTAAGAGGATGAACACAACAGAAACATAAGATTTAAGATGTGCCTGTGTGGTCTCTAGGTTTACGACTGCTTTTAATTATAACTCTAAAAGCTTTCACTGGTGAAGCTGGTTGTATTAGGTCACAATAGCACACATGCATTTACAGTATTGAAGTTCATAACCTCTTGTAAATCATCTTTATCACAAGAACAGGTATGAAATATTGTGTTTGGCTCACATTTATGTCTCCTGAATTGGAAAGCTAGAAATGGTCACAATTTTTTTATAGCACTAGCAATACACCTCAATTGGCCACATGTGTGAAAGTCTCACCTTGCCAGAACATCAGACAGGAGAAAGTGATGCTGTATGTTCACCACCAGGGGGCCTTTTAGCTCTTCCACCACTTCAAACACACGCTTGAAATTGTCAAACTGAGAAAATGGTAGAAATGTTAAAAAAATACATCTCCTTGCCAATGCATGAATGAATGAATGAATTAGTTAACCAATTAACGAATGAATGAAGTAATATTAAATGAATTACAAAATATAATAATATATTATTACCAACAACATTTATGTAAATAAATATGTGAATAAAATAATAACAACAATTATTTAATATTTATAAAAAGTACTGTACACAACAACATTTCTGTAAATAAATATGTGAATATAATAGTAATCATCATCATCATTTAATATTTATAAGTGTTGTACATTGACAACATTTCTGTAAATTAATGTTAATAAATTAGTACTAAAATAATAACAATTACTATGCTGTAATATTTCTAAATATTGCACACTGACAGCATATTTGTAAATAAATATGTGAATACAACAACATTATTTAATATTTCTAAGTATTCCCCACTGAAATTTCTGTAAATAATACATTAATAAATAGTACTAAAATACCACTAATAGTAAAAAATTTTAGAATAACAATCATTTTTATAAGTACTGTGCACTGACAACAAATTTGCCAATAAATATATATGCATATTAAAATAAGAATGATAATAAATATTAACATTTCTGTAAAACAACATTGCTAATCATGCAATATTCATCCTTTCTTTGTGAGGGATTCAAAAATACAAGACGCCAGAGTGTGCAGAACCTGTCATCGACAGCTCTTGAGTGCAATCCCAGTCTTGGAACTGATGTCGTCCAAGTCTTTTTTGGTCCCTTTGGAGAGTTTCTTACTCAGCACCTCCCTGGCAAAAACACTATCAGACTCATAATACCTACAGGACAAATATCGCAACAAACAAATAAGCTTAGCAAAACAGTAATGATGCCCTAACTAACAACTAAAACTAAAAAAAAAAAAAACAGTATAGAACACAGATGCAAACTAGTATGACTTCAGACCTCTCGATAAGCATGGCTTGATGGTGATGAGGGATCTGGAACAGAAGCTGATTGGCCACTTTGGAAGGGGACTGTAATTATTTAATTAATTATAAAAGTAGTTATTCGTTGTAATGTTAAAGTGGAGCTTCAGTCGGAGTTGGAATAATTATATAATTTAGTGATATTTTGTAAAAATAAATAAATAAAATTGTGATATTGTGAATGTAATATATAATATTTATAAAAATGTGATATAAATCACATTTTATATTTTTAAATATATTTTATTAGATATTAATATTTTATTAGGGTTTAATATAATAATAGGCCTATGTAATATTATTATATTTTCTATATTTTATAATATTTATAAAAAAGAATATAATTCAGACATTTCTATTAGCTATATACTACTCTTTAAAAGTTTGGTCAAAGATTAAAAGAAAGGAAGTTTTATAAAGCAGGACTGAACTGGCAGCAAAGATTTACTGTTTCAGAAATGTAATTTCAGATAAATGCTGTTTACTTAAATGTTCTGTTAATCAAAGAACGCTGAAAAATATAGATCAATTTCCACAAAAATATTTTAAGAGGCACAACCCTTTTTCAACACTGATAATAAAAAAAAGTTTCTTGAGGAACAATTTCTAAATGATTTCTGAAAAACGCCGAAGACTGGAGTAAATGGCTGCTGAAAATTCAACTTTGCTATCACAGAAATAATTATATTTGAAAATAAATGTAAAATAGAAAACAGTTAAATTGTAATATTATTTCAAAACATAACAATTTTTTCTGTACTTTTGAACAGCATATATACATATATTAGCTAAATAATATAATATAATAATATATAATAATATATAACATAATATACACAGCTTACACTCAACCAAGGTCCACACCTGTTGCTTCACCCTGGTACAAACAATCATTAGATAGAGAAGCAACAACATTTGAATCTGTTTATTATGAAAACAAGTGAAACAAATTGTGCATGCAAGATGATAATTCTCAAGGTATCAGTGAAATAGATTTGAACATTTCGCTTTCTTTAACAAATATAGGTTTATGTTATATAATCCACAGCTGATCTGAACCAGCAGACTCAGCACTAAACATGACCAGCATCAGTAATTATTCTGGGTTTGGGTCATTTAACTTGCAGATGGGCATATGTGCCTCAAAAACCAACTCCAGCCTCTCTCTCTCCCTTTCAAGAGCAGCGATCTCTTCCTCCAGTTGAGTCTTCACATGTTCCAGATGATCCGTCTCCTGAAAGAGAAAGCACAAGCTCAGGACATACGGCTAATGGCTAAACATGGTCTATAACACAAATAAGTACTAATCTCACATTCTGTAACGTGTCTATAAGCATCCGACGACGGTCCCGACACCTGGCAGCTGCTACTCTGTTCCTTTCCCTGCGGATCCTTATCCTGTCAAGTTCCTCAGAGGACATCTATAAATGCCGAGAAGGTTTTAGCAAGGCAATTCCAAATTTTATTTAAGAACCAAGCTTCAGTCTAAAAGAGGGATGGTGCTGCCATCTTATGGTTGATATCAAGAAAACATACACACAGCAGTTCTACCCAATTCCAAATATGCTGTTCCTGTTACTCATCCACTGGCACCAGTGACAACATGATCCATCCATCTGAGCCTGCGCTTTAAGATTCCCGCTCAAATACTACAGCGCTGACTCACTCCACATGTGCCTTTGTGATTCAGGTGTGAGTCATTTCACTCATTTACCATAAATAAATGAATCACCTCAAGTTTACTTTCACTATTTTCTGCATTCTAAAGTCTGAAAATATTAGAAATTCCAATTACTTACATGTTTTTTATTATGTGCTACTGAACTCTCCCCTGCTGCTCCATTACAGGACGGGTCAGGACTGGAGCACTGCGACAAACAGGGGCAGTCGGGCATGGTGGTGGGTGTGAATGAGGAAAATGTTCCCAAGTTGGTCTCTGATTGGGAAAGTAGAGAGGACTGCAGCCACTGAAGATCTGGACTAGATGTAATTACATCAAAATTTGGGCTGGATGTAGTGCCCTCAGTGAGATTCTGTAAAAATAAAAAAAAAATAAAAAAAAAATAGAATAAAGAATAAACACATGAAAATAAATAAAGAAAAATTTTATACTGGTTATAATTATAGCCTACATATTTAGGCTCAAAAACAATTATAAGAATTGTTCATATTCAAAAGAACTTAACAATTATTTCCTGTTCTATTGTATTTCTTCTATATTTGGTTGATTTTAAGAACATATGACACTAAATATCTTTAAATAATAATAATAATAATAATAATAATAATAATAATAATAATTATAATAAAAATAGCCTACGTACAGGAAGAGCCGTTGAGTTCTCCGGGTCCATCCGTGCTGGAGAAATTTGGGAATAATGCATAGGATAATACGATTCTCTTCCTTCATTATGATTCATTATGATCAAACCCGATCTGTTTTCTTTGAGTACATATTATTTCTGTTTGTTAAGTTCGCTTAAACCCATCTCCCGTGTTGTTAATTGCAAAACAGGCCTACTAAGGCACAAATTCGGTAGGAGCAAAAATGACAAAACTAGGATAAATCCATCAGAGCGAAAGATGAAAAAATAAATCAAAACACGTGCTACAAGTTTTCTTAAAGTGTTTCAACGCCTCCTCACACCCACTCTCTCTCTCCTCCCCATCTCTACAGCTTCTATCTTTTAAAATCTACCGCCTTTTCTCCTCTTTGACCATCAATATCTCTAATGGCTTTTACTTATGAAGACCTTCTCGCCAACAGCGCCGACTAACTGTCACTGAAATGATATTCGCTAGGAAACGAAGTAAATATCCTAAATTTAATCCTTGTGGGTTGAGAGCTACAGAAGCTTCCATAGCTCACACCCTTCACATGTTGAATTTCATTTACAGACATATTTTGCAAAGTGACGCGTAGGTTTGAAATGTATGATTAAGCGAACCGTTGCAGAACTGGTAGGACATCCGTGAATCACTGCACCGGGTTGAGAACAGATACATGCCCCATTTCCTGTTTCATGGCGGGCTGGTCTGTACTGAATTCAAGAATAGCTACATTAAAATGAGGAAAAAAGACTTGGAAATTAAAAAAACAAAAACAAATTTGTATCTCTTTTTAATAACAATTATTTTATTTTATTTTTGTGCATCAGGCTGTACAACTGCCTTTGTGAATAGCCTACACAGGAAGGATTAATGAAAAAAAAATTCAGGCACATTTTGTTAGTCAATAGCGTAACCCCTAAAATTGTCTTGAAACACACGCACACTCTTAAAAATAAAGGTGCTTAAAAGGTTCTTCACAGCGGTGCCATAGAAGAACCATTTTTGGTTCCACAAAGAACCATTAAATCAAAGGTTCTTTAAAGAACCATTTCTTTCCTACCTTTTTATAATCTGAAGAATCTTCTTTCACCACAAAGAACCTTTTGGGTCAATATCACCATAGTGCCTTGCATCCCTCACAACACTCAAGAATTTTGGTTTTAGTCTCCCATTCGCTTTGTCATGTCATAAATAGACACTCAAGTACTATAGAAACATATTAGCTGAGCTCCCACACATTTTAGATAATTATGGGCCATTATTCGAAGCATAAACCATATGTCCACCCTGTCATGGACATATATATCACCGTTAAATACGTTTTCGTTGCAAAATTAAGACGCAAATTATATTTTCTGAAAGGTATGATTTCCCTTTACTAAACAGGGTTATTTGTTTGCTTTCAAATTATAAATACATTTAAAATGTTTTGTAAACCATGTGTTTTAATAGAAACTCATAAAATGCGCGTGTATTATATTTTTTATTTGGAGAAAACTGTGATATTTGGATGCAGTTTTTTGTTTGTATGTTATTGCTCCCACACCTAGCTACTGAACACACTGGATTATATAGAAGTGATTGAATTATTTTTTAAAATATTGTAAAATTTTAAGATGACAGGGTGGACCAGCACATGAAGGGGCGGACACATAATGCAGAACACACAAAGCATGACAAAATATGACAATGAAACATTTATTCAACTTTGAAAAATTATATAATAATAAATGATAAAATTACATCCTCAATCGCACTAATATATGAGTTAATTTTAGTTTCTAGCAATATTAACTACAAATGAATACTATGTCCACCCTGTCATGTTTATGTCCAGTCTAGTCCAAGGCTGAAAGGGTGGACATTTTGAGCTTCAATTAACATGTGATCTTACAACACACTGTGATCGGCTAAATATTTAGTCTGGTTGTTGAAGAGTATTTGGTATATTTAAACTTACATATTTTGAAAATGCTGTATTCTAATCACTTATGCCATATTATATGCCGACGGGGTGGATATGTGAGGTTTCGGCAAAACAAGTAAGCAAATTCAGATGTAGAAAATTTGTCAACTGAATACTCACTAACTTACTCACCTCAGCCATTGACCTTCCCGCCACTGAAGAGACAAAAAATATGTTGTCCTGATGTCACTAAAGTGGATGGCCTTTTCTTAAAGGGGCGGATTCCCCAATAGACAGGGTGGACAACCATTCAAGACACATGGACAAACTCTTCTTTTTTATTAAATAAAAATATTGTTTTCATTACCAAATGATCAGTAGACTCAAACTGAGTAATCTCTTATTTAAAAAAAGATATTAATAGGAGAACATTTTTATTGTATTTTATGATTTTACAATATTCTACTATCATTCAAATTTAATGAGCAGTGCAGGGACATAGCAAAAATAATACGCATTCTCTTACACAAAACAAACAAACAAAAAAAATCTAGAAATGTATCTAAAGAGCCGAGTAATGATTTTGTTATGACTATAAAAACTTAGCCTAATGCTGATCTTTATGTTAAGTTATCATGGCAAATGAGCAGGATCAAATGAGTAGGTCAAAAGGCACACTACAGTGATATTGACCCTTTTGTGAAACTGAAAGGTTAAAGGTTCTTTATGGAACCATTTAGATAAAAAATGTTTTATATGGCATTGTGAAGCACCTTTTTTTTTAAATGATAGATAGATAGATAGATAGATAGATAGATAGATAGATAGATAAAGCAGAATTTATAGGACTCATTTCTTATGTATCTCATTCTACACCTCTACTGCTAATTCCAAAATGTCATTTCAGAGCTAGTCATTATAAGAGAGAGTGTCTCTCAGCAGTGCTCACACATTAGAGTATTTGTCATCCAGTTAGATTCAAGCATTTAACATCCCCGTAGTATAATTTCAATTATTTGAAAGTAACGCACACCTGAGGCGTAACAGTCATTTTCACTTCATGTCGTGGCCGCATTACCACCTCGGAGTGCATTACTTTCTAATGATTCATGGCCCATCGTCAATTACTCCTTACTTAACTGAGTCAGACATCAATACTGCTGAAAATAAATAAATAAATAAATCACACACTATAATTTCATCTTAGTCAGACCGGTATGACTAAGCCTGTGTGTCATAAATCAGATGGCAGAATGAGCTTGTCAGCACAAATCCCAGGTAAAAAGTTTTATTATGAACAGAAAAGTTTCACTGTTTATTCCTTTTGTAAATTCAGTGCATGCCCTCCCCCCCACCCCAGTCTCACAAGGGTATGTATGACATATTATAAGGGTCTATAGGCCCCAACAGTAATGTCAAATAATTTAGGATTGTTTAGTGTCCCTTCTTTGTCCAAAAGGAAGTAGAACTTGTACCCTTTGATTTTAAGAGGGATAAATGAAGGTGATTCCTGTCTGTGTGCATGACAGGTCACTTGAGTCAAAGGCAGGGTTAGATGGTGTGCTCTGAGAGGTCCCAGCGGAGACTGTGTAGATACTGTGACTTTTCCACCTCCTTTATGAAGAATTACACGACTCACAGAACGACGGCTGAACAATACTGCCACGCCAACGATTCCTCCGCCTACAACAACAGAATAATATTTAGTGTATTGAAGGATTCAGTGTGTGGCCAGTTTAAGTGATAATCACGTGTGGTGCATCGGTTAGGCTTCATCAACAGGTTCTTTATTCCACACTTGCAACAGGTTGATAGATGTGGTTCTACAGAAAGAAATAACAATAACTATTCTTAGTCCAGTCACACCAATCATCCATCATTAAATAAAGTACAGTTAAATAGTTATTCAACTTGGTCTATAATGGAAAATTGTATTTATACATTGACAGCAATTTGCTTTAAAGGATGAAACTGTCGGCAAACTATATGTTTAGGCCATAAACTGTGTCACACGTCGCATTAAATATAAACAATGACAGTAAGTAACAGAAACGATCGTCCGTAGGAACTAATGTAATATGAAGTCTTTGATACTTAGCAATATTCACGATGCAAGATGCAATATTAGCTATATTAATGGCATCGAATATCAAACTGACGGTAAATAAAAAGCGCCGCGTCATCCAGTCATTCAACAGAGAATCACAGAACAATAACGTAATAATAACGTAACTAGCAACACTGACCTCTCACTGACCGTCCCTTCGCTCAAACTAAATCTCCTCTAATGCGTTAGTCTTTCGCAGTCCGTTAGCGACCTCTACTGGACTGAGTCGTACAATCCTTTACAACATTTAGAGAGCTGGGATACATAACACTGCAATATTGTCAAAAAGCAGAGTTAAGGCTTACCAATAACTAGGCACCCAATAGTGAATCCATACCTCCAGGCATTTGAACCGAGGTTCATATCAAAACTGAAAAGCCCTCCTATCTCAGTTCTGACCTTCTGAGGTTCACTGCTATTTTTTCTTGTGTCTCGAAGACTTGTGAAAGCAAAGTGAGCCAGATATGCCCAGAAGAGAAACTGACCGCCACAAAATATGGCTAAAAGTCTGAAGAAACGCGTCCGGTCGTGTTCGAAGAGAATCACGTCCTTTGCGACGGCAGTGGACGTAAAGGTACCGGCATCCCTGACTGAATTAACGCGCAAGCAACGTTGTGGCTTCAATGTGCTTGTGATATTATTGGCTTTAACGGACTGAGTCACTGTTGACACGAACGCTCTCGAAGACTGAATACCTGTCAGTCGATAAGATGAAATAAATGTTCGACAGGACCTCAGACCGAACAATAAGAACTGAATACCCATGATTTAACAAAACGAATACTTTACAGCAATTCTTTGAAATACTGACATTTCAAACATGACACATATCTGTATATTTTGACACAATAATATTATCTAACATGCACCAGGTCGACGCCATGTTTGTGCTCTCTTAAATTACGGAAGCCTCATTTGTCCAATTGGTCCAGTTCACGTTTCTCCGTTTTTTTAAAAGAGATCTTCCACGTCCATATATTTTTACCGACAACCAAAACTTATGTTTTCCAAAACTTTTTTTTATTTTTTATTGACTAAATAATGATTTATAAAATTAATAAAATATTGAGAATTGTAAATATCTGAGCAAGCTTTATTTTTTCAAAAGTTTATGCAACAGGCCTATTTTTTAATTAGCCTTTATGTTTATAATAATATAACAATATGTGTATGCAATTTATTTCTTACAAAATGTTGGCCAATACAATGCCCCCCCCCCCCCCCCACCCCATAGCTGTTAATTAGCTAAGTGTTAAATGTTTCAAAACTGTTTTAATGATTACATTTTTTGCTGAAAAGCCTTTAATGGGCTGTTTAATTCCAGGCTGTGACGCTTCGCAATTTTTATTTATTTTTGTACATGAAGGTATGCCTGTACTGAAAGTGGCTTTTAAACCTACATATTCACTAGAGTAAAAAGAGTGACCCGGTCTCCCCTGCAAAACTGCTTTCCCGCTATGTATAAAAATAAACCTTGTCTAAAGTAGGCTACCTATATTCCCTTTTATCCACTGATGTAGCCTCAACAAAGTGCACGGACACATTGTGTATGATCAATGTATTCATTTTCACATGTGTACTTTAGAAACAGATAGAGATAAGAGGTGTGTTTGTGGGAGGGCTGTTCACTCTTATCAGATTTTTGAGACATTAAACTAATTTGCATACAAAGGTTTGACGTGAACTAAACGCATTACAGTGTGGTTACAAAGTAAACTGTATTGTCTAAATGTAGCAGCGTGGAAAGCGCCAGTTCCCTGGTCCTATTATATAAAAAAACATCCATATTTTAATAACTAACGGTGTCTTAAAACTTTAGTATACTAATTTATGCGACAGGGCACGCCTGCCCCCCTGCTGATAGCCTACTGTTACAGCACTACACCTAAACAACACACACCCACCTCATACAGACAGACAACAGGCTACATAAACAAAGGAGCTGACCCACACACTACAGAAAACCTGAAGAAATGTTTCAGAAAAAATATAAATGGACTAACATTAGCCTACATTACACTTTGCTAATACTAACATGAACATGTTAATATTTAAAAACCGTTTACCTTTCTCATTAAGATTACATTAACATTACTTTGAAAACCGATTTTACCTGCACTGCGCCGTTATATGTCTGCGCATGCGCAACCTCACCTGGCGGCTTCCTTGTTATAAGCAAAGCGATAGTTGAATTGTGGATACCTGTAGAACTGTAAGTTGTGAGAGGAAGAGGATCCGCTTAAAAACATATCTAGGAACTTAAACGAACATAAATCATTCGCTAGCGTTTTCAAAAATGCCTCGCGCATTCCTGGTCAAAAAAGTGAACATCGCTGCTGAAAAAAGAAGCTGGAGTGAGATTCCGGATTCCGCGCGGGGCGACGTTTACATACCTGGTCAGTGTCTCGATCGTGTTCGCGTGCCACTGGGTGCATGGGGAGTGAACAGAATTGAATACTTAATGCATAATTACTTTATTACATAATTAATTGTTGGCCTATATAGACGATGGTTATTGTTGGTAACAAATCACTTGACAGATGCAGACTAAACTAAGAAAATTAGTTTCTCGTTATATAAAATGTTATGATAAGGTATTCTGAGTAAAATTGTTTTATACAGTTTTTTATTTTATATTTTAATATTTTAAAATGTTTATAAATTACTTGATACTGTGGTAACTTGTGATGTTGTATTGATTAGGCTTACTTGCATTAAATAATTCTAAAGACTTCATACTTTTGCATTAATTAATAATAATTTAAGGCCTAAATGAGGACTTAAAAACACATTCCCAAACACATTTGTGATATTTCTTTGTTAAAAGATTTCAAAACCCAATTTAAAACATTCATTTCTTGTTTCTCTGATCTCTGACTGTATGATCCGTTTCATGCCATGGATTTCATGTTTATCTGTATTTAGTTTTTCTGTCTGCTGTCTTGTTGATCTGTTTTGTTATTGTAAAGCGAACTTGAGTTTGCAGAGAGGCGCTATATAAAATATTATTATTATAAAAAATCTCTTTGCCCTTGCTGCTCTCTATAGAGTCCATTTTTCCACCATACGTGCATGAAGTCTCGGAGGGCAGCATTGCAGAGTACTCCTGCTTCACAACTGCACAAAAAAACAACACATTTCTTCAGGTTCAGTCACATGTGTATGCACAGCTGCCATCTTCTGCCGCACAGGGTCAACCTGATCACAAGCCAGAATGCCACATGAGGACCCAAAGACCGCCTTACTCACACTCAAAGATAAAGGTGAGCTGACAGTTCTTTTGGTTTAAAACACATTTTGTAATGATTTTTTGTGTGTGTGTGTACTGTATATGTGTCAAGATCATCTCTCTCCATTCTTCTCCCATTTTTTAGATAACTACTACTAATATGCCACCTCCAGTCATCCCAGATAATGCAAACAAATTAGCAGATACTCCACCCGCTGCATCAGTGTTGTCCTGCCAGGTGTGCCAAAAGACATTCACTTCAGCACGTATGCTGAAACGCCATGTGAAGCGCCATAGTGAAACAAAAAAGTACTCTTGTGAGCACTGTGGAAAAGGATTTAATGATGCTTTTGACTTGAAGAGGCATGTACGCACTCATACGGGTAAGTTTGCATTTAAATAAAAAAAGTATATTTACATGCTTAAATATGCAAGTTTGTATATTTTCATCTCTAACTTTCCTCTCAACCTATACAGGTGTGAGACCCTACAAGTGCACTTTGTGTGTTAAAGCCTTCACTCAGCGCTGCTCCTTAGAATCTCACCTGAGGAAGATCCATGCTGTTACTCAACAATATGCCTATAAAGAGCGTAGAGACAAACTATATGTGTGTGAGGAGTGTGGCTTGACTGCACAGACACGGAAAGGTCTGCAGAATCATCTTCTGAACATCCACAGAGACTCATAATGACAAAAAGCAACCATAAACTGACAGGTTACACACCGTGTACACCTGAAACCCCCCATATAAAGTGCTGAAGAAAAAATAGAGGACTTAGTTATTGATGAATTATGATTAATCATTTAGGCTACATGCACTTTTGTAAGTCAGTAATTCTAGGCAGAATTACTGCTTATTTGCTTATCCCTTATAGAATTATTGGAATTAGGAAAATAATTTCAATGTATTGTATCAAATATGTTGAAGCATATGAAAGTCATTGTACACAACAAAAATAAAATTCTGGTATGTTTTTGTTACATATTCTCTTGTGAAAGTGAAGTAGCCTACACTTTAGCTTACTTAAAAAAAAAATACTTATTAAGTATACTTTAAACTGCATGTAATATTTTTGGAGACTTAATTGCATGTTATTTGTAATGTATTGTAATTTAAATTTATGGCCTAATGGTTAGAGAATTGGACTTGTAACCAGAAGGTCGCAGGTTCGAGTCTTGGTGCTGGCAGGAGTTGTAGGTAGGTGGGGAACCCCAGTTGCTCCCGGGCGCTGGATATATAGCTGCCCACTGCTCCGGGTGTGTGTTCACTTCTCACTGCTGTGTGTGTGCACTTGGATGGGTTAAATGCAGAGCACCAATTCCGAGTATGGGTTACCATACTTTCAAATGTCACGACTTTCACTTTCACTTGATTGCGATTTCACTTTTTTAACGTAAATTAAGTGTTTAATGTTGCTGTTTGAGCATAAACAATATCTGCAAAGTTACGAAGCTGAAAGTTCAATGCAAACGGAGATATCTTAAACTTCTGGCAGTTTAATGCCTACAAAAATGGCTGGTAGGGACTACAACGAGTTACTTCCCGGGTTCGTGATGTCACAAACACAGATAAACCCCACCCCCAGGAAAAAGCAGCAAAGGGGGCGAGGCCATGCTGCGCTGCTTTAGAGAAGAGGAAGAGAAAACTAGAGGTGCATGTAAAAATCTATTCATAATCGCGATTCTGTCTTCTAACGATTCTAATGGACAAGTTCCATAATCAATGTTCTAAAGCAGCATTTCTTAATACTGTTCCTTGCATCCCCCTTCTCTGCACACGCTCTGCATCTCTCTCTCTCTCTCTCTCTCTCTCTCTCTCTCTCTCTCTCATTCAGCTCAGCTCCAACAATGAACTGTTCCAAATATACACTTATTTTCACATAGCTATGAGAAGGGTAAAACATGGATGCGTGTGCAGTTGCCATACTGCATTAAAGCTTTAATCAGGATAAAACCATATATTAAAAGCTTACAGAAGCAGTAACATTTACAAATAACAGTGTATCTAAAAGTATGACACAACAACAAACAAAAAAACATAGGCCTACCATTAAAAGCCGTGCTTGCACAGGTTCTGCACAATCCTCTTCAATAATATCTTCTGGTTATCAATCGGGCTCAAACTGATAAACGATATTATTGACGCCATTGTTTACAATACAACTGGAGCACATTTAGACGCACACTAGAGGCAGTTTAGCCAATCACAACACACTGGGCTAGTTAACCAATAAGAGCCCATTGCATATTTCTGAGGGAGGGGCTTCATAAAAGCAGGAAATGATCCGCACATTTCTCAGAGAAGGAACAGAGAGGTGTGGAATAAAGGTAAATTATGTGAAAAATAATGAGTTTTTTAAAAAAATATTAAAAAATAAAATAAAAAGCATTAACACATGTTAGACTGCACCCCATAAACACAATCAAGCCTAGAAAAGAAAAAAAAAAACAGTGACCTAACCCTTTAAGGGAGCTTTTTTTGTCTGCACATACTTATGTAGGACTTATGTACATCTTTATGTGTAATTTCATAAAATGTATTATTATTGTTTTTTAAACTAGAAATAGTTGAATGCAATTTCGATTAAACATGTATTTAAATATATTTGTAATTACATATTTGTAATTATAATGTTACAATTTAGTAGCTACATTTAAAATAGTCTATTACTTTAAATGTAGGATATAATAACAGTAGGCTTTACAGTTAAATACTTTACATGTATACATCAAGTGTACTAATTAAAACAGTCAAGTTTTAGTCAAAATAACAGTCAAAAATAATCAAACGTTTTACTTTACAGTAAATCGCTAGTATTAAAAAGTGTTCTTAAATACTCACAATCGTGTATGCTCTTTAAGTAAAAGTGGTATTTTATAGACTATAATTAGCCTGTTAAATTATCTGCAAAGGTTTTTATATAGCCTATAGGCTGCTTAAGATTTGAAGCAGGCCTACACTATTAGTGCACATTCAATAAGACAAGGGTTGCCCATTTGTCTTTATAGCTTATACTGCAGCTTTAAGATATTCCGCATATATATAAAAAATATGTATTATTATTAAATAAGCTAGGCTAAACGAAAACTAAACCCCTAATAAGAACTAAATTTAAAACCTAAGGCTTGCACACGCTGTCAGCGGGCTGGTATGAACTGGCCAATTATTAGGATTTGAAGGCGCGTTTAAGGATGACGTCAGAGTGAAGTCCGCAAGGAGACCGTTCAGGTGAAAGGAGGTTGAGGACTTGAGGTGGAAAATACGAGATGCTCGGCAAGGAGAGTCATTTCATCCTTTCGAGTTGTCGTTAAATTAAAACGTAGAGAATATAATCAAAGATTAATCTCGCCGCCACTGATTACGACACACGGTGATCGGCAGCCTTCGACAGAGCGGCTGTGCATCGCGAGGCGAATATGCGCGCGCTGCTGTCCAGCCATCGCTCCGTCTCGAGCTTGCGATGCTTTTGTCACACAGACTGAGGGCAAATCAAGCGCAACAGTTACCCGCTATTCTTGATCCTTGGCCGGACTAGAATCCAGAAGAATCGCTACCGGGATAAGGTGATGTGAAAACCTCTGTAAGACACGAAAGGGAACGGACGCATCTTTTGGGGATGCTCTTTTGTAATGAACGTCGCCACCATAGAAACGTGGTGGCACTCGCCGCTGATGGGGTGAAACAGGTTACGGAGAGGTCCTGACGGTGGACCGCAGCGCTGTTTTTCATCCTGGACTGTGTGTGCAGTGATAATACATGTTAGTGAAAAATGCAAGGGGTGACGGTGACGGGAGAAGCGCCCACACTGAACGGGGGCGGAAGGGAGGAGGTAAGGCGTGAAAATGTTGGTAAATAAAACCATGAGTTCCTGCTTGATGTATTGCATTTGTCTTCTGAATATATATAGAAGGTGAAATGCGATGAAAAGAAAATATCGTAGACATTCGTTTATAGCTATATTATAGCCTACGTTTTATATTTTATAGATATTTTCCTACATAGTTCTGTTGCATGCATTATGAGAAAATCAGAATTAATACATACTTTTTAGTTCTTCCCTGTAGGCAACAGTGTGCAAGAATGAAAGGAAATTAATCAAAAGGTTTTATTTTGGCTATGGTGCAATTGATTGCTATTCATTACAGATTTAAAAATAAAATATGTTTAAATAAAAATTAATTTCTTTTACTTTCACTTAAACTGTAATTAGATGTTAAATATTAAGGATAGGCCTATACAAAAACAAACAAACTAACTAAAAAATTAAACACAGGTGAGCTGTATCTATCAATAACCAATGATGCTTCTAGTTAACGGACTCATTCAAGCAATTAATCATTACATGCAAAAAAATTATACGACTCTTACTACTAAATGCTGTGTGATCAAGCAAAAGCTTTTTTTTTTGTTGTTGTTTATACAGTCACCTTCATATTTATCTATTTAATTGGCATCATAAATGCTGTTGCAAAGTAAAGAAAATTGGTACAGCAGAGAGCTAATAACATTAAGAAAATATTATTTTGAAATACTCCCTTATGTAAAAACATGTTGTGCATTAACACTGCATTGCTTAGTGCATTAAAAAAGGTGTTAGGATATTTTTTTGAGATTTACCAGTATTTGCTAATACTTTGTTTAATCTTGATTGAAATTGCCTGTTTATTAAGGGGAGGGGCCAGTAACTTGTCTATGTGCTATGTCACCACAGGAACGATGAAAGCTAGTAGATGAGAATGCACCTCCATTATTTCCCTGTTTCTCTATTTTGCCAGATCTGTGATAGAAAGAATGATATCATACATCTAATACAGATAGGATTGGCGAAATACGTTCCTATAGCTTTTTTGCCTTCTGTTTGTTATAAAAAATGACACTTTCAGATAAACCAATCTGCAAATTGCTTACTTATATGAAGTTACATAGAAGAAAATATTTTAAAAGTAAAAAACTACATCACCTTAAATGTGTGCATTGAAAACTAAGCTTTCTTTGGCCTCAGATTTTCTCCCTTTGACTTTTCCCATCTGGCTCACAACGTTTATCTTAGATAACTGGAGGTCAGGTCTCAGTGGGGGCGTTCATTATTTTCTGGACAGTTATTCATCCAGTGTGAAGTTCATTAAAGAAAATCCAATAATTAACACACACACTTTTCTAACAGCACACACAGTGCCTTGCATTACTTTAAATGCATTCTTTGTGACAGTACAAGCCTTCTCTATATTCTTTCTCTCACTCACACCCTCAGTTGCTGAGTTTACCCCCCATATACTGTTACTGACCGATCGATAGGCTGAGAGACAGTGGGGGATGGGAAGTTTTTGTAATCATTATTGAGTTTTCATAATGTTTGTGCTACATTGTCACTTACAAACGTATCAACAATTTTAGCTGCAGCTATTTCTGTTTAGTGACAGCTCTTAGTTTACAATGTCTGTCGTTCAGCTGTTCTCTGCTTCGTACAGGGCAGTGTGTCTGCCAATGAGTCTTTATGCTTTGTTCATGTTGCTTTGTGGATTAATGCATCTCAATGAGCACTCGTCTGGTCAAATAGAAATAGGCCTAGATGTATATGCTGACAAGGCAATTAAGACTTTAAGAGGGCACTCAGACCTTCCTGTTTTAATTCATGAGTATCCCTTTCTCCTCTGCTATTTACCATCGTTAGTATATCCATGCACATGCCTCTAACTCATAACTAGTCTCTCTCGTGTACTAGCTATGCACTGATTAGTGTGCTCTGTAGCCCAACCACTGATGCATTTCACTCTCAATATCATTTGTTCAGACTGAATATTTTATGAACCCAGTGTCCTTCATCTCAAAATATTGCACTCACAAATAGAAATGAAAGGAAAGCCTCTAGCAGAGATGGGAATCGTAAAGAATTTCCTCTTAATGATTTCAGTTCTTTAATGATTCTGTGTCCTTGGGCAAATGATGAGATAATGTCAATAAAAAGTATTTAAAACAATTCATGCAAAAATTGTTTACACAAACATTAATTCTTTACAAAATTTTAGAGATGGCTTAAATAAAATCTAATAATTGGCCTTAACATATTTAACAACAATAGACTAATGAACAAACAATAAAATTTGATAGCATATTAAATTTTTTTTATTATTTCAACAATTATTCTGTCACTACACTTATTTAAGTCTCACAGTAATTGTAAAAGGCTGCAGGTTAATCAGTAAAAATAATTGCATTTTTTTTTTTCTTTTGGCAATTGACCTTTCGCAAAGACCCCCCTCCCTTTGTTACTATGTCTTACAAACCATGCTGCTCTCACGCCACACATAATGTTTTCACGCAGTGAAAATATACTGCGGAGCAAAGAGCAAACTGAGGACGTGCGGACAGACAGGACAGAGCAAGTTACTAAGTATGCAACAAAGTCTCAGCTTTCAAATTTTGTAATTTTGTAAAGAAATTCAAAAAAAAAAAAAAAGTTGTGATAGATCGCAAGTGGCATGTGAACCGTTCATCTCTTCCTCTTTACTATTTATAACATGAAATAAACATGAATGAACATTAGAAGCTATCTTGTTTCATGTGCAGAAAGATGTCAATATCCATTTTTCCTGTCAGTCAATCTCCCTGTGAAGGATCAGTTGCACATAAGAGGCAACCCTTTTAAAAGCTACTAATATGTACATTTAAGGTACTAATATGCTCCCTTTAGGAGTAATTTTTTTTTTTCTAAGACTGTACCTACAGAAAAGGTATCGTCCCAGTGGCAGATTTCGTACCTTTTTTTCTGAAAGTGTGGGTTGTGAGCAGATCATACAAAAATGTATGAATAATGTACAGTTTTTACCTAAATATGAACAGGATTGTTTCTCGGTTCCCGACTTAGGTTTTATGCACAACCAGCAAGTAAACTGAGCGAAAACAAACAGCCGCTTGCTTTTACTGTCTTATCCCCTTTCCCAAGAGGGCAAATAATGTATTGACTCATTAGCACTTGCAGGAAAACACTTACACTTGGGCTTGATTTTATTATTTCACCTATCCACCGATGCCTCTCATGTAAAAAGCATTAAAATACACATAACTGCAGATATTCTCAGGCCATCTAAATAATTTAACCTATTAGAGTGGCTCTAAAATAGCAAACTTTATCCACTATTTATTTATACATCACAGCCATTTTGTTCTATGCAAGTGTCCTAATCACAGCCTCCAGTATTGAATCTCACCGAATATCATTCACATCTCTTAGGACACATTTCCTTGTGGTACCAACACTAGCTTCTCACCCTCCCACAACTGCACGTCTCTGAGATGCTGTGCAGTGAAAGCATCTATCAGCTTGTGCACATGGTAAAGCTCAGTGCAGGCCCTAATGGATTCTGTCTCTATCATCCAAGTTTGCTCTCTTGTCCTTGTAAGAGAAACAATTAAACTCCTGCCAAGAGGAGCCCAGCCTCCATGCCACGCTTGGGCTGCAGCCTGCTTTTAGTGCTGCAGTTTCTCCCAGCAAGGGCATTGCTCGTACTATTTGCTGAATTTAGGTGTGTAAGTATCTGTGTGTGTATTAGAGAGTGTGTATGACGGCAGGGAAAAAGGACAAAGAAAGGACTAAAAAATAAAATATTGCAGACCAACCATGGAAAACCTAATCGTTTTGTGCCATACCTTTCAGAGAAACTGTATGGTTTGTTTTTTCTCCCTCCTGCTAGTTTGAAACCAGTTCATCTTTGCCCATATGGCCACAATACCAGAAGCCGCCACTGGGCTCAGAGTAGGCAGTAGAGATCCATATACATTTAGTTGAGATCAAGCACTCTGATGTCTAAAAGCATCTAAACTTCCCCTCCACAGTCATACAGAGCGTTTTAAAAGGAGACATGGTTTGGGTTACGAGCAGCCAGGAAATGTATTCAGCCCTCAGGAGAATGATCTATTACCAAGTTCTCTCTGTTGCATGTCAGAGTGGATATAGCAGGCTGTGCTTCACCTCAGCTGTGCATGTTGCAATAAAAATAGCTAGTTCCCTGAATCATCTAAAACATGGGTTCAACATAGAGTTCGGGGACCCCCATGAGTCCTAGGGGGTCTGTAGGAAAAATATGATAGAAAATAAGTCTCAGGTGTCCCCAGAATGTGTCTGTGAAGTTTCAACTCAAAATACCCCACAGATAATTTATTATATCATTTTTAATAAAATGGCTATTTAAAGTGGAAGCAGGAACACGCTGTTGTTGTGCATGTGTCTTTAAATTCAATTGAGCTACTGTTCCCCGCCTCCTTTTCCAGAATAGGGCTGTGCCTTCACAGCTTGTGCGTCAGATACTTTGCTAAAAACCATGGGCTCCAAACAAAAAAATCGAGTAAGGAGCCATTGGCTCCTATAAGAAAAAAATGTAAGGCACAAGATAATTTTTTTAGGTGCCACAGAATAAACGGGTTTTATTTATTTTATTATTATTATTATTTTTTTTTTACATTTTAACATTTCAATCATACTGTCATGTGTTTATGTCTGAATTTTTCTTGACTTCATCAGCATTTTAATCCATCTTGTAGATGACCTGGGAATTAAGGTGAACTTGAAATATACAGTAACAAAGAATTGTTCATTATCTGTACCAATATCATGGGCCTTAAGCATCACTTGGCCACTGAGTGTAGTTTGGGCTCCTCATCAATGCGTCCTGTAAATGTTGTCATACACTCTTAAAAATAAAGGTGCTTCACAGTGCCATAGAAGAACCTTTTTTTTTGTCTTAATGGTTTCATAAAAAACCTTTAACATCTGAAGAACCTTTCTGTTTTACAAAAGGCTCTTTGTGGTGAAAGAAGGTTCTTCAGATTATAAAAAGTTGAGAAAGAGATGGTTCTTTAAAGAACCGTTGACAATGGTTCTGTGAAGAACCTTTTATGCACCTTTATTTAAGAGTGTATGTCTTTCACACTTTCAGTCTGTTTTTTTCATTAAAAGAGCAGGGGCGAAAGTACCATTTTTCAGAAAAACATCATTTTAAAAGATAATGTTGTAGACAGAGATATATTTTTGCTGTGGCCAGTAACTCAGAAGTGTGGTCTATCAATACCAGGTGGTATTTTGAAGAAATGTAGAAAGACTTCTGTATAATTTCACTTTGAACATAAGTTGCACATTGTTACTTTCGACCCTGACGGTTGGAACGAAAGTAACACACAGGTGGGTCAAAAGTAACACAACAATATAAGCTAGATTTTTTTCTTTTACTCTTATTTTTAAGTATACCTGACTATGAGCTTGTTAATATGTAACTGCAAACATATTCTGTCCTTTATTTTTGCAAAAAAAAAAAATTTAATTACATTTTCATATTTTCATTTTCAATTTAAGTTTCATCAAATGTCTCAAAATCCGACTGTACAAACTTGAATTGTTTAAAATATTTTTTATTGGCAATTTTAATTTATTTTTATTAAAAAAAACATTAAACAAAATGAACAATATAAAATTTAATTACATTAGCATAATATAAATTCTAAACAGTATGCCTATTCATGTTTCCATCCAGTTGTTTTTATGCATACATTCATAATGTGCATTAAAACATCTGGAAACACTGCAAATTCATAGGTGGAGGTGTAAAGGCTAAGGTATGGCTAAAACCTAAATATAACTAAGGTAAATGCGACGTAGCAGCTGCCCAGAGAGTGATGTTCCTCTATGTCAAGAAACGCCCTCTCATAAACATCTGGATAAAACCAGAAAAACAGACAGTCTTTCTGACCCTCAATCAGACATATTCTTTTGGTATAATATGACATAAACATTTTTAATAATTGATGCAAGACACTGAAATGTACAGTATAGCACGCACTGGAACAAAATAAATACTTATTTTCACTGTAGCGGGAGAAAAGTAACAATTGTTACTTTCGTCCCGACAGAAACTCCTGACATTTAAACCTGATTTACTTTTATACTGAAAAACTCTGAAAATGCAAACTTTAGGATGTGTTAAAGCACTAAATAACCTGTAGATTGATCATTACTGTGACACATGAAACAAGAAAAACAACACAACTAATTTAAAAAAAATTACCGCTTCAATAATTTACTTTTTGTACTCGAAAACAGCTTTACGGACGTAACTGCGGGAAACGATGACGAAATCACGTGATATTTCTTAGCTCCATCAAGGGTTGCGTACTGAACATGCTGTCATAGCTTGGAATGCAAATGCAGTAAGTGACTCTGAGAAAATCGCTTTGTTACTTTTGTCCCACGTTACTTTCGACCCCGCTCTCCCCTAACAGAACACAGCATAGACCTAAGATCTTGTTAAGAAAAAGCCATATTATTAATGATTATAAACGAGAATTGTTAACGGTATTGCCAATCTCCACACAGCTGACAGCTTTACCTGTTGTAGTTCAAGTTGTGCACGAAATAGATGCTGCTTTTCCTCACTTTCACTTCTTACGTCTCCGTCATTTCGATCTCTCTCGCTCTGCTCAACTGAGCTGCGTTTATTAGGTGTGCGTCAGCGCTGCTGTGCTGCAAAGATGAGGACTGTTTGAAACTCCTTTTCCCCCTAAAACTTTGATGCGCATTGTTTCAGTTTACATTGAACATAGCAAATGATGCGATGGCTACCTCAGCAAAAACTTCACTCGCAATTTAATATTTTTGTTTGCAAATGCAACCGTTTTAGTCGCAGTTTGGAGCCCTATGTTTGGTTTTGATTATGATTTCTATCTTGCTGAAATCATGCGCTATAAAGCCATATCAGGTTAAATTTCCGATATACGGTTTTCTGAGCACACACATCTGAAGCACGCACACGGAAAGCGGCTGTCACATGGCATGTGAGCCCTAAACTAAGTTCTCTTTCATGTCTTATTGCGTTTAAACTGTCAAATACATGCACGTTCATGTTAAAAACACACATAAGTTACAAAAACACAGTTGGTTATGTCTGTGAAAGTTAACAGCTGGAAAAAGAAATTGCATGTTTTTATGAGATCTGTGTATTAATTGACAGCAGCATAATATACACTATTAGGGCTGTAAAAATAGAAATCGATGCATCGCGAAATGATTCAGCATCGATTCTGAGATTTTCCGAATGCAACGCGATTCTTTGTTGAATCGATTCTGAGCTTAGTTTTGAACAGCAGATGGCACTGCATGCTTTAGAAACAGCCATACTCTGCTTGTTTCCAAATCCTTACACACACTTGAACCTAAAATATTAATTCATAAAATTCAAAAAGGTTGAAGCGAATTACAAAGGTGTTCACAGTGGGCTGTGTTTACATTAATCTTGCGTCATACAAGCATTCTAAGCTGAGGTGAAATTACATGACTCAGCCGAATGCACAAGTGCTCTTTAGCACTCTTCTTCATGAGCATTTGAGTGTGCGAAAAAAAAACTAGATTAGAGCGCCATCTGCTGTTAAAATCTAAGCTCAGAATCGATTCCAGAGGAATCGCGATGCATTCTGAAAATCGAAGAACTGATCCACGAATCGATCATCCCAGCCCCACTACCTATACTGCTGTCTCCGCTGTTAATGTGATCCAAACAATAAAATAAAAGCAGAAAATCACTCACTACTCTGGACTGAATAACGTCTATAGCTTTAATTAATTGACTTTTCTTACTTGAATGCTGCTATTAAAAGCTCTAGTGTGAAGGTAAACATGGCGGATTGTGTGCGGCTCACTCAGGGCAGCGTCTCTGCTAATACAGCTTTGTCCATCAACAGTTGTGGGTGGGGCTTGTAAAATGTGATGTCACATTTTATGGATTCTGTGAATGGCTTATTCTGAGACACCACTTATGATTTATGGGGATTAAAAAAAAAGGAGCATGTAGGTTTTTAATCATTATAGGGTGGTTGTGTACACACACTGCCAACACACATTTATGTTCAAACAACATGTAAAAGAGAATTTTACATAATAGGTGCCCTTTAAATTCTTTAAATGTAAAAGTAATGCATTATAGGCATTCTGTGAAATCATGAGTTTAATAGGTACATATATATATTCATAATTTTTTTTTATTCTTGTACAATGTTGTATGTTGTATGCATTTCTGCCGGAACTAATTTTTACATTTTCTTTCTTCCTTCCTTTCTTTCCCTCCTGTTCTCCCCCAACCATGCTGTCCTCTGCTTTATTTTGGCTTTGGCAACTCACTCCTATTCTGTCCAATAACCTCCAACTCATCTGTTATTGAACCCCGCCCCATTCAATTTCTAATCCATCTGCACTAACCTCTGTTCTCTGGTCTTCCTATATTTCCATCCACATCCGGTCTCCCTCTTCCCACCTACAGCAGCGTCCCCTCAAGCAGTCCCTGAGTGGCTCACTGTGCAGAGAGTCCCACTGGAAGTGCCTGCTGCTTACCTTGCTCATGTACGGCTGCTTTGGCACGCTAGGCTGGTGCTCCCTATACCGCATCACCGTAATTACTTTTGATGACCAAGCCTACTTCTACAAAGGCAATGCCCGACTCTACCACGACAGCCCGTGTTCCAACGGCTATGTCTATATACCTGTAGCCTTCCTGGCCATGCTGTACATCGTCTACTTAGTGGAGTGCTGGCACTGCTACTCTAAAACAGCTAACCTTGCTAAGGTGGAAATCAGTGAGGTGTATGACAGGATACAGCGGTTGCAACAAGCCACACCCTGCATCTGGTGGAAGGCCATCAGCTACCATTACGTACGTCGTACCAGACAGGTGACGCGCTACCGTAACGGAGATGCCTATACGACTACACAAGTGTACCATGAACGGGTCAACACGCACGCAGCGAGCTCCGAGTTTGATTACTCACGTCTCGGTGTCAAAGACGTTTCAAAAGAGCTGCAGGGCCTGTTGGAACATCCTGTCACTCGCTTGCGCTTCACCAAGTGCTTCAGCTTCGCCAGCGCCCGCGCCGAGACCGCCTACCTCACGCAGCGAGCACGCTTTTTTGGGGACAATGAGGGTCTGGATGACTATATGGAAGCGCGGGAGGGCATGCACCTTAAAAACGTCGACTTCCGGGAACACATGCTGGCCTTCCCCGACCCATCGCGACCGCCCTGGTACACCAGACGCTGGGTCTACTGGCTGGCCTCAACTTTCCTGCTATCATGGCCTCTTCGTGTGATTGCCGAGTACCGTACTGCATACGTCCACTACCATGTCGAGAAACTGTTCGGAGAGAATGAGGATGCAAATGACAATGATAATACGGAGGCGGGAAATTACTGTACGGGCTTCGAGCATGGCACTGGGGGTCCCACTCTGCGCGTCATATCACGGGTCAACACAGTGGATATGACCGAACTTGAATGGCACATTCGCTGTAACCAGCAGATGGTGCCTAGCTACTCCGAGGCCTTGCTTATGGATTTGGATATGAATACTAACACATCGTTATCAGTTGCAATGACTGCACATATGCGACGCAATTCTAGCTACTTCCTTCAGAGCTGCCCCAGGTGCCGGCGCTCAACAAGCAGCTCTTCTCTCCCTTCCTGGTTTAGAGGGAACATGGCTGCGGGGACAAACTCATTCCCCATTAGACCTGGTGGTAGGCTTTCTCTTAGTCGCAGTGGTTTCTCTCTTGGCCGGTTGCATACCACAAGAGGCCGCCATTCCTGCCTGTTTCACTCGAGAAGCATTGGAGGTGGGATGGGTGGCCGTGTGGAAGACGGTGGTGGGGGTTTTCTTGGTATTGGGTTTAGAGGGCCAGATGAGGAGAGGAGGGGTGTATTAGAGAGTGAGGGGCTAGAAGACGACGATGTAGAGGAGACAGGGCAGGAACAAGTGGAGGAGAGAGAGAACGGAGAGACCAGGGAGGATGAGAGAGACAGGCCACCCACTTACCAAGATGCTCTTTACTTTCCGGTGTTAATCATTCACGGGGAAGAGAGCTGTCATGGGGGGCATGGCATTGACACGGGTTAAAAGAACCAATATGATGTAAAGAATGATTGAAGTGGCTTTCGAAAAGTAGAGGCAGATTGACATCTGAGTGCAGATGGGAGACAGGGAGACCGAGAAGTCGAGGAAGAGAGGGGAATTTTGACCAGAACCAGGATAGAAAAGTTGAAGAGACTGATTTCTGTCTCTGTGTAACACTGAAAAACAAGTGAAGAATGTTGTAGGGACTGAAATGAAAATAATATAAATCAGTCGTGTCATATCCAAGTCGACTCACTTGATACGGGCTGACCCTAAATATATATATATGTAGTACATACCTAGTAGAAAAAACTGATAGGCATGGAACATAAGTGTCCTATATCTTAATGTCCTATTATTGAAATCTCTGGCATATCATGTCCATAACAAACTAAAAGATCAGCGTGTCCTTCTTGTGACCATGGGAGTAATGTACTATACATGAAAAGCTTGGCGTCTGCAACCTGCTTTTAATATTGCGAAGCAGTTTTTGCGACTCCACATTAACATGAAAAAGCCCATGCTGGTGTAGTTTTGTAAATCCATGCGTTGACAACATACAAGTAGCTTATGGAAAAAGGGACTGATATGTGAACAGCATTTACTGAAGTTCTAAATATAGATAAGAAAGAAACCAGAATAAAAATTCTAGTAAGGTAGAGCTGATGAAAAAAAAACAAATGGTCCTCAGGGGGGAAAATGTAAAAAAACTAAATCATACTAGACCTAATAAAAAGGGATGGTAAAAGTTCAACGAGTGAATGTAGGCTGGTGAATTGTAATCCCTCACTGTTTGACACTGTGCTTTAATCCACTGTCCTGGCTAATGACTTCTTTTAATCTCCTGTTCTTTTTAATTGCCTGGTAGAAGCACAGTGCTTATGACTTCACTTATCTCTGCCTTAGTGGTTTTTATGTCAGCCTCATGTCTACTGCAGCCAATTGAAGTAGATCTCTTCAGCAGCAACTCTGTATTCCTTTTTATTCTTCTGCATACATTCATTTTTCTATCATCAGTGGGGAGTTTCCATCGACTTCTATTGTTTTTATACTGAGCTAATGATATTTTCTGTCCCCTGCCTTTAAACCTAACCTTCACGGAAATGTTTTTGCATTTTTAGATTTTCATACCTCATCATTTAATGTGTTTATAAAACCATTGTCCTTGATTTGTTGGGACATCCATCCATTCATTTGTAGGGCTCCACATTCCTTCCTTCCTAGACTGTTAGAATGTTTAAAATGTTATTGGATTAAGCTTGTTTCAGTTTAATACAACTATTGTTAAGAGATAAAATAGAGAACACACAATACAAAGTAGTGCAACAGTCCACCGTCCCATGTATTCACATCGGTGGTATAAACTTATAAGAGCAAACAAGCATAAAATATAAGTGTGGGTCAGTGCAAGCACAATGCATCACCTACTTTACGAACAGTGTAGGGATAAAATAAGCAGTCCTTGGAAACACTGAAGAAACGAATGTATAAACACAACCTTGCACATAGAGAGGACATTAATAAAAAAAGGTAAAGTCCAAAGCACACACTAAGAGCATCCCTGTATTGTTTGCAGGATTTCTACTTATTAAATTATTGATAATACATCAAAAAGCACTAGCATATCTGTCAGCGATGAGGAAATGATTACAGTGGCCATGACCATGATGCTCTTATTAATAAAGTCAATTCATTAACAATGTGTTCATTGACTGCTTTATTATTATTATTTATTCATGTATTTTACTAAACTGCTGTATTATTATGACTCATTTGTTAAAAAACTGATTTACCTAAATTGCAGGTATATTAAGAGACAGCCTTAATCATCACAACAAGTAAGTGTTAGCAATATTAACTCACACTGTACAGTGTTCAGATGTTTTATAGAGTTTTGATAGAACCTGAAGGTCAGATGCATCATTTGACTTTGAATGATCCTTTAGTATTAATTAATAATGCTGTGAAATTCTGGATTTAGTCTCAGTAACTCTAGGCTAATGACCAGAGTTGTTTTTAGGGTTGGATCAATGAAGACTTGGCAAACACCTAAATTATGTATATTTCTATCATTACATCATTGAATGCATAATAATTTTGCATTTTCTGACAATTAGCTTTGAATTTCTTGGGATGTTCACTGTGGGTGAGCAAATATCATGCTTAATCTGTGGCCAGTGGTCTCAGCACGTGCTACACTACCCAGGCTCAAATGTTTGACGAATGTCTCCACCTAGCGGTGGTTTTACAATGAAGCCATGGGACATTTGAGTATTATCATGAGGAAAAGTACAAAATGTTGTAAAACCATATATAGGTCTAAATGAAATTATAATTTATTGTAATCTTGCATGGAATGTCAGGAATCTTGCAGGGAATTACTTTGCAAGCAAGGCATGTCGTTCTCCCCTCCTCTCCCTCTCTCTGTTCATAATCTGTGTTTGAAGGACGGGGCAGCAGCTCCCTCATTGCTGCTGACAAATAATAGAGGAAGAAAGTGACTGTGCGCTGCACAAAAGGAGACACATCAGACCTGGTAAGCATCGAAACCATGCATTCAACAAATATTCAGAGTAGAATGAAAATACTCAGTTATAGATTGAAATTTTAAATATGTACATACATAGCAAGATAGTCTGATTCAAGAAACTCTAATTCCAAGACAATGGAATCTTGCTGTTAATTATGCATTTCCAATGACCACTGCATTCTACTGCAATTGGTAGCTTTCAAAATACAGCGGCTGCATTGTTTAATTTATTTCATTGTTGAACATGTCCTTATACAAGTTATAAGAGAAGTGAAGTAACAGTGGCACTAAGATAAGCTTTTCACTAAGCAGCTTGTTACGTCCCTTGAGCCTGATGATTCAGACTAGTGCTGCCATCAGAGATTTAGGTCACAGAGACAACATGTTGCCCTAGTGACAATGATGAGAACCACCTTTTCAAATAGGCCTACCCATTTCCTTAAATAATGTGGATTGCATTTAAATGCGTCTAATAATAGTTTAAAAAATAACCACTTTTTAAGCAATTATGCCACACTTTTTATTCCAGGAGTATTTCTCAGTGTAAGTACATACTGTAAATGTTTTATAAATATGTGTGTGTGTGTATGTTTGTGGGCCACTTTATTAGGTACCTGCCAAGCTATCACAGATATATAATCAGCCAGTCACATAGCAGCACCTCGATGCATTTAGACATAGTATGCATGGTCAAGACGATCTGCTGATGTACAATCTGAGCATCAGAATGGGGAAGGAAGATGTTTTAAGTGACTTTGAACATGGCATGTTTGTTGATGTCAGTCGGGCTGGTCTGAGTATTTCAGAAACTGCTGATCTACTGGGATTTTCACACACAAACATCTCTAGGGTTTACAGAGAATGGTCCAATAAATATAAAATATCCAGTGAGCAGAAAAAATGTCTTGTTGATGCCAGAGGAGAATTGCCAGACTGTTTTGAACTCATAAAAAGGCTAGATGATATAGGGGCAGGATTTGATGTAAACAATATGAAAGCATGGATCCATGGTCGGGGCTGCTGCTGGTGGTGTAACCCCTTAAACCAGTTGAGCACCATTTAAAAGTGTGCCCAACTTGTGATAGCTCCTTGCAGGAGGATAACGCACCATGTCACAAAGCTCAAATCATCTCAAACCAGTTTCTTGAACATGACATTGAGTTCACTATAATTAAATGGCCTCCAGAGTTACAGATCTCAATCCAACACAGCACCTTTGGGATGTGATGGAACACGAGATTCACATTTGTGACCCTGGACCACAAAACCAGTCATAAGGGTACATTTTTTTAAATAGAAATTCACACGTCATCTGAAAGCTGAATAAATAAGCTTTCCATTGATGTATGGAGTGTGAAGAAAAAAAAATCTAAATATTGAAAAAATCACCTTTAAAGTTGTCCAAATAAAATCCTTAGCAATGCATACTAATAAAAATGAAGTTTTAATTTATTTTTGGTAGGATATTTACAAAATATCTTCATAAAATATGTTCTTTACTTAATATACTAATGAATTTTTGGCATTAAAGAAAAATGTATCATTTTGACCCACACAATGTATTGTTGGCCATTGCTACAAATATACTTAAAAGGATACTCCACCCAGAAATGAAAATTTTGCCATTAATCACTTACCCCCATGTTGTTCCAAACCCGTAAAAACTTTGTTCGTCTTCGGAGAGGAGACAACTTGTTGAATAAAGTTGTTATTTTTGTTTTCTTCTTATACAAAAAGTATTCTCGTCGCTTCATAATGTTACAGTTGAACCACTGATGGCAGATGGAGTATTCTGACGATGTCTTTCATACTTTTCTAGACCTTGACAGAGTATTTTACTTGGCAGTCTATGGGACAGTCACAAACCTCCTGGTTTTCATCCAATAAATTGTGTTCTGAAGATAGGTTTAGAACGACGTGGGGGGTAAGTGATTAATGACAAAATTTTCATTTTGGGGTGGAGTATCCCTTTAAGACTGGTTTTGTGGTCCAGGGTCACATTTGGATGTGCAGCTGGCAAATCTGCAATATCTGCATGCCTAGGTTAAAAAAAGCACACTTCCATAATCTTTTTAAAGTGCTCAATTTTCATGTACTAATTTTGTACTTAATATACTAAAAATGATTATTTAGTACTTCTTAAGATAAACTTAAGATCAACTAAGCGTACTCAACCCTGCTTTTTTGGGACACCATGAATATGAACTAAAATGCGCTTTTAACATACTATCTTTGTATTTAAAAAATGTATTTATTTACCAAAAATCTCTTCTGGACCAAAATCTCTGAGGAACATTTCTAGTATCTTGTTGAATCTATGCCACAAACAAATAAGGCAGAACAAAAGTCAAATCTGGTACCTAACAAAGTGGCCTATGGTCAACTTGTTCAATGTACTGCATTTTTTTCCCTGGGAAATATATACTGAATTTGGCAATGTTCATTTTCAACCATCAATCAATCAAAAACACAAATTAATGACATTTAAAACGTGACAACTTGGCTGAACCTGACATTCATATTAAATACCTTTGTCCTGAGGACAAAGTTCAACCTTTCATCTTCAAATATATAATTGTTTTATTGTGTTCAATTGTTTACCCAACAGCCATAGCAAAAACATGATATTATGTTATTTACATGAATAACTCACAAAGTAGTCAATTCACAAAAATATTGTCATTATTTAAAAGGGTTTTTGAATGGGTGTTTGAAAGTCAATATATAAAGAAAAATCTATTGAGAAAACAAATGTGTAATTTGATTTGACTCCAGATTTAGTTAGCCCCATATAGACTATCAGTATTAATATTCATTATAATTTTCTTTTTGATTGATCATTTTTTCTTCCTCCACAATCCAACTGGACTTGGTGTGGAGCAGCTGTGAAGTGAAGAACAACAGGATGTCGAAGGACCAGCTGGACTCAGTGGTGAGCCACGCGGAGGGCCTGCTCTCATTGGCTGCTCAGCTGCTCGCGCAGTGTCAGGAGGAGAGCGCACAGACGGCCGCTCTCACCGAGCAGCTGAGAGAGGAGAGCCAGAGTCTCCTCAGCCAAAGCGACGTGCTTCAACAGGACATGGCTGAGATGTGGAAAGCACTGGAAGCTCTAATGGACACTAAGGCTGCGTTTGAAGCCAAAGAGAGGCAGGCTCGCAAACTAAGTAAGCAGCTCTAAAACAATGGAGGGAGTAGTTTGTCCGGCCACATAAATAACTGAAATTGGCATTGAAAGTAAAATATTGTGGTCTTTAAATGTGATGTGGAATTTCTTTTTTTAATTAAAATTTATTCCCAAGACGACAACAGTCACTCAACCAATAGTGTAAGTTTGGGGTGGGGTAATCTGTTTGCCCAACCAGTGGCTGATGGGGGGAGTGTTTGGCAAACCCTTTTGAAAATCTACAGCACACATGTAAAGAATTCATATTTTTGCACACAAGCGCACAATTTCAAAATTTTGAAGAACAGTAACATAAATATGGATACAAAGATGTTAAGTGAAAAATGTAACCAGCCAGAAAAGTACTGTTACTGCTTATATATAATTTACATCACCAAAATACTATAATTAGGAAATAATATATAATTATATATAAATGTTATGTCTATTTATTTATTTATAATCTAAATATCCTCGTATTAAGCAGGATAAACCCCTTTAGGGTGATAGAAGAACCCTCCTCTTTGTTTTGGGGTGCTGATTAATTTATTTTACAATAATAGTTGTTTGACTGTATATTAGACAGTATGATTCATATTTTTCTTATATCCGTCATGTCCAAAGATATGGTCTTGGACGTCTCTGGACATATCCAGTATTTAAACTTTGTGTATATAATTATAGCTATCAGACATCAAAGAACTGTTTTTTTTGTGTATAACTAAATAAAAATTCAAATGTTGCAACAAACATATTATTAGATATTTTATAACTGCTTGTGGTCTCATCTATTAAGTGTATATACTAAACTCTACATGATATGTAGTGATAAGCTCATGTAATAGTGGCCTTGGTGATTTATCTCTGGCGGGACGGGCGATGGAGGAAGGGCTCTGTCTCAGCACGGCTCCACTCATCATCACCCCAAACCTTCAACCTTGAGCTCTGGCGCCTCTGTATGACCACCACGGCCGTTATTAACACCCAGAAGAAGAAGCTTACCCACATAGACCTCTGTGGACGAGAGAAACAGAAAGGGTGAGTGCTCAAGAAACACAAGAGATTTATTTCTACTGTATTTATTAATACAAATAAAAACATGCATGAAGAAATTCTAAGATGCACTAGGCATGTATACTGACACCTGTTGGTGTGGAGGCAGCATCTTGTGAAAGCTTTTAGTTACAGAGGCCATTGAAGAAATACTCTATTCGCAATTATCAAAATATTTGGCAACAGAAAGTGTTTGTTAATGTGGGTTAACAAGATAAGGTTGTTTTTGATGGGTCATGTGTTCTCAACATAGCAACCATTGTGAGAGGGAGATGCCCTTATGAAGAATAACCAAACCAAAATACTAACCTCAGTACTGTACAGTCCTGTGTAGAACTGATTTCCAGTGTATGGATGGGCCCAAGTTTTATTCTGTGCATCTTCACAACTAAGAGAAAAAAAGATGGGAGGAAAAATATTTCAGTGCTTTTCCACTATGTTGAAAATCTTTTGTTCTAACCTGAGAAACTTTGCATTCGGTTGCAAAACATTTGCAAAAATTTTTCACCCCTCCAAGAAACTTTACGTTCTCTTGCGAAACTTCTGTGGTCCCATGAGAAACTGTGCATTTGTCTGCAAAACTTTTGCATTCCCCCGAGAAACTATGGATTTGCTCACAAAACACAAGATACTTTTCCTAATAAACAATGTGCTCGCAAGACTTTTCTGTTTCACAGAAACCTTGTATTAGCTCGAAAATCTTTGGTGTTCTCTCACAAAACTTTTGTGTTTCCTTGAGAAACTTTGTGCTTGGTTTGCATTCTCTCTTTTTTTTTGCGTTGTTTCACAAAGCTTTTGCAGTCTCTTGAGAAACAAAATTTTGTGATGGAAATCATTTAATACAAAAGTTCACAAGGAACACAATACGTTTGTAACAGGATAAGTGGTGCAAATAAGCATAAAAGCACTGAAATAAAATTTTTCACCATTTCTCTTTAAGGGTCCTACTTTAATTTTGTAAGCACAGCAGCTGGGAACTATGAGACACTCTGTTGATTCTGTAATCTCTCATCTGCTATACTTCTGTAGGGTATATGGTTCTTAAAATGTGCACCAAAATCACAGATGCAGAATGCCATAAACAAGAGAAAGCAGATAAAATCACCTGGTAATGGAGGGAGTGTTGTGAAGGACAGAGAAACACAGGCTGTCCCGACCGATCTTGAGAATACATCCTGATACCAAGAGAAAAAACAGAAGAAGACCACAGACTCCCAGAGATGTGTTGAGAGAAACAGTCCCCCTGAGACAAAAACAAAATTGTTAATGTGACTGTTAAGTCCCATCTGCATGAATAAAAGAAAGTGGAATGTGAAACATCTAAAAGAAATATGGAAAATGTCAACAGAAATGTCAATACATTCACCTTCTCACATCCTCATCTACACAGCTGGCATAGATCCAGTAAAGAATAAGGGAAAAACAGTAAATAGCCATGCACACAGCGATGGCTGACACGAAATAGCAGACGGAAGGAGAACTAGAGCCTTCTATGGTCAGACCCTGGCCAGATGCATTATAATAAACACTTCCATAGAGGATGCACCTTCCATCAAAGTGGCCCTAAAAACAAAATAAACAAAAGTCATGTATAAATGTATAAATGTAAGGAAAAACAACAGCAAAGGCATCTAGGGGTCATTTTCTTACTCTTTCGCAAACTACGGAATATTCTCTGTGACACACACAGATAGAAAGAAAGTGTTGTGCTAAGAGCTTTTGTCCCTGTATCATATGACTCTAATGAGCCATAATATGGTGCGAGTGGCCGGCTGATCACATGGTGATTACATTTGAAAGCTCTGGAGGGTCTGACCTGGGATCAGCAACATAACATTTTCTATATTTTGTTGCACATATGAATAACAACAAATGTAGCCTATCACTGAAAATTATTAGTTCATCTTCCACAAAAAAGTAAGAAAATAATCTGACCATTTCAATAAACATACTAACATGCTGTATGATCACACAATGCTACATATTAACATTAAACTGAAAGGTGTACAGTATAACAAAATAATGTCTCAAATGTCCCATAAATATTCATGCAAACTTATATCACATTACTCTAGAGACATGATTATACTTTTAGTTTTCTTAATAATAAATCATTTTACACTTTCAGTGCTCACAAAATAGCAATGTGGAGACATTGTGGAGATGATTAACTAGTGCTACCTGAGTGAGTGTCATCCATGCGGCAGCTATCACCCCACAAATGAAACAACCAGAGTAAAGGACAAGCTCCAGAACCAGCAGCCAGGGTAGTCCCATCATGAACATGCTCTCACAGAGTCAAGCAGCCGAATACCTCATTCATGTGCTCTGCAAACAGCTCTAGAGCACGTCCTGTCCTCACAACAATGTTGCTTTTCAGAATAATTTTTGACAATTGGGCAAGAGAATTTCACAGCATTGCTATTAGGTGTAATAAAAGACTGCATTCAGGTCAAGGCAGGAAAACATTTCAGACAGTCTATGCAGTACAGCTATTAATCATCATTTACTGAAAAACACTGATCAGTTGTTGATATGACAGGAAAGCATAAAACAGGTATAAAGATATTATCTCAGACATTATCAACAGTTGTACCATAGATAAAAAAGATATGCAAATATAGCCTTAAACAATACAAAAACAAAACAGTATTTTATTTTTTTTCTTAAACTGAGGTCCTAAAGCATGAAAGTGAACAAGTTGCATCTCCATGTCTGTGACCATCTATAATTACACTAATGATTATAATGGAAAATTTGCTGTTTATCAGAGCAAAAATAATGTTACTTACTAATAGCATAGAAGTCTACTTCTTTTTAATGCAAGTCAATGGGGACTCTTTGGTTACCCACATTCTTCAAAATATCTTCTTTTGTGTTTAGCAGAAGAAAGAAATTAATACAGGTTTGGAACAACTTGAGAGTCAGTAAATGGTGACAGAATGTTTATTTTTTGGGGGTGAACTATGGTGTTAATTCGTCTTCCAAACCAATAGATGGCAATAAACACTTTTCGACGAGCTTCGTCGACGCGTAGACGGACACTGAATGACTGAACTTTTTTTGCGGCGTTATTGTTGACAGTTTTCTTGTTTTTAGATGAATTTGAATGTGATTATTGTGTTTATAGTTTGATAAATCAGACCCTGGACAAGAACCCGTCCACCACATCTTTTTATATTTATCATGATGAACTCTTGGGAAACCTTATACCTCGTATTATTGTGCATCATGTCTTCTTGTGCAGCAGGTAGGAAGTCACAAAAAATCAGTATTCTCTTACTTATATTTACATAATTTCCGCCAGTATGTCATAGACACTAAAGTTATAGTTGCGACTTTAAAATTCTTATAACATTACCCAGCACTGTCATGTCCCTGCCAAAATAAAATATTTTATGTATTTCAAATGAACTAAATTACAACTTGATACTCAATAAAAAATATTCTGTTCACAAAATATATTTACCTTAGTTTTTCTTTATTTTCTTCACATGTCATATTTCATCTCCAGTTCTCTACCGACACTGTTGTTGTCTCTGGTAACTTAAACAAGTATAGACTTTTGAACAAACTTAAATATTGGAAAACTTGTTGATTGTGATGACGCCACAGTCATCTGTGTAAAAGAATTTAATGAAAATAATCTCTATACCATATCTTTTAAAATAGTTTGTTTATTTTATACATGTGTCTAAAAATAATAACTCGAACTGCATAAAAGTGCAAATCAATAAAACTTTACATAAAATGCAAAAATTAATAAACGCATGGTAAAAAGATTTCCAATATGGGTTGTAAGATAACTATTAAAATCTTTTAAGAGTAGTTTTAATAAAATTAAACTTTTGAGACATAAAGGTTGAAGAAACTCAAATGTGATATTTTAGTGAAGACTTTGTGGAAATGTTTGTAAGGCCCTGAAACAACCATTTGCTCTAAGTAGACACTGTGTTTAAGATAAATAACAATTTGTTTTGGCAGTTGATGAGATGGTGTTTGTTCCTGGTGGAAAAATGATGATGGGAACCAGTGCTGCTGATGGGAAAGATGGGGAATCACCAACACGAGCTGTGACTCTCCAGCCATTTAAGATAGACAAGTATCCTGTCACTAACTCTGACTTTAGGTACTTTCCATTGTAGATACTGGCTCAAAACCTACTTTGTCCTCCTACTGCTTGTATTTCTTCTTACTGGCCTGACACAACTGCTTCTGTTCATTCCAGGGAATTTGTCAGACAGCAGAAATATAAAACAGAAGCTGAAAAGTTCGGTTGGAGTTTTGTGTTCCAGGATTTTGTTTCAGATGAACTGAAAAGTAAGGTCACTCAGAAAATTGAGGTATGAACCCAAAGCAAAATCTACTGGTCAGTTTGGTCCTAAATTGAATGTCTGTTACTTGTGTCTGGTTTTCAGAGTGTTAAAGGGTAATTTACATTAATCTAAACGCTGTGTTTTATACTAGATTTTCTCTTCAACCCTTTGTCCTCTTGAAAAAGTCCCATTTCTTCTTTCCTAGTCGGCTCCTTGGTGGTTACCAGTCGAGAAAGTGTTCTGGAGACAGGTGACATAGTTAACACTTTATGTATGATTAATTCTAGAAGTGTAAATGACTTTAATCAGTGGTCAACCAGTATTATATATATATATATATATATATATATAAATTATTTTGATGTTGTAAATATAATTCATAATTTATTTCTTTATACATGTTAAAATTGTTATATATTGAATTAATTAATAAGTCACATTATTTATTTTTACTGTATGAATGTCTGGGGTCTCTGGTTTTGATGTGTGCAGCCGGCAGGACCAGGCTCTGGTATCAAGGACAGACTGGAATCCCCTGTGGTGCAGGTCAGCTGGAATGATGCCCAAACCTACTGCCAGTGGAAGAAGAAAAGGCTGCCAACTGAGGATGAGTGGGAAATGGCTGCACGTGGAGGTTTAGAAGGCACGCCAGAAAAGCCTTATGCCTCCCAGTACCTAAAAACTGCTGTCTTACTCTTGTCATGCAGTATTGTCCACCTGTTTTACTTCATTTTATGTAGTCATCATAGCCAGCACATTTTTGTATTACAGGCAGGACCTACCCATGGGGCAACAAGTTCTTGCTAAACCGGACTAACCTGTGGCAGGTCAGTTGAGGTACATTCTTGTACATAGCAGGTGGGAAAATGTGTATTTTCTCCTTCAAGACAGTTATAAAGTTGTAATCTGTTGGTAATCGTGAAGTCTTTGTTCTTTGTACAAAGGGCCCATTTCCAGATAGGGACGCCGCAGAAGATGGTTATCATGGTGTAGCTCCTGTAACTGCCTATCCTCCACAGAATAACTATGGTAATGTAGTTTATAAAGTATGGTATCACACACTGTACTGATGGTGTGTCACATTTTATCAACAACATCATTCATAGACAGAGACAAAGCTTGCTAGAAAATCTACATTCAAAAGTTTGGGGTTGGTAAGAGTTCTTTAAATGTTTTAATCTCTTACGCTCACCAAGGCTGCATTTATTTGATCAAAAGTACTGTACAATAGTAATATTGTGAAATATTATTACAATTTAAAATAAATATTTTCTATTTAAAAATATTTTATTTATTTCTGTGATGGGTCATTACTCAAGTCTTTAGTGTAACACGATCCTTTAGAAATCATTCTAATATATTGATTTGCTGCTCAAGAAGCATTATTATTAAAGTTGAAAACAGTTGCGTAATATTTTTTGTGGAAATTGTGATACATTTTTTCAGGATTTTTTTAATGAATTGAAAGACCTCAAATGTTTGAATGGCAGTGTAACTCTTTCACTATTGTTCTGAATTTAGAGAATAATATCCCACCTTGTTCCAGGACTATATGACATGCTGGGTAATGTCTGGGAGTGGACCTCCTCACGATTTCCTGGTGCTCAGACCATGTACGTCCTGCGCGGAGCATCCTGGATCGACACAGCCGATGGCTCGGCCAATCACAGAGCTCGTGTCACCACTAGGTCAGTCATGCTACATTCATATTATTCAAAGTCAAAGACAATTGCTTCTTGTAACATTTCCAGGCAGCTGACCCCAAATGTGTCTGGACTGTCCAAAACAGTTTATGAGAATATGATAAATAAGAACTTGTGTTTTTATGTTCTCACATGCAGGATGGGAAACACACCAGATTCGGCCTCTGATAACCTGGGCTTCCGCTGTGCTATGAGCTCAAATGCAAAACAGAAAAGAACTGAGCTTTAAGAGCCGAATGCTCAAGACTAGCTGATGCCAGTGGTGCATTATTGGAGGGATACTACATTTCTCCTGTGGAGACACAGACTTCTGGAATTCAGTGTTATATCTGTATGTTTTTTTTTTTTTTTTTTACACAAAATACTGTGAAATTAAAATCTTAACAACCTATTTTATAGTTTTCTTTATTTTTTAGCCTTTCTTTATGGTCATTAAAATCATTTAGATATGAAATTTAAGTAACATCATATATTTAAAACAGAATAAAAATCTAATTGTATTAAATAATCCCACACATTAAATAGTTTGGATCTCAATTGTACAATTTTAACATTATTATTTTCTTTTCACTGTGTACATAAGGTGGAAATAATCTGTCATAGCAGTCGAGGTGTATTTTTGGAACGCTATCAACATGTTCTTGAGGTAAATTGTGGTATCTGGGATTCATCGGAGATGATGAACCCTCACCAATTTGGCTCTGACTTATCACCGTGTCTCTTTCTCACTTAGGGTGACTTTCTCTGTGAGGTAATCAAAGAGTTCTCCTCTCTTCATCCCATTTAAAGAACATTCATCTTTAAACACAAACAAATGATAAGCAATACCAGTTAATCTGGTTATGTAAAATTGGCACATTACAGACAGACAATTGTAACTGCATCTGTTCAAAATATAAGTGTCAAAAGTAGAAATTTGGAGGGATTTTGTGCACGTTTGTATTTAGAGTTAGGCTCTGGCAGAAACTTGGCATCTTGGCAATGAGCCATATTGTGGGCTCTTACAATAGCCAGTGTCTTATCTGTATGCTGCAGAGTGTCAACCAACCGATAATCTCCACAGGGAACGTCTAGAAATCTGAATAGAAAGCAAACTTGTAAACAAAACAACAGTTAGCGGTGAAAATGGGCTACAAGGGAAATGAAGATAAAAGTTAATTTTTACATTGTCTGTGCTAAATTTGAATGGTTTGCCTGTGCAAAAAATTGCAGCCAACATTAAATAGTTTTGAGGGTGATTGCTAAAAGTTTGTGATGGGTTTCTCCAGTATATGTGAGCACTAACAATAGTGATGCACAGACATGAGAACTGTGTGTGCCATTAAAAGCGACTGAAGCTCTACTTACAGATCTTGTAGCACCATCACATTAGGTTATATTTTGTGGTATATGTATTGGAAAAATTGCAAATGGATCAAACTGGCAGTGGACAGTCATACTTATATTTTTTTGTCCAGACACTTTTCGAAGAATGTCGATCTCTTTCACAGTGGCCTGCATTTGAGTAAGGGTGAGGGCATAGCCAAATGGAACAGGTTACCCATGTGTTTACTTTACATATCTGATAATGTTAGCAGCATTTCATTTAGCCTTTATAATATGCATACAATTTCTTTCTCTAGCTTGCACTTCTCTCACAGGGAGACTTAATTATAGCCCATGTGTTGTGTTTAAAGCTTAACAAAATCAAAGGGCGTTATCCTTATTTCACAGACATGCCTGAACACGCACGGCCATCTCGTCAATGTTTATATTAATCTACGTACAAAAGCCTCAGTCCTACGGGTAAAACCCTCTGTGATGTCAAACCATGTCAGGGTTGTTGACGCACCTGACATTTCTGAGCGTCAAAAGACTGGAAAAACTGGTTTGAAGACATTCTCATATCTGAGTTTCAGTCTTCACTCTCCGGATAAGAGCGTGCATTTCAGCTCGGGCCCCTCTTAGACGATAATGGAGACCTATAGGAGAGATTCACCAGTAACGGTGAAGCACACTTTTAGGGACCTCCTGGAATCACCACTGACCACCGAGGAAGCCCACAGACGATTAACCGACGATGAGGATTCAATTTCAAGTCAAGACACTGACAGACAGTCTAACAGCTCTCCGCTGTGCACACTGGATGAGTTACAAGAGCAGCTGGCAGTGGATGACAGCACTGGCCGTACGGTTGTGACCGGTCAAACGGAAGACTCGCGTTTTATGACTGTAGTTCAACAATCTGACCCAAACGCGCCCCAGAAGCCCGCTCGCTCATATTTAGATGAAACGCTACCGGATCTGCTCCGGAGTGGAAGCCCACTTCGCAGACGAGTGTCCAGCCCGGTGTCTGCCACGGTGAGTCATGCTTGTTATGAGGACTGTGATTCAAATCAGTGAATGCATATGAACAAAGGGGAAATTAGCTGTATAATGGTGAGTCTTCAATTAGGCGCACCTTTCTGTCCCTATTAGCCTATTTTAAGGAAAAATATTTGTAGCTTTAATTACATTTTATTGCATTTACTTTTTTATTTTTTTGTATCTTATTTTATTTTTGCTAAATTCACAGCGTTTTAAAATGTTTAACTTGACAGAATTTGACTTATTTCTCAACCCAGACTTTTAAGAAATGCAAAAAGTGATTAAAATGTTTTATTCTCTGTTCAAAGAATTTTAATTGCTTTCATTTAATTATCTCTTTTTTTATTCATTTTAAAGTCTTTTAAAATGTTACTTTTGACAGAATTATGCTAGTTTTGGATTATCCCTCACCCAGACTCTAAGAAATGCATACATTTTTTAAAATTTCAGACTTATTTTCAAGAATTTTAATGTCATTAATTTTGTTTTGTTTTTTTTTAAATACATTTTTCATCATTTTGAAATATTACATTTGACAGAATTGACTGTATGACTACCTAACAGCATGACTATTTACAATTATCCCTCACGCAGACTCATAAAAACATGAAAAGTAAAATAAAAAGTTTTAACATACTTTGTTTATTCATTATTTACATCGCCAGTAATTCATATTGTTTCATGTCAAATAATCACTTCAAACCATAGCTGTCACTTTCTTCATGCCAATCATTTTCAATACTTGTTTTTATTTGATCATGATGTTAATACGAAGTGACTGATGAGCAGACCTCTGCAAGGACAGCACAGAAACAGTGACCATAAATCTTATTTTGAGATTTTTAAATGTCATCATTGAAAAACCAAAAGAAAAGGACAAGAAGAAAAGGACCAGATGGCCAAACAAAAGTTTATTTGCTTTTTCTCCATTCAGCCAAATTCTTTTTAAAGTAATATGACTCTTCAGCACTAATAAGGAAGATGCAAGTTTTTATCTTTTATGTATGTGCAAATCCATGTCCAGGACATAGACAAACTGTCAGTGGAATGTGGGTTTTACTGGCTGAATTGATGTTTTCCTAATGATGCCTGTTTGACTAAAACAGAAACAACGTACACATTTTTGACACACCATACTCAAACATTTGAAACATGTAGTCTAAAAATTTTCAGCAGATTTAGGTAACCAAATCACTTTACACTAGGAAGTAAAGGTCATCTCAGATTTGGTTCTGAATGGTCCGGAATGGCCAGATTCCACCTGTCTCTTTGAGAATCCAGAATAGCAAGGTTGTAAAAGGCACAAGACATTCTGTGTTTATGTTTGCAGATATGTCAGTCTAATATCCTTCTGAGCGGACCTACACGTGCACCACAAGTGCAGCTATATGAATCCTACAGTATGTCAATAGAAGCTTGTATTTTGTGCTCATGTAACACTCTCTCTATGCCGGCAGCTGAAGCATGTGAAAAGGGAAGTGGAATTATCTCGGCAGCGCAGTCTTAAGCTCAAGGCTCAGGTGGATAGACTGCAACAGCAGAATGATAGCGGACCCGGCTGGAGTGAAAACAGGCACCGGGTGAGTCTCAACTTTGTCATGTAAATGTTCTTTAAACCTACAACACCCTCTTATAAATGATGGCAGTTTATAACAGACTGGACTTTGATTTGATTCATGCAATCAGGGCTTGTCCTAATTGCATCTTTATTGTTTCTGTGGTGTTTCTAGGTGGCAGAGGAGATTCAGTCTGTTGTAAAGCTGCTGCTCCCTCTGACAGATTTAGAGTCAGCAGAAATCGATCAGCCATCCCAAACCAATCCTTTAGATGAGGCACTGCTTCAACTGCAGAAAGTGGCCCGGACACTTGCCATTAACCACACCTCTCAGGTGAGCTTTAGCCACACCCATCAGCTCATATGGGACACGCCTCCTTTTTGAATATGCACATACCTCCCTTCTATTCTTAGGCCTTGCGTAACCATTGCATGCTCCTATTATTGTTAGAACAATAGTAGAAATTTTTTAAGTGCCCATATTATGCTTATTTACAAGTTCATGATTTCATTTTGAGGTCTGCTAGAATATACCTAGTCTGTTGTTTACTGGTCAAACACTTATTTAACGGTAGAACTACTAACAAGGTGTTTCAGGACTATTTTTTTCCGTTGGTATGACATTTACTCCCTTTGGCATGGACTTTGCGCTTTGTAACTTTACCAGTAGTTTACATGCACAAACAGCTGTATTACACATTAAAGGAAAGGTATAATAAAAAAGCTTAATAGGTGTCCTTTAAAACAAATCTACTGCCATTGACAGGGAAATAAGTCTGGGGATGATGCTGCCATTTTACAGCAAGCTCTACGGGACAGAGATGAAGCCATTGCAAAGTGAGTTCAGTTGATCTCTAACACGAATGATTTTGTGTTATGAAATAAGACTGCTATCTGATAACAGACTTTTGGTTTTTGGTGTATGAAACGGTTTTTAATTTTATTGCAGGAAACAAGCAATGGAGACTGAGCTACTAAGAAGCAAGAACGAACTAATGACACTGAACAACCAACTTTTGGAAGCTGTTCAGAGTCGACTAGAACTGTCCATAGAGCTGGAGGCCTGGAAAGTATGTTTAATTGCACATTTGATTTTCAATAAAAATGCTAAAAAGTTTGCTACTTTTGCATTTGAATACTTGTATAAAAAAAAGAAGGAAACAAAAAGGGAAAACCAGTCTCGTCTTTTGGCTTATATCAAAATCCTCCAACATTTTTCTTTGCAAATCCAAGTTTTGTACTATTAATTTGTGACCGGTGTTTTGTTTTGTGCTCTCCTCTGCGCTTCCGCATTCGTCACTGCATTTGCCAACATCCTACATTATTTTTTAAATATAACTCTGATTGTATTCATCTGAAAGAAGCAAGTCATCTAGGATGACTTAAGGGTGAGCAAATCATGGGGTAATTTTCATTTTTGGGTGAACTATCCCATCAATACTGTATGTGTGTAATCGAGGCGGAAGGGTTAACTGTAGGGAGAACATCTGCTAGGGCTGCATCTCTGCACGACTATTGAAACCTGTATTGCCATCTGGACTCTAGAACCCTTGAAAACACTCATGGATGTGATTTGGCTATGTTGGTTTTCCACATGGATACACTTAAAAGCAGTTGTGCAGTCAGTGAACTGTGTCATGTCTCTTACAGGATGACGTACAGACCATTCTTCATCACCAGCTCCTCAGACAGCAGCAGGAAGAACAGGCTCAGAAGAAGTCTAGAGGGTTCGGTGTTCTGCGGCGCTCAAATAAGCCCCTTCCTCCAAAACCTGATTTCCCCTCCACGATGCTCACCTCTGTCCCGATCCCCCAGTCTCCATCACCTGCAGGAACACAGAGATGGAAAGACAAGTTCAGACGAGGAAGAACTGCCACACAAGGACCTGTCGAGTCTCTGCCACAAAGGAGCAACAAAGAGGACAATTTTCAAACGGTTTCTTTGGACTGATGAGGCCGTTTCAGATGATTGTTCAGTAATTTTGATATTGCCTCACCTCATTTTGTACATCAATCCTAAGGATGTAAATAATGTTTTGACACATTTGAACTATGGATGTGCGTTACACTTTAGAGAATATATTCATGTGACTGCTGCGCTGAGAATCTGGGAATCAGGGTTTTGTTGACCTGCAGTCATGTACTTCCTAGTAATATATTAAGAAAAGGGAATAAAGGTGACAGGAACAACAATATACAATTTAATGCTGATTTATAAGGGCCCACGGTTTTTTTTTTTTATTAATCCACATTGGGTTTTAATATGCTCAAGGGTCTTGAGCACTACCGTTCAAAAGTTTGGGGTCGGTAAGATTTTTAAAATACACTAAAAACACTAATATTGTGAAATATTACAATAAAAAAATTAATACATTTTAAAATGTAGTTTCTTCCTATGATGGCAAAGCTAAATTTTCTGTCTCACATGATCTACTTTACTACCTAGATCTGTTTTCACCAACCAACATAAAAAAAGTTTACCATCAGTTGGTGTTTTCTGCATATCCACAGTAACCACCCTACATTTTACCTATGCATGATACCTATGCCTTTGTGCTATTTTTTCCCAAAACAAAAAAAAGTGTTTACTCAGAATGACAGGACTAAAGCAGTGGAATTATAGCATTGTATATGTGGTAAAAATATCTGTTAAGGTGGTGCAAATCAATCACATAAGCAGGTTGAAGACTTGTACATTTATTGAGTAGTAACAAATCTGCACACAGATACACTCTAGCATGCAAAGGCAATACACCCATACAAACTGTTCAACATGGACTCATACCGTTACTGCCTGAATGATCACACACTCTTTCATGACATTAGATCAATAAAACAAAGAACCAGTATCACTGTGTATCAAACAGTAACAATACATTTAGTTACGTTCACTTTCAAACAAACAAAAACAAAACTGCATGAAGCCACAAGAACAAGTTTGACTCTCTAATTTAGTTTAAGTATACATTACATACAATGAAAATATATTAAGTACTGTGAGTGCCAAGACAACAAATCCAAATTCTATATATTAATTTCAGTAGTTTTTTAAATACGCTAAGCAGATACTATATTGTTAGAAAAACATCATAAATGTCTGCGCATTATGTACTCAACTGATTCATCTCTTTAGTACTGAATACATTTACATTTTTCGAATCAAAGGCTGTTTCATAAGAAATGATGAGGGATTTAAAATGAAAATGTTTTGAGTTAATCAAGCTTTATGAAACAGTACACTGAATTGCTAAAAATTTCTAAAATTGCTAAGAACAAAAACATGTTCTAAGAATGTTTTGCTAATGCTAACATTAGGGGTGCACGATAAATATCGGCCGATAATTAATGCACATCTCGTCAGTAAAGCCGGTTATCTAATCAGCGGTAAATTACATCAGGTGCATGATTTCACATAGAGAAGCTGTTACTACACAGAAACGTTGTTATCTGACAAGCTGCGCAAATCCACGTTCATTATCAGCGTGTATTTGCGCAGCTTGATACGCGATGCGCATTAATTATCGGCCGATATTTATCGTGCACCCCTGGCTAACATTAAAAATGTTTTGAATGTTCTCTAAATGTTCAATATATCCATTTTTTTAATGTTTTAAAAGTAAAGTGATCATTCTGTTTAATCATTTGTAAACACGATGGAAACATTACTTTTGAATGTTCTAACAAGTAGTAAATAATGTTTAACAATGTTACATGAAGATCCAACTAAAATGCTTTAAGAAAAAAAAAAACACTCCATGAAGAATGTTTTTGTGCTGATGTTTAAAGAACACTATTAAAGACCAAATAACTGAATGAACATTCTAATAACGCCACTGGAATTTTCTAAAAACGCTTAAATGCCAAAGTTCTGAGAATGTTTCCTGTTAGCAAAAGACATTAAACTAGCACTGCTGTTAATCACTGGCAGTAAACTTCAGTTTTGAAAACTTAATTCAGAAAGATACAGTTCCATGTAAACACAAATACATAACAAATTGTGTGGGAATAGACATTACAAGCAACGGCAGTGCTATGACTCTAGTGTTCCACCATAAACATTTACTACAATTATTACGTGACATGAGAAAACACACACTGACATTAAGGATATGTCATTTTGCAGCATATTTCTTGATTTATCAATCATTACGATATTGTAATCATAAATATATATTTAATACAGTATACATTTATATAACCAGTACTGCGTATGAATATACAAAATACTCATCATGTACAAACATCGACACTTTCACAATGAACGAAAATATCCCCTTATAACAGCAGTTTTTATACTAAAGACTGCCAAAAACAGTACATGTACGTTTATTCTGAAATGTGTGCAACACACAATGTCAGCACACCACTGGTCAAGGAAAATCTTTCCAGAAACCCCTGCTTTGGTACGTCAATAACTATTCATTATAGTGATAAACCTACAGATAACTAATAAACCTACCAAGATTAACCGACAAACAGTGTGCAGAGGTAGGCACATTGTTCTCTCTGTGATAAATCACACTAACATACCTGTACATGTTACGAAAAGTTAAACTGTGCGGCATCTAATAGTCGAACAAGCACCGAAACAGGTTTTTTAATCACATGCTTATGTATTTGATCTGCTTATTTTAAAACACAGAACAAGGGGTTTAAAAGAAAAAGGACCCAGGGCCAAAAAAGAGAAAGATTTCTAGTAAAACAGTTGTATTTAACAGAAATGTAGTACCTGATATCATAACTCTTGATGCTTTGAAAGGTGTCTTGGTTACATTGCAGCATCTTTGTTTGTTGTAAAGCCGTACAAAACTGTTTTAATAAAACACTTGACTTATAACACAGGTTTTTAAACAACAAAGAAAGCTAATCTATTATGCCCTACAGCGTTAATTTAAAACATTTCACAAATTATTCTATTTTCTGGTTCCAGAAAAAAAAAAAAAAAAGTAAAAATTCAAACACAGCCTTGGCTGTTCGTCAAAGTGTTGTGGTCTTATCGGATCTTAAGATGAGTCTGTGAGAGATGCTTTCAGCTGGAAACAGTTCAATAAGTCACACACTGTTGCATAGACATCTTTGTATTTCTTATCAGAGATCAGCGAAAGGGTGTCCATGTCAACAATATGCTTAAAAAAATTCAGATATTAAAAAAAAGACTAATGTAAATCTTGTCCAATTATAATTTAGCTATGGAAAAAATTAAATTAAACATTTTTAAATCATAATACTGAAAGAAATGTCATTTCATGAAGGTAAAGTATTTTGTTTTTTAAAGCCGCTGGATCCATTGTTATGTAACATGTTACACTTGAGGGCTACAAACTAATGTCCTTGACTCAAAGTCATGGACAGATTTCTACGTATCCTCTTGATAGAATTGCATTTAATGTACTATGTTAAGCCACAGTGCAAATACTACATTAAAAGATGAATACACTAACTAACTAACTATCAGGAATTCTGTAACGATTCATTTGTGCATTATAAGGTAAGAGACTAGATTTAACTCATTAAAAGTCATCTTGGTCCATACCCTTACAATTCATTCACTGTCCCTTTGTGATTGGGCCCACCTGTGCGTATGCTTTCCTGAGACAAGGACTATGATTGTAAGAAGGTTATTACGGAGCTGATGAAATCCAAAGGCTTGTCAGCATGAATCCAATGACTGGCATCTGGGATGTACTGGATATCGGCACAAGGAAAGAGCCTCTGGATTTCAGGGTAATCTTCCGAGCTAAGAGAATAACAAGGGGTCCATAGCAAGAAAACAGATGTATGCTTAAATCAACATGCATTTAAGACATTAATAGAAAGAGATTCAGTAAGCACATGTGTACAAGTAGTGGTTAAATTTACCTTATATAGGCTGAACTACTGCCACCCAAGAAAAGAGTTGGACCCTCATAGGTGTTATTAAAATCAGGAAAACCCATGATGTCTTCTAGATGGTTTGAGATGGCTTCCAGGTTAACCCTCCAGCCATAGTGACCATTTTGCTCTTCCAGGTTAGTAAGGAGGAACTGACGCACTGAACGCTCCTGCAAACAACATAAATGTGGGTGATTTATTCTACGATTGCAATAAAAACTCCACAAACAATAAAAACATTAACTGATAAAAGGTAAAAACGGTTACCTTAACGATCTTCCTGAGCTGGTCTTCAGCCAGTCTTCGTGCTGTGGAGCGTGGGATATTACTGGCTATCTTCACCTCTTTCATTGCCTGAATGTAGGCACAGAAACTGCTGTGGGCTGAAGTCGGAGAGGGACTAATGTCCACGACCACCAAACGTTCCACTAAACTAGGCTGAATTAGATAGAGAGACAAAATAATTAAAAAGTAACACAATTTTGTGATGTAAACCTGAAATTTTAATGCATCCTTGCTTGATATAAAAGCTAAACAACAACAAAAACTTACTGACCTCTAACTTTTGAACTGTATTATATTTATTATAAAGACTCGTATACTACCAAGATCTATTTTCATGGTATTTTTAATAACATGACATTTATGCCATCCTTGTCTTGTCACGAAAATGTAAAATTATAAGATATTTCTTATTTGACTTATTGAACTTGGCACACAGTGATGAGGGTTGACCACTTCTTACATGTTTATGCATGGTGGCTGTACCACATGATTTTGATTTGGCAGAAAAAAAAATCCAAAACTGTCTGACTGCTTAATTTCTAAGACATAATACTAAAACAATTGGGCTAATAATATTAAATAACAACGCCATACTACTTAAATGAGTCTTTTTATCTTCATTGTGATATGGCAATTGTATCACCATGCAGGTTTTGACTTTATCCCCCTTAAAAAGATCGAAATTAATTTTAATTCATACATTTAAAATCATCATCATAAAAGAAATGCATTTAAGTCACTGTATGTATGAACTGCATTTTTATGTATTTTTGAATAAATTAATACATCAACATGAATGTCATATCATTGACCCTTAGCCTGATTGAAGACCTAAAAGATGTTTCAATATGCTACATACAAGCATGAAATAAATGATACAGCATGTAATACCTGTGACAAAGCTGTTGTCATTGCAACCTTGCCACCCATGCTGTGTCCAATCAGGACACACTTCCCAATGTGCAGCTGTCCAAGCAGATGCGTCAGATCGTGAGTCATTGCTTCGTAGGTCAAGACAGGACTGTGTGGGCTTTTGCCATGGTTGCGAGCGTCTACTGTCAGCACCTAACTAGACAAAATACAGTCAGGACACTCACACAGACTTTTCTGACACCCACAGCATCTCTAAACCACTGAAGAAACCGGAGGCATACCTTTCTGCCAGTCCGCTGAACCAGGGACTTGGCTATGGAGTGAAAGTTGGATTTGCTCCCAAATAAACCATGAAGAAACACCAATGGCGTGCTGTCTCCTTTCCCATCAAACACATCGTAGGTCAAATTTACAGGACTAAAAGAGAGCAAAGCAGACAAAGATGAAGACTATTACACAATCAGAACAATGACAATTATGCTTGCTTTCAGAAGAGATCAGGATTTAACAACACGTTATTTTAAGAAAGGATATGTGTAACACACTACACACATGGGCCTTATTCATAGAATCATAAGAATAGAGTTCGCGATAATGTATCATTTTATTTATGTGACCATCACCTGTAAATAGCCAAAACAGAACATAACGCATGTTATATAATTAGCCTTTTTCTGCTTTGGTTTGACTATTTTTTCCTACTTAATAAAACTACCTACACCTGGCTAATTTGCTAATGCGGTAACTTACAGAATGCATGGATATCTACTTTTTTTTTTTTTTAAATAAAGGAACTTTTTAACGTAACATCCCTCTCTCACGCGTGTAAGTTAGTCCTGTGTAATTAACAGTATTTGAACCGGAACATTAAAGGTGCAACACCTGTCACTGCTAGCACGGTCCAGTCGCGAGACTCTGCTGCAAAAATCCCGAAGTCCCGTTACAGATAAACAAGACGACGGACCGCAATACACTCCCCTAGTTAAAATACGACACAGGGCACTCATGGCAAAATTTGACATGCTAAAATCTGTGTCCGGACTTCATTCGACCGGGGTTGGCCACTTCAAAGGTCGTGATGTTGTTTAGCTAACACTAGGGAAACCGCACCACTGTGTTGCCAGATCTCTCTGGAAAAACAAAGTATACAATAAATGTATAACTGAAACATGTACAAAACATACACTAAATACTTATCAGAAGTTAAAATGTATTTCCAGTTCTTTTGCAAAAACAATTTAAATTATTCACATACACAACTAGCCAGCTAAATCAATTGCTCTTTTGCACTCACCTCTATACGTTATTAATTCGCATACACATCATTCGAGTAGTTTGAGCACTAGTATGTTTAATATGATATTTATAAGCAACTTAGTGGGGAAAAAAACAATAACCTGAAAAAAACCCGCATTAAATAAAAAGCATAAAATAAACGGATATGGCAACACCGCAGAACTGTAACCCAGACTGTTCGTGATGTCACTACGTCGTGCGTCTGTATGCCTGCAAAATTAGTGAAATACAGTCTATGGAAATTCTACACACACCACAACTTTGGAAATAATAATTAGTGTATTACTATGCACGTACACGAGAGGCAATCAATTAAAGTAGGGGAAGATAAAACAAAGAGAGTAAAATATATTTGGATAAATCAGTAAGCACTGCTTAAGGACCAGTATGACCAGATAGTGGCGCCACAGACCATGACAACAGCCTTTATAATTGCCCATGTTTGCTTTCATGCACTGCAAAGAAGAGAACTGGGATCGTTAAGAAAAGCTTAACAATTTACATTGAACATTTAAAAAAAAAAACTTACATTAGGATAAGCCCTATACATCTTATTTCTTATTATTTCTTATTATCTAATGATAATAATAATAATAATAGATAATAAGAGAGATACTTTTTTGTTGTTGTTGATGATGATGGTGGTGGTGTATACTAGGTGAGAAAAGTAAGTAATTTTTAGTGCAATGGGAAAGAAAATCCTTTCTGGGTCAAAATAACCAGAACCCAACATGAGAGTTAATTCAATTAATAATTAGTATCTTAATTCAGATTTTATATGATTACATAATTTACATTATACATTATATATAACAATATAATATAACAATATATTTTTAAATCAAACTTTATCACTTAAATATTTTCAATGATAAATGGCAATGTTTAGGCCTATGTCAGAACACCTCTGCCTAAACAAATGAGAACTGAAGTTTTGCATTTTAAGTTTATCAGCTGACATCAATTCTTTATAGAAATGTTGTGAAGGCCATTTGAATGTAGACTGTGAAATGGATGTGAAAGATTGTCATATCATCGTCACAAACAAGCTCCCACCAACGTTCTTATTAACAAAACTAGCACAGTCCTTCCAATACAATGACCTTTAAATTAGACCTGACAATATTTAATATAATTTAACTTTGCCCCACAAACAAAGAGGACATGTTTTGACATGCAGAAAGCCAGTTTAAGGGGAAGTCTACACACAATGGCCTGACTAAATGGACACAAGACAAAATATTCCACAGCATATAAGAGGCAGTAGAAATGAAAAGAAGAAGCATAACAGTATTATCAATAAGATCCTCAAATAAAAACATTGCGGGAAGTTTAAAGACCATTTAAGCCTATTATACTGAATACTTTAAAACATATTTTGTTGGGAACATTTAGTGGGTTTTATGTAGTTTGTATACCTTTCTTGGTTTAAAGTAAACAATAATTAAACATGCTTTCCCACATTTACAGGACATATTAGTTACACCCAGTTTCATCAGTGAGCGGTATTATAGGGTTAACTGCTTTCACAGTCCCCTCTCTTTTTTCAGACAACTTAAGAAGGCCAACTACTTGTTTATGTGCATCTAAAGAGAAAGTGACAGAGTGAGAGCTTCATTCTCCTCCATGTCTCCTGCTGCCATAGGCAACCCAGCAGTGGGGATAAAGCAGCTAATGATCACAGTCACCATGGTGAGGGCACATGCAGAAGGGACATACACAATGAGAAAAAAAAGAAAAGAAAATGTTAGCAATGCTGAATAATACAAAAATAGGTAATGTTTATATATTAAATATATTTATTTAAAATATAAAGAATATGAATATAGACATGTGAATATTTTCAAAATGTATACTGTATGTGTGTGTATTTATGTATAGATAATAAATATACACAGAACACACACATACATTATGCAAACAAAAACTTTTATTTTGTATGCTATTAATCACTATTAATTGTTTGACAGCACTATGTGTTTTTTACTGAACAGTGCAATTTAGAGAGATCCCCATGAGCACGAAGACAAACAAAAAGATTTACTAGAACAAAGATTTATGTATGGTTTATGCTCGTTTATTGTACTAATTAAGAGATCATATTTCAAACAACTCCACCTTCAAGACTTCACCAGTATTTACTTTTCATTACTGAGAAACATATTTGTCACACACTCTGAAGACTGTGAAAACAGGGTGCATTATACAGCAATACATGAGGAACCTTTTCCTTGTATTTTGAATTATACATTGCATTGTGGTCATGTCAGTAAATGTCAGTAAAATGTAAATAAACTATACTGGCAGAAAATTACCAATACCCTTCCTGTTTTTCTACAAAAAAAATTTTCCCCCATACAGTGCATACAATTATCAGTCAACTTAGGTATTGGTACTTGTTTTAATGTAAATATTCACTGATTTAAAAAAAAAATATCCACAGTTAAGAACTTGTAATATGTCTTATGTTAATTTAAGACATATTTAAATTAATAATGTATTTTGTAACTCTCTAAAGTAATCATTATTTTCGAAGAGGGTTAATCACATTCTATTAATTATATTCATATAGATTTTATGTAATGTGCTAAATCATTTAAAAATGTATTAATACAATTTTAGATGCATATACTGTAGACATAATTCTCTCAGCCTGCAGTGTTGATTATCTCAGGAATGTGAAGTGAAGGTTTCCTCCTTCATGGGAGAGCGTTACAGAAAAGTGGATGTAGCAATATTCTCGCATTCTTTCCAGTCAACAGACTGAGTCTTTTAACGAAAGCCATGATTTGCAGTCTATATGCAACAGGATCTATCTTGTCAAATAAAAAAAAAAATCAAATGGCAACCCTCTTCTCCCTAATCAATGCAGTATTATTTTTGATTACAGCTATTATTGACTCAGTGTAAACTAAAGGAGACAGGTTCAAAGGTTAAGGTTAGACATGCAATGGAAAGATTTCTTTATAATATTTCCATTTATATTTTAAGATAAACACTACAAAACACAACTATATATAGGTTCCATAAAGGTGGTGACGTGATGTCATACAACTCCAACTAAAAACCTATCTACATTATTAGTGTAAAATGGGTGCTGCAGGGTGATGTTGAGCCACATGAAATTACCTTTGGTTGAAGGTTAGATGCAATGCAGTAGCTTTTAATATGTTCATTTGCTTAGTTCAGTTTCACACAAATGTAGCTTACATAAAAAACATTGTATACTATGGATATTGCTGGCTGTATGACAGACTGCTTCAGAGTTGAGATGTGTTCCACAATTGTAAGCTGCTTTGGATAAAAGCATCTGCAATATCACATAAAATACATATATAAAATGCCATGAAAACTAGTTTTTTCCTCTCATTATGTGCAGTTACTGTGTAGTTTTAAATTGTAAGGGTGGTTTCCCTACAGTGGTTCAGGCTGTAGGATTGCCGAAGGACTAAAGAAACGTTATCAGCACGATGGTATAAAACTGTACATTTCTAGTCTGTTACCACCCACTGCCACTTATACCAACGACGGAAATAAGCGCAGTTACAATAGCTAAATATGTGGGAGAGCGTTGCTATTAAGTGATTATATTGTATTGCAATAGGTAGCACTTCAAAGTTAATATTGAATCAAGATTAGTTAGCACATAATTAATAATTGAAATGGTTTAATAACAATATTTTGTTATGGTTACACTTGAATGGGTTACAAAATAGATGAAGGGTAGTAAAACATATAGTTAAATGTACCTAACATGTATGTAAAATATTACCTGAGAGAGAAAGAGAGAGGGGAAGATGGAAAGAGGGAGAAAAAAGAGGGAGAGAGGGCAGAGGGCAGAGCCCTGAGAAGAGAGCTCCAGCAAAGGAAAGAGTCAGCAAAGAGAAAGAGACAGAGCAACATTTACAGTCTTCTTTTATCCCTTCCTTGACCATGTGACTGAAACCCAAATGTGAGACATTCAAACTGACCAATCAGCAGACTACAGCTTCACCCAAAAGGTGTGACAATTAGCAGACCCCGATGTATAAACATGTTGGCCTACAGGCCTTGATCGATATCAGCAATTCTGTGCCTTCAGGAATGCCAAATGGCCCTTTTGTTACTCAAGATAGTTTGGGACAGGAAAACAGAAGTCTTTGATAATTTTTGACCCTACAGTTCCCCCCTTGGCACCGTTGGCCACACCTAAAGAGGCAAAAGGTGACACAGTCCATAGAAATATGATTTCTGTTGTGTGCAGATGTCATCTTCAGACTTCTGGTCCATACGTGTTGCAGTTGCAGCTGGTCAGTCTTTGTTCTCCTTTCAGCCCTGAGATCTTCCTCAGATGGTGTTGCACCCTTCATAGATATGCAAATCGTCCATCGAATACTTCACACCTCCACAAGAGCAGGCACTGAAGTGGGGTAGAATCCCAGTGTTCCTCTTACTGAAGCAGGACACAGGATGTGAACTTATGCAGCAGGGATCATGTGATTTAAAAAGAACATATGGCACAACAAACAGCAAAAATAACATGGCATTTAGCATTGGTCAGACATTTGATGTGGTCAGATTGAATTTGTCTCCGGCAAAAGGCCCTTAAATTGATGTACTTAAAAAGATGGTCAAGGTGAGAACAAAAGATGATCTGAAAAGCTTTTAAACTGTTTTTGGAAACATAAAAATAATTGCATTATAATAAAATTAACAATTATTATTGTTAACACCCCCCTTCATCAGTAAGAGTATCAGCAAATATTCAGTGTGACCAAATACAGAAATTAAAATGTTCAAAAACAATCATTGTTGCAACTGAAATGAACAACATACAAAGAAACAGAAATCAAATTAATTACATGACATATCAATGAAAATGTACTTAGGGAAGAATGAGAAATACTAATTTAAATCTCAAACTTGAGGAACAAACTAAGTGATTAGGTAAACCCAAAGAAAACAAAACAAATGATAATGGGATGAAATCTACAATTATAATACAGTCTGGATGTATAGACTTAAAAACATTTTTTTGCATACATTTTTGAGTCAGTATCAGACAGATTTGATCCTGTGTGTGAAGATCAAATGGTGTTATCTGTGTGTCTGTATTTAGCTGTGGCTATGTGTAAGTGTAATCATGCTCCAAATAAAGACAAGGAAGTTTTACAATTGTGATGCAAATTTAGTCCTGTAGTAACAGGGAGCCAGCCTGAGAATGTGAGTATGAGGTGTGATCTGGCTCAAAATGCTTCCATACCAATGGTTTTTGTTAAGGGGCATGATGAAATGCAAAGTTAAGAGGTATTGGATCCTGTTGTGAGGAAAGCATTTTCATTGTTAAGACAATTGTGAATCACACTGTGGCCCCATGGCAATTCTAGGCTCCTGTACATGGCTTGACTGCAGCTATATGTAAAATAGCAGAGTGTACCACTAAGGAGACAAACAAACTCAGCATAGACACACATTCAACTTGAAATTGCTATACAATTCCAGTATTACAGTTATTCCAATTTCAAACAAGACACATGGTCTAGATGCATAGCATCTACAACCTTAAACCTAAGTGTTTCACACACTTACAGTGAAGCAGTCATGTATTTTAAAAGAATAAACTCAACTAGTCTTTGTACACATGTAGTTATACAAACAACTATAATGTGCTTTATGCATACAATGTGTTTAGCACAATTACAAATTTGAAAATACAAACAGGATAATTGACATTTGGATGTTTACATATTAAACTATCTGCTATTAAGCTGCTAACCCACTAGCAAGTGAAGTCAGTAGCTGGAGGCCTTGCATGAACAATGCAGTCAACTCACTAAGAGTTTTACCTGCAAATGAGCATTGATTTCTGCCTTTAGAAAGTGGTTTCCTATCTTTCTGAAAATAAGGTGGAGGTCTACCCCTACCCAGTGACCAGCATTTTTCCTCTGTATGGCCTATTTTGTGACAGGAATTACAAAACCTGCTATCTTTGCCACAGGGTTGTTTGCTGTGTTCTCCTGAAGTTTGAGGATTTTCATGACTCTCTAATGCTTTCTTTACACCATGCGTTCTGGTCCACGACTCTGCGCTATTACGGTGCTGCATCACCTTAAGAACTGAAATCGGCACACTTTTTTGAGCAGTGGCACATGCTTCCTCTGAACTAAAAGTTCTAGAATTATCACAGGAAGTCACCTCTTCCAAGAAGTGAACATGCTTTTTAGCCCCATCACTGTTGAGTGTTTTGGGAGACATGAACTCTTGTGCATTTAGCTTAGCCTTAAGATCTGCAATGGTGCCCTTTTGATTTTTACATTTTTCACTTAGAGCTAACTGTTCAGCTAGTAATTTATCTAGCTGTGATTGAAGATTCTGAATCATTGCCTCTGACTTTTGTATTTCTGCATTTTTAGAATGCAGTTCTTTACAATTAGCATCTATACTTGAAGATAGATGTTTCATCAAATCACGTAGCCGAGTACAGCTTATGAAGTTTAAAGCCTCAATTATTTCACCATGTTTTGATTTCTTTTGATGTTTACCAAGTATGTCCCACCATTTGAACATTTCATCATCTGAACATCTAGTATCAACATATTCTTTCTTGAGTTTGCACAAGGTAGGCTCAAGTTTTTTGCTCCATAAAGCAAACAATGCATCACTTGCTTTAGAGATTTTCCCTTCCATCCCTGAGGAGATAATCTGAATGTTGTCGGATTGTACAGTAATGGGACTATTGAAGCTTCTTATAACTTCTAATTTCTATATCATACAAAATGGAGAATGAAAACATACTTACCAAGTCCGCAATCAGAAGGCCAGCTTTAATCCATTCATAAGATCAACTATGAAAAAATCCTCATTCTGATGACCAACCAAAGTAAATCTCAGAAAACTCACTGCAAGGGATCCCGGGTTTCGGCACCATCTGTAAGGGTGGTTTCCCTACAGTGGTTCAGGCTGTAGGATTGCCGAAGGACTAAAGAAACGTTATCAGCACGATGGTATAAAACTGTACATTTCTAGTCTGTTACCACCCACTGCCACTTATACCAACGACGGAAATAAGCGCAGTTACAATAGCTAAATATGTGGGAGAGCGTTGCTATTAAGTGATTATATTGTATTGCAATAGGTAGCACTTCAAAGTTAATATTGAATCAAGATTAGTTAGCACATAATTAATAATTGAAATGGTTTAATAACAATATTTTGTTATGGTTACACTTGAATGGGTTACAAAATAGATGAAGGGTAGTAAAACATATAGTTAAATGTACCTAACATGTATGTAAAATATTACCTGAGAGAGAAAGAGAGAGGGGAAGATGGAAAGAGGGAGAAAAAAGAGGGAGAGAGGGCAGAGGGCAGAGCCCTGAGAAGAGAGCTCCAGCAAAGGAAAGAGTCAGCAAAGAGAAAGAGACAGAGCAACATTTACAGTCTTCTTTTATCCCTTCCTTGACCATGTGACTGAAACCCAAATGTGAGACATTCAAACTGACCAATCAGCAGACTACAGCTTCACCCAAAAGGTGTGACAATTAGCAGACCCCGATGTATAAACATGTTGGCCTACAGGCCTTGATCGATATCAGCAATTCTGTGCCTTCAGGAATGCCAAATGGCCCTTTTGTTACTCAAGATAGTTTGGGACAGGAAAACAGAAGTCTTTGATAATTTTTGACCCTACAAAATATAACATTGAATTCTCACAAAAAAGGAACATTTACTTTGAAAAGAGCACATCCACTTGCAAATTCCTCCACCCCCTCCTTTCTTTTTCTTTCTTCTTACTTCTTCTTCCACTTCTTGCGTTTATTAGCCGATTTGAAGGCAAACACTGTATGATATTTGAATATGATATATACAATAATATATTGCTATGTAACCAGTATTATTACTGATAAATGTACTATGCTCACAGTGATATGACAATATGGAGTTGTGTGAATGAATTGACTTATTTTCTTTTTTTGCAAATTAACAAAGGATGACGGGAACAGTAATGTTTTATTAAGTATTATACTTAGCTAATAGTTTAATAAAGTTATACCATTTTCCTGGAGATATCTAACTGAAGAATATGGAATTATTTTACAAAGCACATCATTGTAGGCTGTTCCATTTCACCTGCAGTGTAGAAAACGAAACCACGTGACCGAAACCATAGCAGGTGAGGAGATTTATTTGCTTATGTTTCTCGAGACTGCTTAGCGGAAGTCTGTTTAAATGTCATACGGTCAGATCCGTGAAGGACATTTACCTTTTGATCCCTATATAAGGACATAGCAGCAACATATTTATCTGGTGGGGCAAATTAGACTTTTGCGTCAAATATGTGCTCTATGCTGGCTACTTTTTAAATATAGCATACTTAAATGTGTATTGTTGTGTTCTTTGTCTCATATTCATTCCCAGCCAGGTGTCAAATAAATACATTTTAAAGCTTTTAAAATTTAAAATCATTCGCGAATACGGGACCAAGATCACGTGACCGTAATTTGCCAATTCCCTACTTCTGCAGTGACCTTCAAATGTTCAGTTTCCGTGAACGTCTGCTTTTTCCTTTGATAAAACAGGGCAGAAGGAAGCAAGCAGGTCAGGTTTCTGGCGCTGCATTCATTTTACAGTATTTATGCCTATTTAATAAATCGCATTTCATAATTCTTGACAATTCACTAACACCCATAGTTAATGACTAAAATGTATTTTTCTAAAAAAAAATTTTATTGAAATGTATTAAATATATATATATATATATATATATATATATATATATATATATATATATATATATATATATATATATATATATATTCGTTCACAAAATAAAATATATGTAGAGTATATATGTCACCATATAGCCTACATAATGAGTAAAATATCTAGTCTTTACATAAGTTTAAAACAAAATCCCATTCATTTCCTAGGGCTTTTAAACCCTTCCTCATTCTCTACCCCTAAAACAGCAGCAATTCATTTAATTCTACCCAAGAGTTATTATTGTTAAAATGAATTTCTTTCTTTTTTCATGTGCTGCTGTCTGTTATATTTATAATAATAATAATTAATGTATAATTACACAAATGTTCTATATATTCACACTAGATGAGAATTGAACTCAGAGTTGAATAGCTTTGCATTGAAGGAAGCCTTGCAGGAAACACATCAGGTGAGTCATTTTCCTATACTTGGAGTTTCCCCTCCCCCTCTGACAGGTGGAGAAGAGGACGTCACCTTGACAAGAATTGTCTCTATGGCTACAGCATTATAGAGCACAGGCTTGTATTAATATCCCTTAAGGTTATGTGTTTGCAACTCACCATGGTTTCATGACATGTGGCCTGCCTTTGCAATAGAACTCATTACCAAGAGTCTCCATTTCAATCTATAGTTATACATTTTATGAATTGCTAAGAAGATATTCTTTACCAGGAATTACTAGGAATAATGTAACTTGTGCTTAAAGCACCATGTGGAATTTCATTTTGAATCCATAGTTTAGTTTGTGTGCAACTTTCTTTTAAGTTTTGTATGCTGCTCAATGTGCATCAGCTGAAAGGATCTAAAATCACTCTTATTATTATTGCATTTATTTTGAAATTTCAATGGGATTAAATACAGACATCTAGTATATGCAAACTAAACTAAACATTTTGTGCCTTTTAAGTTTTCGTTCCAAACCCCATCCCTCTTCCCCTTGCCAGTTAATGAGACTGGTTTTGGTCGGTTCTGTCTGTCACCACCTATAGCAAACAGTACAGCTTGCCTAAGGTTTGTAAACTGAGTGATCGCTCTCAGAATGTGTCACATTACTGCTTTAATTTTACAACAAAGAGCCAAACAGGTACAACCACTCCAACAGTCTATTGTGTGCTGTAACTGACCATTTGTTTTATATATAAGCTATTGAAATGTTTTACTTTTCCGCGGATTCAATTTTGATAATATAAAAGCAACACAGCTGACAAATATTTAAATTGGTTATCTAGAAAACACACTGAAGAATGTCTTTTAAACCTGTAAAAATATCTATGAATAATAAAACAATTGTACAAAAAGTTTTAACTATACAGAAAGGAAATGATGTACAACCTCAAAAACTGAAACCTAAAAGGAAAAGCAAAATACATGTTCAGTTTCTGTGTCCAGTGAAATTTTCATAAGCAAATACATGTAAAGAGCTAAAGTCTTCCTCTTCCTGTCAACATGCATAAGTGACAGATAAACCATCAGACTGACACAGCGACTGTTTTCCTAAAATAATATTTCTGTCTCTGTCACATATTATATATCTTTGCCTATTTATGTCTGCTTTTTTAACAATTTTAAATATAAATGTTGACACCATGTTATGCCTTTGATGACCTTTGGGGATCACATGACACAAAAAGCAAGAGCAGCTGAACAAAAAAAACAGGAAAATTTAAACAACAGCATATTAAATATTATAAATGTATATGAAATGTATAAACACAAAATCCCTAACAGATAAGCCTATGAAACCAGCCCTTAACGCACACACACACACACACACACACCAGTCTTAAACAGCCGAAAAGCAAATATTGACAGCATCGTATGACCCTTCATTGCGGAGTCCTTTCAGAAGTATCTCCACCCTTTCTGTGAGATCTTCAAATCCTTCTAATTATTCTCTGTATTTTTCTACAATAAAACATTTTTAAACATAGTCCTTCTTGTCATATCCACCACTGACAGAGCGTGGAGCGGAGTAGCCCATTCTGGGTGGCTTGTACTTCTTCTCTCGTGGAGGACAGGTGCAGCACAGCATCGCTCCTCCAATCAGTAACAGAGCAGCGGCGGCAAACCCTATGTAGATGGAAGCCCCAAGCTCTCTTTGCTGAGCGGTGGACAGTAACGGGTTGTAGAAGTCCCGAATGGTTTGGTTTGCCACCCAAGCCACCGGAATGAGCTCCAGGATGCCGGCAATAATGAACATCACACCGGAGACGATCATCACTTTAGCCTTGGATGCTTCATCCTCGATACAGTTGGTGCACTTGGCGCCCATGATGGAGATCAACACGCCCAGGATGGCCAAGATGATGGAGACGACCGACATGGCTCTGGAAGCCTGAAGGTCCTGAGACAGAGCCAGCATGGAGTCGTAGATCTTGCACTGCATCTGTCCAGTGCTCTGTACGACACAGTTCATCCATAAACCTTCCCAGATGACTTGTGCCGTGACGATGTTTGCACCAACAAAAGCCGAAACACGCCACATTGGAAGAGCGCAAGTGACAATGCTAATGATCCAACCAATAATGCCCAGGGCAATGCCCCCGAGCTCCAGTCCCATGGACATGATGCCTTTTAGGGGTACTTTTTTAACCTAGGAAAAGGAGATGTATTTTAGTTATGTCAAGTTATACACAAATAAAAGCTGTACTGACAAAAGATAAAATAATGGAGGGAGGAATGTCATTTACCAAGTGCTGAGATGTCGATATAGATGTCTGCCTCCCAATTCTTCCTTTCTTTGTGTAGCCTGAGAAAGTGCCGTGAAGCCAAGCAGCTTTTATATTCCCAAAGAGACAGGTGCGAGTGGAGGAGGACCTTAACGTGATGACACAGATGATGAGATACAGGTTTGTGCACGTCACCTGCCTGCTATGGCCACTGCTGGGAGAAGAACAATATGCTGGTGTTGGCTTTCCTTTGTAATCTAACTCCTACTAACATTGTGTGGAGTAGAGAAACAGGCTCAGCCAGGAAAAAGCACCTGGAAGAACAAATCAATAATCAAGGGGGTGGAGCAGAGGGCTAATATTTCACCTGAATCACACTTAATATTTCGAACTGGAGATGAAAGTAATGTTGTATATGAGGGATCTCCAACTTTCTAAAGATTCAAGACAGTGTTGATGAACGGATTTTATTGACTGACTTCAAAAGTATGTTTTTGTTCTTTGTGAGTATGAGTTGGGTTTTAACAGATGTACAGAAAAATCCTTATTGTTGACTGTTTCCTCTTCTTGGTCTACAGCATCACAAAACAGGATAAACAGGCTTTAGTGATGTAACTAATGGGTTATTTTAGTGTCTGAATGATATATTAAAAGCTAGGCTATTTCCATGCTATGGAAACAAACCTAAAATATTATCAGAATATGCCATTTTAAAGGAGTGCTTGTGATTTTAGGAAATTTTATTCATTAGCTTGTACTACTATCACAAACATTGAAAATATGTCTTCCCAGCAGTGTCGTGGAAAGTTACTTTTAAAAGTAATGCATTACAATGTTGTATTACTCCCTAAAAACTGCGTTACTTAGTTACTTTTAATGGAAAGTAATGCATTACGTTACTTTTTCTCATCTGGGCTGGGCTTGCTTGTTTGTTTTTAATATAAAAAATTATATTTTTGGCAAATGTAAAGGCCATTTCACAACAAAAGTGAAACTAATAAGCATCAGCCATTCTGGATTGCATGAAGCATAGAATGCAGGAGAAGAAAGTTCAACGCTCTTCAGCAATAAAAAAATTTAATAAAGTAAAAAACAAGAAAACAAGAATTTTTTTTTTTTTTTTGCTTATTAATATGTTTGAATTGCATCATTGAAGGTCAGCAGCAAAGATATTGGTTAATATGATGGGAAATAAATACATAAAATATATCTGTGTTATTTCATACATTTAATTATAGCAGGTTTACATTTCACTATTTTTATTCATTTTAAGGAATACTGAATCAGTTTTTGTGCATATGAGATGAGTAAATGTATGTTCACATTTAGAACTACAGCAACCTTCATGTTTACAAATCAAACACAACGCCTTTGCACTTACTCCTGATATCTCTCAACATGGGGACAGGAGAGCTGTCAATCAATAAATGGGAAAACAAAAGTAACCTGCGTAACTTATTTTAAAAATAATTCAGATAGCCTACTTTATTGTAAATTAAAAAGCAATGCTTTACTTTACTAGTTAGTACGGAGCCCCGCTCATGACATGCAAGAAAAAATAAATAAATTGTGCGCACGATTTACTAATTCGTTCCCTCAATGTACTAAAACGTGCACACGATTACTATTGCGTTCCCTTGATTTACTATTGCGATTTACTAACGAATTAGTAATTTGTGCGCACAATTTATAAATCGAGTGAATGAAATAGTAAATCGAGGGAACGCAATAGTAATCATGTGCACGTTTTAGTACATTGAGGGTACGAATTAGTAAATCGTGCGCACGATTTTAGCCTACTATTTTTTCCTGCATGCCATGTGGGGGGCTCCGTAAGTTAGCCTACTTGAAAAAGTAATCTGATTACGTAACTCGCGTTACTTGTAATGCATTACCCCAACACTGCTTTTTCAAAACAAAACAAGTGGACATGAAAAAAAAAAGATATGAAAAACAGACGTGACGTCAGACATTACAACCAAATAACGAGCAGCACCTCCATCCATAAAGCATCACTTTTGTACCAGACATGGCGTCTGTGTTGATTCATCTTTTTTATATGTCGATTAAACATTTTTACACTACAGATTACAAAATGAGCAGGTAAAATGCCGAAACAAACGTATTAAGATACTTAAGTATTATCATTTAGGCCTTCCGGTCCAAGTGTCAACTAAGCAGTAATGTAATGCTAAGTCAATTCATTCGTTTGTTCATTCATTTAGCGAAAATGATATAGCTGATTATGTTGAGTTGGATTTCTCTGATTATTATAGTTTTGTATAATAAACTAGACATTTTCCATTACCTAATTTCATTTAAACGATGGCCTGTTTACTCACCTCAACAAATCTGTTTATTATACTCTTTCAAACAATTTAATTAGGTGTACAGTAATCACTCCAGTACTAGAGTTCCTCCTCAGTTAACGCATTAGCCGTCGCTGTATGAACAAAGCTCATGAATTTGTAATGAGGTAAGCACTCTTTGGTTTATAAGTGTTTGCTAAAACATTATAGCACCTCACTGTTTTGCACTGTGACCATGATAACCATCTTGCAACATGTGAAACGTTGCTTAACCCAGGGCTAAAAGTGGCCTTTACCCAATGTCTAAAAAGTTAAATCTTGGTTAAGCGCACAGTGTGGAAAGCCTCAAACTCAACAAATTATCAAAGAGCTGAAATAAACACATTGGAGATTCTTTAATTTATTGGTGTTAATTGTTTTAGATAATCAAGAATTCAATTATAAATCAGTTATACTTATTCAAATACATGTTATTTACTGATAAACAACAAAACACAAACATGAACAATAAACTAACGAAAGTTTGGGAGGTTTCTGCACATAGTCTCATAGTTTCTCTGTTGTGTTGTCCAGTCGAACTTAAACTTAGAGGCTAAATCCAGTCTGGTGTTTGTGCCTCTCTACTGAGAGAAACAAAAATAATGTTTTCCCTTTTGTCAGTTTTGCATACATACATCCGCTAGTACTTTATTTTGTAACACACACAGATAGGCTGTGGAAAAAAACATCTGGCTGTTGATCATTGTTAAAGTCCAAAGCTACTGTGTATATATTTTCCATATCTAGACAGCTGTCTGTCCGATTTTAACAGTGTTTCAGAGAATGAGAATGCCACTGAAATAAACCATAAACACAACTAAACATTAACAGAGTTGATTGCAGTTCAAGATAAGTATAAACATATTAGTTCAAGATTTTCTTGAAGTCGTTATTACACTTTTAGGCTAGATGAAAGTATAAAAATATTAATTCTCAAACTGTAAATGAAAGCACAAAAGACTACAAAAATAAAACCACGGACATTTTCCCATTATAAATCAACTTTGATTTAAAACATACAGTCCAAACTATGTACCACACAAGACGATTTATGCAAGTGGTGCTAAAATATATCTAAAACAAAGTGTGGAGTGACAATGGACACTGATTGGACAAAACAGCAGCATGTAGAAATATTCACATGGAGAAAAAGTAAACATAATTTTGAGTTACCTCCAACTCAACTCACAATTATCTTTCAGTGAAAGACAGACAGTAAAAATCAAAGTCTTCTGAGGTCCTCAGACATAGTCTCTTTTGTTGTAGGTACTCGGAGCCATTGAGTGGTGGGCTGAGTAGGCAATACGACTTTGCGGTGGGTACCTCCTCTCCTCCTTAGGTGGGCAACTGCAGCACAAGATGGAGCCTCCGACCAGCAACAGCGCCGCGGCGGCCCAGCCGAGGTACAGAGATGCCCCTATTTCCCTCTTCTGAGCTTCTGGAATAACTGGACTGTAGAACTCCAAAATAATGGTGTGCGCTGACCAGGACACGGGAATAAGCTGCATGACCGCGGCTGTTATGAAAGCGGCACCAGAGCTGATCATCACACGGGCTTTGGCTCCTTCATCCTCGATGCAGTTGGTGCACTTGGCCCCCACTATAGAGACAAAGAGTGCAAGGACACCCACGATGATGGACACCACCACCAGAGCGCGGGCCGCCTGTAGGTCTGCGGAAAGAGCCAACATGGAGTCGTAGACTTTACACTGCATCTGTCCAGTACTCTGAATCACACAGCTCATCCAGATTCCCTCCCAGTACACCTGCGCCGTGACGATGTTGGTACCGATGAAAGCGGTGACCCTCCACATGGGCAAAGCACAGCACACAATGCTGAGAAGCCAGCCAAGAACCGAGAGCGTCACTCCCACTAACTCCAGACCGAAAGCCGCCATGTCTCTGCACTTTCTCCTTTCAAAGTTTTGTGCTCTCTCTTGTGTTCACTGAGGCTCACTGTCCTTGTACAAGGAGACTATTACAACAGGAATCTCCAAAATCACCAAAGGACCATTCAAGCATGGAGGTGGGTGTTGACACACTGAATCTCCTCTTCAAGGACGGCTGGAATGTTCTGTCCTGGTAGAAACTTCCCCTTTTATAAGAAAAAGGGCTGACCTACCTGGGTTCTGACATTAGGTGATAAGGCACAATCCTGGAATTTGTTAGCGTCCTCATAAAAAATGGGAGCTGCTTTCTGTGTAGCACTTAAACAATGTAGTTTCCGGTAAAGGTTTGTTTAAACCAAAGGTTGGGACTGTTTGTCGATGTTAATAGATAACCCAAGGTAGAGCTGTAAAAAATGCTCATTAATGGACAATCATTGACAACACCAATGCAGACACCTTAGTGTAGGAAATAATGCATGCATGCTTAAGTCTTAAAGGAATAGATCACCTAAAACAATTTGCTTGTCAAATTATACTACTTGGGTGATTCACAACTAGTTTATTTTTAAAGCGATGCAGTAAATCCAAGTGAGGAAAATGCTAAAAATTATATTATTTATTTACATCATTCATTTTAAATCCTATAATTGAATTGAAAATGAAATGCATACACATACTAAACATTAAAAAAATAAAAAATATATAGATTTTAAATAAAAACAAAAACAAATGTATCACAGTTTCCATGTCTCACAGTTATCAAAACATGTAGTCATAACATTATAAATGTTTCTTAATATTTAAAACAAACAAGTGATGTGGAAATTGTCTGGAAAAACATTGCTGTTATTGTTTATGAACTTCCTCAATGAAATACAATAGAGATTTACACTTTCCTCACAAAGTCTTCCTTCTTCAGTAGTAAGCAGTAAACACACAAACTACTGAATTCAAAGTCCTGGTAGCAATATAGGCCAACTTCGATTGCAGGTCATAAAATCTGTATGTAGAATATTTCAGATGGCCATTTCTTGGTTGTATAAGGATTAAATTTAGTGACGCAACACAAAAACAAGTGTACACAGAAGTGAAACTAAGGAACTGATAGGCAATGTTTAAATGAGGAGGTTAAAGTTTTAGTTTAAAAAATTCAAAAAATGCTGTGAAAGAGAGCACAAGCACATAGAGTGAAACTGTGGTAACCTATATGTGTCTTACAGTTCAAGCTTTATTCACTTTGGAGAAAAAGACACAATTCTTCAGATGTCTACACACTTATGAAAGAAGCAGTGAGTGGCAATGTTGAAATTAAATTCGCTTTTGTGAGTAGGAATGTTACTGTTTACAAAAGTATTGCGAAGCTGTTATTAAAGCAAAACGCTAAAACATTACTCATGCTTTTATCATGACATTAATATTAAATACCAAAACCACACAAATGTTAAAGCTCTAAATGTGTGTCTTTCACAAAACTAACATTAGATGTGTTAAGTTGACTGAAATGTCTTTAAAGTGCAAATTTTCCCCTATGAAATTATAAACTTTTTTTTTTTTAAGTTGTTCTAATGTTTCATTTATTCTACAGTATGTTGAAGCCGGGCACAACCAGAGAGCCTGAAGATGACGATATTGAAAAGCTTTGTAGTACAAAAACTAAATCCATTTAATCTTTTATGTTAAGTGAAAAATAAAATTAATTAGAAAAAGTAATTATTGCCATGTTTACAAGACTGGCCAAAACCTGTCTGTGTTTCATAGGTTAACGTGACATCATTTGTAGTGCGTTGGCCTACTTCCTTCTCAGAGAACAGTGATAATATTTAAATGAGTTTCTGTGAGGCACCTTAATGTCGATGACTAATGTGTTTCAGTGGAAAGATATTGTTCTTTTAAAGGGGCGGAGTTGTGGGAGTGGCCAGTGGTTCCTTCACTCGAAGTAGGCTATTTACAATTATATCCTGAGTAGATTTAGGATATGTATTTACTTTTTTTAAACGATTGGAATCGCCTTTCAACATCCATGACCCAGCAAGCACAAAACGTTTTTTTTTTTACAGTATTAAACTATTTTGTATTTTGGGTGCAGTAGTAGCTATATTGCAGTACAACATATTTAATTCTAGACACTTAAAATACGATGAAAATATAAACCAAAATAAAACGTTTCAGAGACAAAAAAAAAAAAAAAGATCTGTCATCTAATTTAATTTTATCATTTAAACTGTGGACATAATGAGACAACTGCCGCAAAAGGCATACATTTACCTTTCAAAATAAATGAATAAAATAATAATAATAATAAATCAATAAATAAACCCCGCGCGCAAAGGGGGTCTAAAACATTCACCTTATGACAAATTATATACTTATCAAAAGTTTGAAGAGTGTTTTCCCATTTCTCGTTTCTCCTCCTTGTTTTCGGTGTCGGAGCTGGTTGTTACGTCTCTGGTTGTTACACAAGAAAGTACAGAACCGACCCTCATCGCGAGATTTGTAGTGACGTATGTGATAGAACTTAAATAAATAAAGAATTAATAAAATAATAAACGACAAAACACGTCTTAAATGCTATTACATATGTAGCCACTAGTGGTCATCCACTTACCATACAAAACAACTGTCAATCACATGTAATACACTGCAATCATGAAAATTAATCTTTTTGTTGACTTATGTATTATGTCACACTATTAAGCTGTATTAAGTCATACTGTTTGTATTTGTATAGGCCTATGTAAAAAGGTAGGTTTACTTTCTGAATTGCATTCTGTGCTTGCAAACTAATCAGTATCACAAGTGACATTAAAACTGTTTTCCTTAATTTTTTGTAAATGCAGCATCTACTAAATTCCTTAAATGTTAATTTTGTGTGGCTTATATCTTTTATATTCATGTTGTTCATATAATTAACACCCATCACTAAGTTGTAAAGCTGAAATAGTTCAACATTATATTATACGTCTTAAAAAGATTGTTTATCTATTGAGTTCAAGGCTTACAGCTTTCTCAGAACCAATCCCATGTACGACAACAAGACAGGGTGTCTCTGTTTGACTCTAAGATCATGTTTATTTTTCTGAATGTGATATTCTGCTGAAGATTTAAACACACAAGGAAGACACAAACACACCCTTTGCCAAGCTGGGACATTACACTGGCCTTATTATTATTCTTCAGTTAAGATAATTATAGAATTAGAATTATATGTGCCACAAAATATAGCTATGTTAGAATATTTGATGCATAATGTAATGTAGTTCCTCCCATTCAGATATATTTGTTATTCATAGCATAAGCAATGTGTTCTCATTGAGGAACAATATTAACTCATTCCTGTCTCTTTGTAAATGAGGCTTCATGTTGTGGATAACAATGAAGTTTTTTTCTCATTGCTTTATTAGAGCAGTATGTAGCCTATATACACACATAAACTTTGATTATTCTCTGTTATTGTCAGTTGAACAGGCTTGTTGATGCAAGGATCTGCGATGAGCTGTTCAGTCTTGCCCAGACGAAGTGTAAACATTTCACCTGTGCTCCGGCAGGAACCGGTCTGACCAGCTCAGGTGGGTACAGGTGCATTCGGCTGCTCCTCCCCCTCAGTAAGGAAACAACGTCAGAGAACTCTTGAGAAATAGTTTCCATGGGAATTGCTAACATGCCTAGTAAGACACTAAGTAAATATAGCATATTTGTTACATATGTGTCATATCCAGAAAAAACAACACTTTACTTGAGATATCTTGAAATGTTTGATGAGATCATGGTCAGTGCTCAACAACCTTGTGAAAACATCACAAAATCTGCTCTTTTTTTTGTCATATGAAACCAGCTGCTACATTCTTGATACTTTGTAGACCATGAGGGAGCACACAGCACAAACCTAAACAGAGAAATATGATAATGGGGTGGACAAATTTCCCTGTACACTGTAAAAATATTTGTTGAAAAATAAAACAAAGAGTACTGAGTACGTATTACAAGAAAAAACTATTTCAGTCTTTCCACTTCTTAGTAATTATTTGATCAATTTCTGAGTGAAAATTGTTTCAAAGTAAAACCTACACGATATTTTTAGACATAAGTGTGCGCATATATATATATATATATATATATATATATATATATATATATATATATATATATATATATATATATATATATATAGATGTTTATTAAATATATAACAAAAATATAGATGTTTATTATATCTATATTTTTAAGAATTTTAATTATAGAAATAAATAGCAATTTGTAAAATCTATAATTAAAATAAAAGAACTAAAACTAAAATAAAAATCATGTACTAAATGAAATGTATACATTAATGCCATTTTTAGTTGAACTGAATAATATATATTTTTTATATTAGTTAATTTACATTTATATTATTTTACATAGTGATGCGTTTTGAGATCCCTCAACAGTGTCATGGTAGTGACTCATTCAAGCCTGGGCTTAGTCACACCCCATGAAGTAACTACAAAACCAGCAGAGTGAGTCATTCGACAGAAGTCCCTCCCCAAAACTCCACAGGCTCTTTTAAAGCATCAGCACACAGCCTCTGAGACATACACCTGTAAGGACTTCAAAGAGAGCCACCTCAAGAGACGAAGAAAATCATCAAAGATCGGAGATTATGGTGTCTGCTGGGCTTCAGTTACTGGGCACTGCCCTGGCCATCATAGGATGGATCGGTGTCATTGTGGTCTGTGCTATTCCCATGTGGAAAGTCACAGCTTTCATCGGCAGCAACATCGTCACGGCGCAGACTTCATGGGAAGGAATCTGGATGAGCTGCGTCGTACAGAGCACCGGACAGATGCAGTGTAAAGTCTATGACTCCATGCTGGCCCTCAGTTCAGACCTTCAGGCTGCCCGTGCCCTCACCATCATTGCCATCGTGATTGGGATCCTGGGCATCATGCTGGCCATGGCTGGAGGCAAATGCACCAATTGCATCGAGGACGAGAGCTCCAAATCCAAGGTCGGTGTCACTTCCGGTGTGATTTTCATCATTGCTGGGGTGCTGTGTCTGATCCCGGTGTGCTGGACGGCCCATGTCATCATCCAGGACTTCTACAACCCTCTGTTGAACCAAGCACAGAAGAGAGAGCTGGGAGCAGCGCTGTACATCGGCTGGGGAGCCGCTGCGCTGTTGATCATTGGGGGAGGTTTGCTCTGCTGCAACTGCCCACCAAAGGACGACACTGGAAAATACACAGCCAAATATAGCGCTGCACCTCGGTCTGCAGCTTCTGCACCATCCGGCAAGAACTTTGTGTAAATGATGAACTCTGAAATGAACTCTATAGTGCCTTAATGTTTACAGTCTTGGTTTGACCAGGATGTAGCGGCTCAAAAAGAGTTTGCAACAGGTATCATGAGGACTTGAAAAGCAGTCAATGAAATGCTGATGTTACAAGTTTTCTACAGATTTTCAACATATAAGACGATGAGGAAAATGGGGAACCACATTAAAAAACCTTTGCATTTAAAGAAGGCTAATTTGATATCTGTCTTGTTTAAGTATGATCAAATTTTCCTCTTAAAGCATTTGTCATGTTTGATGTGTTTTTTTTTTTTCATTTAAAATGTATTTTAATTTTTTCAAGTATTTGAACTTTTTGTATATATTACTTTTGTACAGGGAAAATAAAAAAGATATTTGTATCGCACCTGTTTGTTGGAGTGTCTGTTAACTTATTAAATGCATTTGCATGGGCGTTAACACAGGTGTCATATTGCAGCCCTCCATTATGTGTCACCAACCCTGTGGCACTTAAAAGATTTCAAAAGAGTTCCAGTGTACAAAACATTCTCAGAGGGAGTTGTCAAACAGCAAATCCAGGGCAGGTGTGGTTTTTCAGGTTCTTTCTCAGAGCCAATGCACATAATAAGACAAGGCTAAACATGTTCTGAGGTTTGGCTTGTTAGTAATTAGACAAAAAATGAACTTTTAAAAAAAAAATTTGTCAACAGCAACCGGGGTCGTGCACTACTCAGAATTCAAATTTGAATTGTGGTAGCAAACAGAATTACATTGAATTTGAATATTTAGTACGATGATATTTGTACAGAAATGTGCAATTTTAAAAACATGAAGGTCCGCCCTTAAAAATCTGGTGCAAGTTCATACAAAAACATACACATTAGATAATAGGAATTTATATGAGTTAGCCAACAATTTGCCAAAATGCAAAATAGTTCCGACATAAAAGTGTGTTGCTAATTTTTAACCAGAAAAATCAATGTTTGTCAAACTTTGAATAGGCCTACTAGCTTGACTTTCTTGTTTTACAATATATCTAAGATATTTTTAAAAACACAGCTTATACAACATTATTTTATATACTTATATATTCTAGGAAAATAAGTGTTTATATTTATACAAATACATTTTCTGTGTTGATTTTCTTTACTTGAAATTTTGCAGTTCCTCCATTTTCAAAAAAAATAACACAAATATGAATGCGAATCTATTTCACCAGTACACATATACAGTTTAGTGCTATGATTATTTCTACTTTTTTTCAAATTCATTTGTACTGCCAGAAGGTGTCTCAAGTTATCTAGCTCTTCATACACTTCAAACAATAATCAAAGAATATCAAATGTCTGGTTTTCTTTTTGCGTCTTTTTATGCTAGAACTCCGCCCAAAGTTTGAGGGCTATAAAACCCTGAAAAATAAAACCCCTCAGATGCTTTGCGCAATCCCAAAGTGAGCTGCGTCCAGCAACGATGGCATCTCAAGGCATCCAGATCCTGGGCATCATGCTTGCCATGATAGGCTGGTTTGGGACCATCATTACCTGTGGCATACCAATGTGGAGGGTCACAGCCTTTGTTGGAGCAAACATCGTGACGGCACAAATCATCTGGGAGGGTCTGTGGATGAGTTGTGTGGTTCAGAGCACCGGACAGATGCAGTGTAAGGTCTACGACTCCATGTTGGCTCTATCACAAGACCTGCAGGCTTCCAGAGCCATGGTTATCATCTCCATCATGGTGGGCATCTTTGGATTCCTGATGGCTGTGGTTGGAGGAAAGTGCACCAACTGCTTGGAGGACGAAGCGGCCAAAGCCAAAGCGTGCATCATTTCAGGGGTGGTTTTAATCATTGCTGGCTTTCTCGTCCTGATACCTGTGTGCTGGTCTGCACACACTCTTATCAGGGACTTCTACAACCCTTTAGTAACAGAATCCCAGCGGCGGGAGCTGGGAGCCTGTCTTTACATTGGCTGGGGATCAGGAGGCCTCTTGTTGCTGGGAGGTGGGCTGCTTTGTTGGAACTGCCCGTCCAATGATAATAGGCCCTACATGGCAGCCAAATATAACCCTGCCATATCTGTGATCCCAGCAATGGATTACGTGTGAGAATAACCTTAAGATCTGTGGCAGGTATACTGTGTAAAATGACTGAAATCATACAAATTAAAATGAATTAAAATGACTATCATACAAATTATCATGACTTTGTCATTTGTTTACTAAAGATGACTGAAAGAAAGCTGGTGAAAATAAGTTTACAATAAAAATGTGATCAAAATAAAATTTGTGTGTAATTGATAACAAACATTTCCAAATACATATCTTATATCTGAAAACAATTTTTTTTTCTTTCAAACACACACACACGCACTTAAAAGTGAGTGAACACACCTCTGTTGACCATTCCACAGCTGCTGTTTTGTGCCGCTGCTTTTGTACCCATGCATACAAAGGATAAGTTATTATCGCTGCCAAGGAGAAACTCTTTGCATTCCAACTACTGTGCAAAATCAAACAAGCACAAGCATTAATTACAGACCCTTGCTACATCTGCTTTAAACAGGAATGAACATACTGTCCAGGAAAAACAAAAGAAGAAATAAATGACAAATAGGTGTTTTTATTTTATTTTTATGCATGATTGAGAAGTGAGGGTGTATATATATATATATATATATATATATATATATATATATATATATATATATATATATATATATTTAAAATGTAGTGTGTAATGGTGGTCATTTGTGTATTAATGTTGGCTGCATACATTTTTAAAAATGATTATTTAATGTGACTTAAAAATATTAAGTGGTGCAATTGCCTTGCACGTTAAATGCATGTGAGATTTTTTTTCTTTTATTATTATTATTATTATTATTATTAATAAAATATAAAACATCAAGTAATCACAGACTAGAGGGGTTTCATTTTTTATTTTTATCTATTTATTTTGATATCTAACTGGCATTCTTACCTGATGCCACATAGCCTACCCTTAACCCCCCACCCCCCCCCATTTTTAATATTGCTTTAATGTATTTTAATAAAACATAACACCAAAATACAACAATTCTTTTAAAAACTTTTAAAAAATACAATCACAATCATATATACAGTAGTTCTGCTCCCCACAGAAACTGAAAACTTGTTAATCATCGAAGAGGTGGTAATATGTCCTCTTTGTTTTAATAATACTGCATTTGCAATAATAAAACTTTGCATTCCAACAGCAACATAAACTAACGTGACTTGACAATTATTGAATACAGCATTAATTAATTCATTAGTTTTACTTTTATTAATTAGGCCTATTTCTTACGGAAAAATGTAGGCTACGTTCATTTAGGTTATATTTAAACCACTGGATTAATAGTCAATACTGTCAAAAATTTAACATTTTTGTCCATTACAGAGAACTTGTCTATAATACAAATGAAAAGCAAACTTAGACAAAAGTTTTAAATGTTCTTCATACATATTCTTTTTCCGAGGCGTTTGATTTCGGTGCTGTGTATTTGGGGGCGAATGCTCGTTGGTCTTTCTGGGGGCACTGGCAGCACAGTATCGCTCCGCCGGTGAGCAGCAGCCCCGCGGCGCCCCAGCCCATGTAGAGCGACGCCCCGAGCTCCCGTCTCTGCGCGTCCATCAAGAGCGGGTTGTAGAAGTCCCGGATGATGGTGTGCGCCGACCAACAGACGGGTGCGAGACACAGCAGTCCACTGATGAGGAAAAACACCCCTGCAGATATGACAACTCTTGCCTTGGCGGTTTTGTTCTCGATGCAGGTGGTGCATTTGCCTCCTACGACAGCCAGGAGAATGCCGAAGACAGAGAGCACTATGCAGAGGACGAGCGAAGCGCGCGCGGCTTGCAGGTCCGGGGACAGGGCGAGCAATGAATCGTACACTTTGCACTGCATGTGCCCCGTGGTCTGAACCACACAGGACATCCACAGTCCCTCCCAAACTATCTGCGCCGTCACGATGTTGTTGCCGATGAAAGCTGTAACCCTCCACATTGGAAGGATGCAGGTCATGATAGACCCAAGCAACCCAACAGAGGACAGGGCAACTCCTAAAATCTGCAGCCCCAAAGAAGCCATGGCTCTTCTCGTTCAGTCACCCCTTTCGTTTAAAACTTTTTATTGACTGAGGGAGTTTATATATGCAGACCCCCAAACGCTCGGGGTGGGATTTGGGGATTTGAACAAACGAACTGGACTTGAGAAGCAAAAAAGGGATGTGGTCTTCTTGGACGTGGTTCAGCTGCCTGGCTTTACTTTTTTAATTTCTTGTTTTTTTTGTACGTTATTTGTAAGTAAAAAAAAAAACTGTTTCTGTTTTGCTTTTTACCCCCAAAAAGGGAGAATAAAATGATGATGATAATAATGATAATACATTGTTTTTGATAATAAAATTTCATTTTTAGTTATCGAGATCACAACTAAGAATGTGTTCAGACCACAGCCAAACCACACTGAGAAAAATTTAGCAATAATGAGATTTCTTATTCCTTACTGTACAATCTGTGTACAGGTTACTGAATTTTGTTGTTTTCACTTATCCTGTGTTCTCAGCAGTTCTGTGTACAGATTATAGATCAGTGGTCACAAACTTTTTTAAGCCCAAGATTCATGAAGAATTGAATTTTGTACTTGCAATCTCAGATCTTTTATTTAATATTTTAATTAGTGATGCACCCATCATAATTTTTCATGGCAATTCAGATTCCAATATTTTATTAAGTTTATTTTTTTATTTTTTTACAAGCAAATTGGTTGATTCTGATACTGGTTGCTGATTTTATTTATTATTTTTTTTATGCAAGTTTACTTACTGTTTATTTGCTAAATTAAGCAAACTGGCTTTAAAAATATCTTCATTTAAAATTAGAGGCAACCACTGCAATTAAATCACGATCCAAACAAAGATGCACACCTGTTGCATGAGCCAGGGGCATTTAGCATCTGGGTATGCAGGTGCATATGGGCCCGGGCAGATTGGGGGCCCGCTGAGCCAAGGGGGAACTTTTAATTAAAAAGTTGGACTTGCTACGCCACTGATGGGTATTGTTTTAACTATAATAATAATAAGTTTTCTTTGATAATAAAATGTTATTTTAATTAAGAATATGTTTAAAAATAGACACTGAGACAAATCTGGCAATAATTAGATGATGAAGTTTCCATGAAGCCTTTCAGAAAATGAATTATAAAACTCAACGTGGGACCTTGATTTAAGTGTGTTTTATGTTGTGGTTTGTTAAAAGGATATATATATATATATATATATATATATATATATATATATATATATATATATATATATATATATATATATCCATTTCATATATATATTCCATATTACTTTCAAAAAGTGATTGGGATAAGATTGAGGGGGACATCACCACCTGCTATTGACTTGATTATGTCCTTAGTTTGTTAATTGAGACAGCCTTGTGTCTGAAACTAATTAGGAGTAAAGAGCGGGAAATCCTGACCAGCTGCATCAAATCACATTACAAACCACACCTCTAAAAATCCACTATAAATAACTTTATCGGTCATTCGTGTGTTAGAGTCTGCTACTTTGCACACTTACAAAACATAATGGCATCTGCAGGACTTCAGATTTTGGCCACTGCCCTGGCGGTCTTCGGCTGGTTGGGAGACATCATTATCTGCGCGCTCCCCTTGTGGAAGGTCACGGCGTTCATTGGCACCAACATCGTGACCGCACAGACCTTCTGGGAAGGCCTCTGGATGAACTGCGTGCAGCAGAGCACGGGTCAGATGCAGTGCAAGGTCTACGACTCCATGCTGGCGCTGCCACAAGATCTCCAGGCAGCTCGAGCGCTTGTTATCATCTCCATCCTCGTGACTTTCTTGGGAATTCTTCTGGCCGTCGCTGGAGGCAAGTGCACCAACTGCATTGACGAACGGGACGCAAAGGCTAAAGTGGTGGTCGCGGCCGGCGTCTTCTTTCTGGTAGGAGGCGTTCTGTGCCTGATCCCGGTCTGCTGGTGTGCAAACACCGTCATCAGTGACTTCTACAACCCCCTTCTGTCTGAGGCTCAGAAGCGGGAGCTGGGGGCATCGCTGTTCATCGGCTGGGGCGCGTCTGGTCTACAGATCATCGGTGGCGCGCTTCTCTGTTGTCAGTGCCCAAAGAGCGACGGTCGTGGTTATTCCGTGAAGTACTCCGCTCCGAGGTCCGCTCCAGGAGCCTATGTATGAGACCCAGTCTGGACAGAAATTAAGTCTCCTGTTTAAAGGAAGAGACTTGAAATTTTTAATTTTTATTTCCTGGTCTTGAGTGACCTATTTTAACTTAATAAATTCATGTTTGTTTTACGTTTTGTGTAATTGATTCATTTATATAGGCTAGCGACCTCAAATAGTTTGGTTCTGCACTGAAATTTAAGTGGTTGCAAACAGTATTTTAGCTACATTCTAAAGCTTAGTTAACTAAATTGTTTAAATGTAGCTAAAATTGATTGCAACCACTTACCTTAAACCCATTTAGTAACCTCAATGAGTCGTTTCAGAATTGTCTTTAAACATTTAAACCCTAGTTCACGGGACAAACTACAACGGCGTACTGGGGCGATATATAAAATGTATTCAGTTTTAGTGGTAAGTAAGGTAGGCCTACAGAAGTTTAACTTTTGAAAGGGTAGTGCCATAGCTTTTTTTCTTTTTCTTTTTTTTGTACCAAACTTCTAATCCATTACAAACATGCATGACGGTTTTTTCATAAAGCTCCAAATGCAGCAGTAACATTCTTTAGGCTTATGTGTGGTGCAAGAAAAAGGCAATTATTGTTCCTGGTGAGAGCAGCAATAAGTTCTACGGATTCTCAAAATTTCAACCATAAGTAAACAAGGCAAGTTTTTCTGGAGTGGTAGCTATATAGCCAGATTAGTGTTACGCAAACACTGCTGCTCAAGAAACGTTTCTGATTATTATCAGATTATTTCTGATTATTATCAATGTTAAAAACAGCTGTGGTGCTTCATTTGTTATGATTCTTTGATGAATAAACATTTTTTAAAAAGTACAGCATTTATTTAAAACAAATGTTTGTTCTAACATTTGATAATTGATAAGACATTGATAATAATCAGAAATGTTTCTTGAGCAGCAAATCAGCATATTAGAATGATTCTGAAGGATCATGTGACACTGAAGACTGGAGTAATTCAAATTCAGCTTAGATCACAGAAATAAATTACATTTTACAATATATTCACATAGAAAACTGGTGTTAAATTGTAATACTATTTCACAATATTACTGTTTTTACTTCATTTTGATCAAATAAATGCAGCCTTGGTGAGCAGAAGAGACTTTTTTCAAAGATGTAAACAATCTTACCGACCCCAAACTTTTAAACTGTAGTGTAAATAACAATTATGATGTTCCACACACTTAAATGATACTTTGGCACGTGTAGTACATTCTAAACAATGAGGACAAAAAATACATTTACAAATAATAAATAACACATTTAAGGGATAACATGTAACACTTAATCAAAACATTGATTTTTGAGAGCATTAGTGGCAATGTGCCGATTTTTGTACAAACGGGGGCAGCAGCAGCTATGGTGCTTGGCCTGTAATGAGGTCACAAAATCCTGGACTATTGATAATACCAAGGATTTATCAGAGTCCACTAAAGGAAGTAGAGCTTTTTGCTATTTTACTTTGAAATGGCCTTCCTGATAAAGTTTGGGGCTCAAACACAATCTTTTAATTTTAAATTAGATTAAAATACATATTTTTAGCCAAGTATCCACACAACACATCTGATAACCTTACACTCCAGTTATATGTCATGAAATAAAAAATCTTTTATCTGAAATAATATGAACAGCAGCTATGCTAAACTTTCTCTTTTTGATTTCTTGTTTCTATCTCAGGATGCCCATCGCAACATTACTAGAGATTACTCCAGCTCCAGTTTGGATCCAGCCTCACTTGTGAAGACTTCAGTTGACGCAAAGAAAGAAGACGGGGTTTCAGTAACCGCTGTTGAAACAGCAATGTCAGGGAGATGCTGTGTATATCTAGGCAAAAGCAAAAGCATTTTATTATCTTATTCAGGTCAGTACTAAAAAAAAAATAACATGCATTTTGTATGATCCCTCTTGTTGTGTTAAAATAATTAACATTTTGCAGATTCTGCAAGGGTGTATGTAAACTTTTGGCTGCAGCTGTCTGAAAATTGATATATAAATGTTCTTTATTTTTCTTCTCACTGATATTGAAAAATGATGTTGAAAACACATAGCTAAGTTAGCCTTTTACCCTGCTTTCTACCTTTAATAGTTAAAAAACTATGTATTTTTAGGTTTTTGCAAAATAAAAAGTGTTCACAGACTGAAAAATACAAAATTGAAATTATTTTAATGCCATTTTTATGTATTTTCACATTTTAAAGTCAAATGTTTTTGTGTCAAATAACGCGTCTTCCTTTTACACTACACTCAATTAACAATATTAAAATAATTTGCTGTTAAAAACAGCATTCTATTACTCTGATTGCACTTACGGTAATGTGGTTTTTACTGTAAAACTATTGTAATGTGGTTTAACTGTAAATTATTGTGTTTAAACTTACAGTCAGCATACCGTGGAATATATTACAGCAACTTACTCTTCAATTGCTGCCAGCAAGTTACTGTAAATTTCACAGTAATCTTTTTACAGTGTATGTATGGAAATATAGATGAAAAAATTATGACTTAAGTCTTTATTTTACCATACGCATTGCTGTTGTAAAAGGAAGGATTATTTTGTTTTATTGCAGTATACTTAGATAATAAAGGTAGATTACTACTGCTTTCTGCATTTTGCAAAGAAAAAAATCCTTTCTATTTTTCTGCAATGAAAAACTTGCTGTAGAATTAGGGAACTGCTGTTTTTAACCAGATGAGACCTTTTTTATTAAGGGACCACTGAAAGAGATGGTTGAAAAGTGAAAATTAGATCAAGAGCTGATTGCTCAGACACAATTTGGTCAGAGTTTACAAAGGTTCAATTTGATTAATGCAGTCTCGGAGTGTTAAAATTTCAGATGAATTCTGGAACAGTGCCTTGACAAAGGGAAGCAATGAACTGGGCTCTGTCTAACAAAGTGGTGAAGAAGCAAAGACACAGCTGCAGAGAGAAAAAGAGGGAGGGGTTGATGGACACTCACCTCCCCTCCTGAAAGAGGAGTGTACACTTCAACATGGAGAAAGGCTGACTTAATGCAGGAAAAGGTTAATCTTTCACTTCAGACTTTTCCTGAGGGTGATTATTCACTGGTCTCACAGCAGTTCTTTGAATTCTGTGTTGTAACTAACATTCTTAATCTGTTTTTTTTTTTTTTTTTAAATAGGTATCAGTCCAGCCTTATGTCTTAAAAAAAACATAATTATGACAGACAGAAGTGGATGCTTGACTCACCAGTCAGATAAAAAACAGAGCTGGATTTTGCATAGTAAGGGGTAGCTCATTTTAGTTATTGACAGAGTTATTGACAACAATGCTGAACTCTTTGGGAAAGAAAAAAAGGGTAGACAAGATGTCTAATAGAAAAAAATATGGGTGATAAAATAAAAATATTGGTTTGTTTAATGGTAATTTTCTAGGCCTAGATTGAATAAAATTATAATAATAAAAAATACTCCAAATCACATATGCTGTCATCACTGGGGATAACAAGATGGAAATGTTGATGGCCATGGATCCTAGATTATGCAGAGATCTCCAATCCTCTTCTCAAAGTAGCTCATGAGCAATAACAAAAAATATATGACTAAACTTTAAATTAGACAAACAAGTGACTTTTGAGAATTTACAGTTGGCTCTCTCAATTGCACAATGCCTAGGTCTATTATTCTAATCAAATTAATCTATTAGATTTTGATGAAAAAAAGAAGCAGCAAAAAAGAGGTTTATACAGCACTGTTAAATTAAACTTTATGGTAACTGACATTGCCCAGTTGCATGACATCTAGAAGCTATGTGGAATGCTACCAGGTCTGCAAAAAAAAAAAGTTAATGTTATCCTACTCAGAATCTAAAATCATTTAGTTCACAACCAGCTGAAATCTCAAGAAAAAAACATGCTTTCGGCCAAAAGAGGGGTGTGAAAGGTTGTGAAAAATTATGAATGATGGTGTTATATGGAGTGAAAGAGGTTGTCTGACGAGACACTGAGGCAAATCAATCATTTTGCCAAAACAGCTGTATGCAGATTTTAATATGTTGGCCCACAGGGCAAATTATGCCCAGTAAAATAATGACCATGAATTTGGTTAAGTTTCCTGGTCAGTACCTAGGTCATTGTTGTGGCAGAAAGAAAAGCAGTGCCACAATTGCACAGCGTATAACATTGGAAGGCAGAGCAAACGAAGGCGGTCGCATTTTTTCTCCCTCTCCTCCCCGTTACCTTCCCTGCTTTGCTTCTCTCGTCTCGTCTATTGTCTTATACTTTGAGAGACTCTCTCTGCACTGCTCTCCAATTTGGAATCATGGATTTGATCGACTGGTCTCTCAATGCAGTTGACACCATCTTCTCGATGAGAAGCTTGGGTTCGGGGGAACCTGACTGCCCTGCCAGAACGTTCGCAGCTGGCTACACGATGGACGCGTGGGAGAGGTGGCGGGTCATGTGTCTGGCGGCTCTTTCCGTGGAGGACATTGAAGATATCTACCTATTCGGAACCATGATAACAGGTCTTCTGCTGATTGGATTAGGCTTTGCCCTGGTTTATCGAAGAATTCAGAAAACGGGAACAGCTGTCCAAAACCTCACAGGGCTGCCCGTTGTGATTGGAGCAGTGGGCAGAGCGGTCAGCACTGAGACTGAGACTATTAACCGCAATATGGATAACATCACGGAGAAGCTCACGGCTTTGGAAAGGCAAATGGATTGATTTGGAGACCAGAATGGACTAAGAGAGTAGTCGTGTAAATTGGAATGCGGCTACTCGCCCCAAGACCAAACAACCCCAATCTTATCTGCTTTCGGCTCCCCTCAACCAGCACTGGCCTAGGCCAAGGCCGCTGTTGAAACAACAACTCCCCCGGAAGAGCACTGCAGTGAGACGCTCTTGCGTTCCTGCCCCCACTCCACAGACACCTGCTGATTGTTGACTCTGTCTGGGACCTGATCAAGGTTGTCTCCATGGCAACTTGCAGTGTATCGCTATCACAATCCTGCGGACTGAGGCACCTAGATTTGATGCCAGGAGTAGCAACTCTCCAGGCCTACACATACAAGAACTTCTACATACATACACACACATACACACATATATACAGATGTGCATTCACCCCTCCACCCCCCATCCCTCGCCTTCGTCGCTTTGTACCGCCAGTCTGACAAGCGGGTCTGTGACCAGCGCCATAGGGCGGCAGGACCGGATGGCTGCTTGCCTGTGCTGGATTACCTCGACCCCCCTTTTCCCCTCCCCTGTTGCAAAGTTGTGTGTTATGCTGTATTGATTATGTGCTTTTGTTGCTGAGGTGTTTTTCCTGTTCTCACACTGTACTCCCAAAGGAGAATAGTCTGGGTGTTGTTTTTTTCTCCTCCCTTCCCTAATGTTATGCTGTATTTCTTCTCCCCCTGTACTTCATTTCGTTGCCTTGTACCCACATGTGCAATGACAATAAAGTTGAATCTAATCTAATCTAAATTACACAGCAGAAAAACAAAAATTTTGCTTTGAAGCAAGACCAGTCTTATATATTGTACCATTACTCATAGTTCAAGTTGTAGAATACTTCATGATGAATGATTTAAGACAAGAGTTCTCAAACTTTTCCATTCCACCTCATTGTTTTAGTCTATTTGTAAACTATTCTAACTCAAGCCTTCTGGGAAAACATTTGTGGAAGCTTGTAAAGTGGTGATGTTCAAGTAATGCAACCTTGGTGTGGTTTGTTTACAGCCTTCATTTAGGTTTTTACTTCTGGTGATTGCATTTAGGCTTCAAAATTCATAAAAGTTAATTTGTGAAGATTATTATGATGAACAAAATAAACTTTCGTTTGTCACCTCATTTTCTTCATTTAGGGCATAGTCTCTGTTGATTTATGAAAACATTTAAATGCAAAATAAACAGTTTGGAATTAGGGTGAGTAAATAAAGACAGAAGGTGTGTGCCAATCTGCATATTTATGCAATATTCTACGTCATTTTTAGTATAAATAGTGTGAATAGTGTGTTTATACTGAAAATTCCAAAAAGCAAAGGAACAGTTCAAATGCCTGGATGATGCACTTCATTTACTGAAAAAACTAAGTGTATAATGTTGGACACTTTATGCACTTAACTGTTGCAGCTTTAATTACATATTGGAGGGGGAGGTGTTACTGATGTTGGATGATAAATAACTTTATATAATTTACACTACACTAGACTGTTGGGTGCATAGTGACTAGATATAATTTGGGACACAACATGAATTTTCATTTTGGATGATCCAATGCTTAAGTAAAAACATGTGAATTTCAGTATTTTCAATTTAGGCTAGCTGTTGTTTAAAATAATTGAATTGTGTACTTTTTCCATGAATCCTTGGACATACTGAGTAGAAGAATCAAGTTGAACAGGAAACTCTATACGGGTCTCCTCCCCTTGCTTTGCTTTTGTTCAAATACCAATAGCTGAGGCACAACAAGGAAGAGCATTCACTTTGTCAATAGTCGTTCGCTCTTACAACTTTAACAACGTTTTCCTCCCTTAAATTGCAGATTAATCACCTTTGCTGCATAAAAGATGAGGAGACGACAAATCTTGGCTGTATGTCTGGCTGTGTTGGGCCTATGCGGTACTATCCTGGTGTGTGCATTGCCTATGTGGAAAGTGACAGCCTTCGTGGGAGCAAACATCGTGACAGCACAGGTTTTCTGGGAAGGCTTGTGGATGAACTGTGTCCTGCAGAGCACCGCTCACATGCAGTGCAAAGCGTATGACTCCATCCTGGCTCTGACTCAAGATCTCCAGGCAGCTCGAGCATTGATCTGTGCCTCTATCGCTGTCAGTGTGGTTGCCATTGGACTGTTTGTTGTTGGAGCCGATTGCACCAACTTTTACAGAGAAGAACGACTTAAAAAGACTAACACTGGAATAGCAGCTGGTGCAGTCTTTATAGTTGCAGGTGTAATGTGCCTTATTGCTGTCAGCTGGTCAGCGTCTGTTATCATCGCGGACTTCTATAATCCTCAAGCAGTATCGGGGAGAAAAGGAGAGCTGGGAGCCTCCATCTATGTAGGATGGGTGGCCGGTGTTCTGCTAATTGTAGGTGGTGGGCTGCTCATCAGCACATACTCCAACCGATGTTGACCAGATGTGTTGGGTTAAGCCTCAAGTGACTCAAGTGATGTGCCTGATTGTGTCTGTAATATCATGGTCTAAACAAGGCAAAATTTGTATAAAAATATTTCTCCTTTATTTTGTCACAATTTTCTATTCATTTGCAGGCTCAAATGAAAAATTTAAAAAATCCTAAATTTGTTGAACCCCGGTTTTTAATTCTGTTGTATGTTTGTCATTTGTTAAGATGTATATAGTTATTAAGATGTATTAAATATGTTTATAAAATTGGTTTTCTGATTATAAACATAATTTATTTTTAAGATTTCATGTTTCCTTAGATTTACCAACTAGTATAGCAAACTAGCAATATTTTAAATATTTGATCTTATTTCATATAATGTGAAAATGTCAAATAAACACTAATAATAAATGTAATTCTTGATCTCTTTTTATGTAAATTGTTTTAATTTGTGTTTTCGTTTTTCCAGTGTGGAGAACACAATGGGAATACAAATTATATTTAGCACAGGTTTAACTGAAGGATTAGGCACAAGAATATTTCAGATTATTGTGAGGAATGTTTTAAAGTGCAGAAAATGAAAAGAAGACATCCCATGAAGGTTTCAGAAGTAGAAGAGCAAGAGTGTGGCTGTAATATCAACCAATAAACATTTACACAGCCATATGTAAATCTATGCTATTAGAAGTTATATACTATTTTTTTTTTTAGAAGATAGAACATTTCTAAACCTTACGGAAATGTTGTGAGTGTTACTGGCATCAGCATACTGATTATATCTTTTGTGGTAAGACCACTAAAGCAACCAATGTTGCTTGCTTGCAGACAGCTAAGTTATCAGCATCAATTCAGAAATGACAGAAAAACCCCACACTATGTTTCAACCCTTAGGTATGATGACAACAAAATCTAAATGTAATGAGTGAATTTAGCATTCTCTTCCATGTTGTTTCCTCTAGGAAAATTTTTCAAATAAACGCTATGTGACTCATCATGTTGAATCATTCGAAACTATAGTAAGCAAACAGGTGAGTAGCAAGACTGTAAACACAGTCACAACAATCCTGTTTGGCATTCAAACCATTAACTTTCACAATTTATAAACCTACTTTTTAGTCCTTTAAATCAGTTACCACACTTGTCTTCCATTATATGTGCATCATATATGAATGGCAGTATAGTAGCACAATCATTCAAAAGGGATAGTTCACCCAAAAATGAATTCTGTAATCATTTATTCGCCCTTATATCATTCCAAACCTCTATGAATTTCTTTCTTAGAATTCATCAGTTAAGTCAAAACTGTTTGGCTACAAACATTCTTCAAAATATCTTTTATGTTGAACAAGAAACATCATAAAGGTTTAAAACGTTAGTGAGTAAACGATAACAGAATTTTCATTCATTTTCATTTTTAAAAAATGATTATGGCAACAGATATAGAGGCTGCCTTGGTGGTCAGAGCTTGAAACAAACCTCTAAAACCTCAAACAGAAAAGCGAATTTGTGAAATCGAAACTGCATCTGGATACCTAAATGCAAGTGACGCACAACCACATGAGCCCTTTTCAGAAGTCTAATGCAAATTCCCAACTAAACAGTAGTCCATCTACCTCTTTTTACATGACCCGCCCATATAGTCCATGGCTAGAAGAAGGAATCTGGTTAGTCTGGTAGTGTGCGGACTGATGGAGGCATGGTCTGTTGAACTGCACACGCCTCCTCAGTCATTCTCTCGCTTTTTAACATATAAACACCTCATCACTGTTACCAGAGTGAAAGCTGAGCTGCAGACAGGAATGAGTGAAGAAGGAAACACGACAAGGCCTCCAAAAAGGCTTTAACTGGTGAGAAGAGGCCTCAGTGTAGCTGTGGACGTGGATAACTGAACCTTAGGCGAGATGGTTTCTCTAGGCATGCACATGTTAGCGAGCGCCTTGGCCCTACTGGGATGGGTGGGAGCCCTCCTGTCCTGCATCATGCCAATGTGGCGTGTGACAGCTTTTGTTGGAACCACCATTGTAACTTCAGAGATCATGTGGGAGGGCATTTGGATGAGCTGCGTGATCCAAAGCACAGGCCAAATGCAGTGTAAACCCTATGAGTCCATGCTCGCGCTAGGCACGGATCTGCAGGCGGCTCGGGCCCTCACAGTGATGGCGATCCTTTTGGGAGCAGTGGGCCTTGTTTTAGCCTTCATCGGAGGAAAGTGCACCATCTTCATGGACCGATCCAAAAGATCCAAAGCCAGGATCGCCACAGCAGCTGGTGTCTCGTTGATTGTCGCTGGAGTTCTCTGCCTGATCCCCGTCTCCTGGTCAGCTGGCATTGTGGTGAGAGCGTTTTACAACCCACTGATGGCCGATTCGCAGCGAAGGGAGATCGGTGGTGCCATTTATGTTGGTTGGGGTGCGTCCATTGTCCTCATTTTGGGTGGAGGAATGCTCTGCACTACTATCTGCAAAGAAAAAACAGAAGATGACAGTGGCCGTTCAGTGAAGTACCTGATTGTGCGCTCTTCGCAGGCAGGGTCCAGCAGAGCGGGCTCCCAGAGGATGCGGCCCATCTCTGTGAGGTCACTGCAGAGTGGCCCTCCATCTGTGAGGTCCCAGTGGAGTCAGAAAGCTCCTTTGAATCAGGGCAGACCACCTTCTCTGGGCTCCCACCAGAGCAGGCCGTCAACTACAAAGTCTCAGCTTGCCAGAGCCGAATTGATGCCAGAGTCTGAGCAGGATGAGGGGGCGTCGACTAAATCCCAGCTGATTGATGATGATGGTTTGAATCAGACACTGGCTGCTTCTGAACCTAGTGAGACTGAAGATGCTCCCAAGACATACATTTGAATAAGGAGACAACTAGAAACTGCAAATTTTGTGTTGATTGAAGGACTTAAATGCACTTGGACAGTCATATATCTGCCATAGCACTATGAATATGAAGAATGTGTGATAAAATGAAGAATATGTTAGTGGCTGAACCTTACTATTATGTAAAACTGATAATGATCTCAGTTAGTCAATTCTGATTTTGTTTTTTAGAGAATTTAAGGCACTTAAGGAAGTGCAGCTGATAAAGATGAAGATTTGCACTGTAACTTACACTCAGACTTCAGCAGTCATTTTATAGTTCATTTGAATAGCTTCCATACAATTTATGTCTTTAATGTGTGTACATTTAATGTATGTTCATGATTGTAAGTGGAAAAATGTTTTTCCATCATGTTATGCACTGTACTTAGCACAGTTCTCCTTTGTAGTGTAAAAAACGCTGACACCTCCTCAACAAACATATGGAAATTTGTCAGTTTCATTCAAATATTATGTTGTTTTCCTGCTAGGAAACTAGAATGAACATATTTCTAACAGTCATATAAAAGCACTGCTATGATCTTGGCCACACAGGTGGTCTTTCAGAGATGGACAATTGTTCGGTTCAAATGTTACAAGGGAGGGAAAAGAACACTCTCTTCATTGTTACCCTTTCATGTATGTCAGCTCGAGCACGGAATGAAACGGCAGATCCAGGCCAAACCGGTTTAACAGAAAGTATCACCTCATGGAAGCGCTTTGCATTTTGTCAAGGCACAGAGTGTTTAAAAAGAGTTCAAAAGAATGTGCTGTAGTGAAGCTTAAGCTGTAGAGATAAACACCAAAATAAAAATCTTAATGTTTATCCATCTGGCTTGAAATTTAAATTTAATTAGCGATGTTACAAGTTATGAAGTATAGTCAATACTTCCTGAATGCCTTTGAAAATGCCCTTGTAATGTCTGTTTAGTCAGAACACTGTGAACCCGCCTGAATGTTTATAAAAGGAATTACAAACTAATAAAATTTTATATCTACACTGTGTTCTTTTGGAATGTGTTAAAATTTACTTATATATTACTTAGATATATATCTCTCTGAAATATTCTAACTGACAAAATATATATATATATATATATATATATATATATATATATATATATTAATGGTCACTGTTAGGTATGGATGTTTATTTAATCATATACAGTATAATGCAATTTTAACACTGGATTTCATCAACCTTTTAAACTGGAAATGTTATTGTTAAATAATCTTATTCATAGTACACACTCTGTAATCTGTTTGTGTGCTTTATTTTTTGTCACATGACACCAGCAAAAATAGCAGTTTCAAAAGTTTAGCGGCCGGGAGTATCGAGGAGTGGCAAGCCGAGAGTTTAGATGTAACTGGGGAATGGTAGATTTGTAACCACACACCTTAGACATTTCCTCACAAAACCCTTTAGGTTCATGGACTTTACTTGAACACAAACCTTAAAGCTTTTCAAATGGCTGCACTGTGTACCAATGTCAGGTGAAATAATTTGGTGGCAAAACAAACAAATAGATCACGTTTAAGCTTTTCTCTCCTCAGGTGCTTCTCTGGCGGAAAAAAAGGATTTTCAAAACAAGTGATACTATCATTTCTGAAAAAATACCACCATCTGCTGGAGGAATAAGAACTCTTTAGATTAGCTGCATGGATTATTGAGCATATTTGGTCATTGGGTTTCCACTTGTGTGGTCCTAAAATCATGGACTGCATTTAAAACCTTTCTGATACAAATAAATGGCTCCTGGAATGTACTTGCTATCCTGTTCTGAAACGGCCTTCTCCCACTCCTCCACCTCAACTACAGTCACACGGCTCCATTTCTGCTCTTCCTCAAGTGCCCTGATCATTTGCTCCAGCTCAGCCTTGTACTCCCGGTTATCAGTGTTCCCTCTTGTAGTCATGCACACATAGCCACCTGTTATAGAGAATGATGGAGTTTAGGAAAATATCTGAAATGTACATGTTCTGTTTGCATCCAAAAGTACAACAATGACATCACATTAATAAAACCACAACGTTCTTGAACAGTAACACTGTGGGCTACCTAGGCAGTGATTGCATGCAGTGATTTGTGCAGGAAACTGATTTTGGATGGTCCTCTGAGGCAGCATAATAGTTTAATTATTTACAACTAATTAAAGAGAGCTTTTGTGATAACTAAGCAAATATTTAGTTACTACAATACTATTTTCTTGCTAGAAATGACATCAAAAGCGGAAAAAGTTGTTGAAAAGCGTACATTTACACACAAACTGACCACCAACGACAACTTTCAGACTGCTAAACTGTCATGGAATTGAACCCACGGGATTGTGGGATATCACAGGCAGTGAAGAATACATGTGAAATGTGATAGGATCATTGTATTTAGATGTGCCTTGTTGTCTTCCTGTCTCTGTATACGGCCTACAGAGGCATGGATGCAGCTGTGAAATGTACAAGTTACCTGGTTTCGTAGCATCCCAGAGTTCTCTGATGACTGTTAAAGGCACCTGCCCAACGCTTAGAGCTCCAACAATTATAACAATATCATATGTTTCTGAGACAAAGGAGAAAAAAGGCATGTTTTATGATACAGGTTATTAGTGTGTATAATGTAAATGTGTATACTTTATGTGCAGAATGTCCTACTGAACTAGCAAATTCTTTTAAACAAAGATACGGTTTTAATAACTCTGTAATTGGTTATCTTTATTACAACAGTCTGAAATAGGCATTTCTAAAAAGAAAATACAGATTATATTTTGACAGTAAAAGCATTAAAGTCCACAGCATGGTTACCAGATTTAACAGGAATTTCTTCTTGACCGAGCAGGCATCGCGTAAGCTGCTGATAAAGTCCAGTTTTCTTTGCCAACTCCAGCATCTTCAAACTTCCATCTATTCCAACAAAATGACGAAACCCCATTTTCTTCAGCTTTCCTCAAACAAATGGGATTGAGAAAAAAATATATATTTACCAGGTTTATCATGTTGTCTTGTGCCCACTAGAATTCAAATAAAGCAATGCTTACATGCGCTTAAACTAGGCCTGTTCCACAGGCCACATCCAGGACGGCGGCCTTCTCTCTGTCACCTCTGAAAAATGAGCTCACACACTCAGCTGCCAACAAGGGGGCACGGTAATCCAGCAGCGCTACATCCTGAGAAAGCAAATTACAGATGAAAATAGTTTTACTGGAAAAAATGCCGGGAAAAGTACTGGTGCCTAAAGTTTACCTGCTCATAGTTTTCAGCCCAGGTATCATAGAAGCCAACCTTATCTTGGGCCCCTGTGTTTTTATGGGCCGACAGGATCACATTCCTCACGTCAGAAAAAGTCCGACTGCTGGTTGCCATTCCTTTATGAAAAATTACACAGATCCAGGTATCATTTAGGGCAATTTCTTACAGAATATTTTTATGACCTCTTTAAAGATCCATACATTTATCTGAAGTTTATATAAAAGGTATATGTACACATACAGATGTGCTGCAGATTGCATTCGGATAAAATCATGCATATATACATTCATAAATACACATCTACATGCAAATATATGAAACGCATGTCACATATGTACATAAAACCCATTAAACTTAATAAACTACATTTTAAAAAAATGTGATACAAATTTTTTTAAACATTAGTCTCTTATGTAAATGTTATTTAATTGAAAGTGTGCACATATATCACTGTATTAATAAAATAAATCCTTAAATTGTTATTCTTCGTCTCTCCAGCAGAGAGCGGCAAAGAAAATCAACAACAAAGTATTCCAAGCTCCCTATCCAACACAACATCAGATTTATATTCCACAAGCGCCCAGCTGACGGTTTAATAAGAAAATGGACGCTTTTAAAGAGATTTAAACCCTTTTCGACTGCTTTATAGTGATCTCCATGTAAATCAAACCCGGTTTTCGTTGTTGTTGTGCTTTAGCGGAGAGACTGAAACTCCTCGCCGCGGATCGGGCCTGTTTCAGCACATAACCTCTTCAAGGTAACTGGTTGATATTTAGCTTGTTTCATTCCCAAATCCTTTCAAGAAATATTTGCAGATATTTTATTTACAGTTTAATGTGACATTTCGCCGCTTCAAACGGAGATGTTATCATGTTTCATGTTAGGTTTAAAAAAAGATTCTCAAGCTTTGTTAAGTCGTATGCTTATTGCTCGCTCGCTATAACATGGTAGACTGTGTCCGACTCAGAAAAGATGAAAACTGATAGCCTAATGTTTTCCTTGGAAATGAATAGAAGTCTGTAATCTACAGCATTGTATGTAAATAATGATTAGCGTGTGTGCGATCTACCTGTGGTCGTCTGGCTCCATGCATCTGCCGTGTAAACTGTGAAAGTAGCGCTTAGTATAGCTAGATACATGCTGCACTATGAGAATACAAAGAAGGTGAAGTATTTAATTAACTATTTTATATATATATATATATATATATATATATATAATTTTTTTTTTTTTTTTTTTTTTTTTTAATTTGTAGAGTATATTTCCTCTGCTGCACAAATGCTTTTATGAATGAATGTTTACTTTAAAAATGGTTAAATATACTTGACTTACACAGAAATTCTTTGTTTTCAGGTGCTTAAGAAGTCACAATGTCGATTTTGGGTCTAAAAAAGAAGCAACCAAAGACTTTTAAAGTCAAAGTCAGCACCATGGATGCTGAAATGGAGTTTAGTTGTGAGGTAAACCTATATGAGCATACACTACTGTGTGTTTTGGTTTCTGTCTGGCATGTCTGCCTGTATTATCATCTTTTAATGTTTATCTGTGTCTTATAGTTCAAATGGAAAGGGAAAGATTTGTTCGACCTGGTGTGCCGGACCATTGGTTTGAGGGAAACGTGGTTCTTTGGCCTTCGATACACAGTGAAAGACACTTACGCCTGGCTGAAGCCTGATAAACAGGTGAGATGTAACAGCAGTGGTTCTGAGAGCTTTATATAGTAATATAGGAATTGCTCTGACAAGTTTGTTGGATTTTTAAATCCGTCTAGGTTTTGGATCAAGAAGTTCCAAAGGACTCTCCGATAACATTTCATTTTCTCGCCAAATTCTTTCCTGAGAAAGTCGAGGATGAGCTCGTTCAGGAAATTACTCAGCACCTCTTCTTCTTACAAGTATGTGGGAGTTGTTCTTGTGAATCTGGCATGATTTCTGTCCATCTTTTCCGCTCTACAGTAACCTCTTTTTGGATTTTGCAATGATTTATCTTGTTTTCTTTGAGAAAAGGTCTCCTAAAGTCTTCCTGTTTCTTTACCAAGGTCAAAAAGCAGATTCTAGATGAGGAGATATTTTGCTCTCCAGAAGCCTCTGTTCTTTTGGCGTCGTATGCTGTTCAAGCTAAAGTGGGTCTCCATATCAGTTTTAATTCATAGGTTGCATCTAATTATATACTGTCTATTAAATATTCCCTGTCTGTCTTCCTTTCTGCAGTATGGGGACTATGATCCAAACTTTCACAAGCCAGGGTTTTTAGCTCAAGATGAACTCTTGCCCAAAAGAGTGAGTAATGGCTGCATTTATCAATCTGCAGCATTTGCATTCATTGACATGACTTGTGTGTTTGATTCCTGTGCTTTATTGTCCAGGTGCTGATGCAGTACCAGATGACACCAGACATGTGGGAAGAGAAGATAACAGCTTGGTATGCTGAACACAGAAATATCACAAGGTAAGACTGCGCATATCCTGTGGTGTCCATGTAAACTGCCTGGATATAAAAGACACACTACATTTGTTTTGTGTTTGTAGGGACGAGGCTGAGATGGAGTATCTAAAAATAGCACAGGATCTAGAGATGTATGGAGTTAGTTACTTTTCTATTACAGTAAGTCTCTATTTTTATTTCTTAAAATATTTCTTTATTGTACACCGGTTGGGAGAAAGCTAACCTCTGCCAAACTCTATTTACAGTGCGGTCCACACTTCATTTGGTATTTTGAAAATTCAAAAAAAGAGTTATTAATTAAAAATATTTATGTATTTATTTAAAAAATATATTAAATTAGAAAAATGCCAAATAAAATCATTTGGTTGTCTTAGAACTTTGGATCCCACTGTGTTTATTGCTATTCAAAATTTAAATGATTGTATTTCTCTTGTTACATTTTTAATGGATCTTGAGTGTAGTTACCACCAAATTAGAATCGATTAATTAAATCTCTACTAAATCTGACAGCAAAATAAGAGGGACACCGAGCTGCTTCTTGGAGTTGATGCTCAGGGTCTTCACATCTACAGCCCCAACAACAAGCTCAGCCCCAACAAATCCTTCCCCTGGAGTGGAATCCGAAACATCTCCTACAGCGAGAAGGAGGTTGAGAGAGGACCAAAACTATTATTTTTCATTTAATTACATTTACATTACATTTATAGGTGCCTTACATGACACTAAAAGACACCTTGCAATAAAACAGCAAACATTAAATGACAATATTCGTTATTATAGCCTAATTACTAATACAGAACTGGTGTGTCTTCTCAGTTTACTATCAAACCATTGGACAAGAAAAAGGAAGTTTTTAAATTCTACTCCTCTCAGCTCAGAGTTAACAAACTGGTAAGTTACTTTCCGAAGTGTTTCTGTAATAAAGTGTTTCAAACAGTTGCTAATGTCATTTGTATAAATTAGATCTTACAGCTGTGTATTGGAAACCACGACCTGTTCATGAGGAGGAGGAAGGTGGACTCCATAGAGGTCCAACAGATGAAGGCTCAGGCCAAAGAGGAGAAGGCCAGGAAAAAGGTCTGTCATTTTTCACTTACGTTCATTAGTTTAATGTTTGTTGTCATTAACCTTGTTCATTTATGATTTGTTTTCTTCAGATCTCTTGGATTATTCATTTAATGTTTATTATGGTAATCGTTGAGCATTCATTAAATATAATGAACAATACACCTATAAACATTATAATAACACTGAGGCATTATATACTAACTTAAAGGTTTATCTTCAGTATAGGCAGAATAAAGTACACTATTGTAAAAAAGTTTGGGGTCAGTAAATTTGTAATAATAATAGAAAATTTTAATTGAAATTCTGTTATAAATTTAAAGTAATAGAAATTCATATTTTCATTCAACAAGGACTCTTTCAATTGATCAAAAGATAATTATAATGTTTTAAATATTTCTCTTTCAATTAATGCTGTTATTTAGAATTTTCTATTCATCAAAGGAAATATAAAATATAATAATATTTCCAAACAAATATTAGGCAGCACAACTGTTTTCAACATTGATAAAAGTAGTAAGAAATGTTTCTTGAGCATTAAATCGGCATATTAGAATAATTTCTAAAGGATCTTACTGAATTATTCACCAAATACATGCAGCTTTGGAGACCTTAAGCAATGTCTTTGAAAAATAGGGAGGAAAAAAACATGTACATGAATTAATCAGATTTTTAAAAATGTATTCAGTGTCATCTTGTATTATCTTGCACAAGATCTCACCCATTGTCTTATGTGTGTGTGTTTAGGTTGAGCGTCAGATTCTTGCACGGGAGAAGCAGATGAGGGAGGAAGCAGAGCGAGCGAAAGAAGACATGGAGCGCCGTCTGTTCCAGCTACAGGACGAGGCTCGAATGGCCAATGAAGCTCTAGTGAGGGTTTTGCCAAGCTTGAAATTGAGTGATGCCAAATAGTTTACTTTCTTTTCCCAGCCAGCTTGTAATATATGTCCTCATAGCCCCAGCGGTATAAAAGTATGTGGTCCAGACATAAATTTGAGATGAACTGCAGAGCTATTAAGGTCCAAACCATTGTCCTGGACCCCCATTAGAATTCCATCCATGCTCTGAGACTCCCTGAGCCTGATCCCGTAAGCCTTTCTTATCTGTCTCCCTTTCTGTAGCTGCGCTCCGAGGAGACGGCCGACCTTCTGGCAGAGAAAGCCCAGATCGCAGAGGAGGAGGCCAAACTACTGGCCCACAAAGCAGCTGAAGCAGAACAGGAGAGGCAGAGGCTGGAGGTCACGGCCCTCAAAACCAAAGAGGAGAAGAGACTGATGGAGCAGAAGATGAGAGAAGCAGAACAACTGGCGGTTAAGCTTGTTGAGCAGTCAGAGAGGAGGTGGGCCAGTAGGGTTGTCAGTAGTTGATAGCAGCACCAGTGAAAATTCTGGATACTAATTTCACAGCAAAAAGTTCATAGTTTATAGTTATTAATATACACGGGCCAAAACTTGGAATATTAAGATTTTTTTAAATAAAATATCTCTTATGCTCTCCATGGCTGCAATTATTTAATCAAAAATATAGTAAAAACAGAAATATTTTGAAAATTTATTATAATTTAAAATAACTGTTTTCTATTTTCGTGTATTTTGAAATGTCATTTATTTCTGTGATGACAGCTGAATTTTCAGCAGCCATTACTCCAGTCTATAGTGTTTTGTGATACTTCAGAATTCATTGATATGCTAAGTGCTTAATGTTTATGGAAATCATGATACACTGCCATTCAAATGTTTGGGGTATGAACAATACAAAAAATTATTTAAAACTTAAAGGTGCTGTATGTAGGATTGACACAAAGTGGTTGAACTAGGTATTGCAGTCCAAATTCAAAATATTGGAGAGGGTTTTTTTCACCCGGCCCCACCTCCTCAGACTTGATGCACACGCAGGTTGCCAGATTGACGACACAAACAGGAATGAGTGCACTTGACGATGAATGAAATGAAATATGCTGTGTTTTCTGCCAACTGGCAACCCGTGGTGCTGAAATACAATTGGGTAAACTGGCAAAGGGCGGGTTTCACAAACCAAAACAAATACCGACATTTTGGCCAGGAACGCACATTTTCAAAGGAGAATAACTGACTGTAGCATTGTTTTTCAGATAAACAAGTATGTTAACTTAGCATGTTTCTTAAATATCTGCAAACATATTATGGTATTTTTATGCTTTCGTAGAGTCAAAATCTTACATACAGCACCTCGAAAGGAAACATTTAACATTTAAATGACAGTACAGATTTTTAGAATGCTACAAAAACATCATATTTCATATAAATGTTGTTTAATTAACTTTCTATTCATTAAGGAAAGATGATTATGGTTTCCACAAAATATTAAGCAGCAAAAATAGTTTTTCTTCATTAAGATGTTTTACACACACACACACACACACACACACAAAAAAAAAGATGCTGTAATTATATCAAAATACTGTTATTGTCCAACCAGAATCAAGTATTACAGAGACATTTGAGAAGTGCAATTCTTGTCTTGTATTTTGTGGTTCAGACTGAAGGAGGCAGACCACCTGAAACAGGATCTGAATGAGGCTAAAGATGCAGAACGGAGGGCAAAGCAGAAACTCCTGGAAATCACCAAAACAACATACCCTGTAATGCTGCTATGACATGTTAGAGAATCATTCTGCTGTCTATCATGCTTATTATGCTTTAAAAACATGTCATTTGTGTCATGCACTCAGTTAATAGCAGCATACTCCAGCCCTCCTCCACCCACAGAGCCAGAGAGTCCAGAAGTGAGCAGCTCCATCAGAATGGACTTCAAGGACTCAGATATGAAAAGACTTTCCATGGAGATCGAGAGAGAACGGTACACACTTGATCACATTCTGTCTGAAGAACTATTGAAAACTGAAGCTGAATATATGCTGCTGTCTTCGTGTGTGTGTGTCAGGCTAGAGTACATGGAGAAGAGCAAACATCTTCAAGACCAGCTGAAGGAGCTCAAATCAGAGATTGAATCCTTAAAGTTGGAAGAGCAGCAACAGGCTGGACTCTACAGTCTCAGGAGTTACGCTGAACCTCCTTATGTTCCCCACAGCAATGTAAGAAACAACCAATGAATGATCACTGCAACTAATTTATTGGAAAATAGGCTTTGATAGTTGGTTAAGTCATATATCAAACATTTTGGGGTTGAATTTCCTGCAGAAATAACTAAAATAACTAAACCAAACAATTAGAAGTTTGGGGTCGGTAGAATTTATTCAGCAGGGGGGCATTAAATGTTTTAGAAATTAAGTAAAGACCTTATATCAAATTATATTTCAAATAGTTGTTGCTCTATTTAGTAATTTGTATTCATCAGACAATCATGAAAAAAAATTGTTTTTAACAAATAAAATACAAATAAGAAATGAGCCCTAAATCAGGATATTAGAATGATTTTGAAAGATCATGTGACACTAAGGACTGGAGTAATGATGCTGAAAATTCATTTTGCTACAATATAATAATAATAATAAATTATTATTTTAATATATATCAAAATAGAAAACATTTATTTTAAATTGTAATATTTTTAAATGTTTTTTTTTACTGCATTTTTTATTAAATAAGCATTAAGAAAACAAAAATCTTGTGATATTACTGATATAAATACATACATAACAAAAAAATATTTTTTGTTTTTTAAAAGATGTCTCTTATGCTCACCAAGGCTGCATTTATGTGTAAAAAAAAAAGTTTAGAAATTTGATTACTTGGTTAAGGTGCACTGAACCACAAAGTGGATCTTTGCTGTCAAATTGCATGAATGTTTTAATCTAATTTAATCAGCAGAAAATGTTGTGTTTCCATCATGAAATAGTTTGCATTCCTCAAAAGACTGTAACAGTGTTCTTATTCTGCCGGGTCTGTCTGTTGCAGAGAAATTCTGCCTACATGGCTCAGATGGCCTTCTACGAGGAAGTGTGAAAGAACAATCCAGTCTCTGTTCGAGGAGCAGGAGGGTCTGGAGGAGCAGTCTGCAGCTATCACTGAAGCATGCATGTACACCAAAAATGTAGCAACCTCATATACTGTGCTTTTAAGATTAATATATTTCTTTTCCTTTTTTTGAGCAATTTGGTTTTGTGTACACTTCAGTTCAGGTTTTACTTCTACCACAAATTGTTTGGCACTTTCAAGCACATGAAACTGTGTTTTTTTACATGCCAAAAATATTTGCTGGATATGCAATGTATTAAGGGACATACAGATAGTGCCTTCAGAATTGAATGATGAACTGTTCTTTTCCTGTGGGATGCTTGATCAGTTTAACACTAGGTGCCTTTAACAAATGCCACAGATAGTGGTTTTAACTACAATATCAACTAGTGTCAATTCATTTGATGTATTTGCGTGTTTTGAACTGTGGATTGTGTTCTTTTTTATTGTTTTTCCCCTTGGTGATTTTTGAATGTGTAGATGATTGATATTTTCCAGTACACTCCAGTGCTTTTGGAAAAGCTTGCACTACTCAATGGACTGATTGATTCTCTACCCATGCACTCTTTCTCTCAGTATGACTTGTCGTATAACCCGCTCGACAAGCGCGTCAGCTGTAACTACTCTATCATATTCAGGAACAGAGGGAGATTGATGGCCTCTCTGTTTATAAATGTGCTGTACTCATCCATTTTGGCTGGAGACTCAGACTCTGAGTGTTTTTTGAATCCGTGACCGTTTTTGATATAGTGATACACAGGCAGATTTTTGGTTTATCTACCGTTTTCTATTCCTAAATCAACTGACGCTTGGGCTTGGTGTCGTGGTTATGAGCCATGTTGACATTTCAGCACATCTACATCTGAGAAACATTTCAGATCTGTTTTTTTTTTCCCCCCTTTCAAAATAGGTTTTTGGTTTTATTAGAGAACGTCAGAATGTCCTTTGTTTCAAAATGCAAAATGCAATGTATCCAATTACACAGGACACATACATTTTGCACTCATTTTTAAATGTTTTGAATGCTTTTGGGTATAAAGACAGTGAGTTTGTTGCTGAAATGTTGATTTGAGAAAAAATGTGTGTGCTCGTGTATAAAGGGATGAGTTGTTAATTATGTTGGAGGAGCTGAAAGGTTGTTATGCCTCATTATGTTACAGCATTTAGCAGCATTAATGGATTTTGGAGCAATATCTTTTGTAAATACACTACATGCATTGCTAAGTCTTAGTTTAAGTGCAAGACATTCCTGTTATCGTCAGCATGACTGTGCACATTAGCTTGAGATGTCTTAGGCAGTTGTTCATGTTTTAATGAATGCCGCAACCAAGTTTGAGTTTGTCTTTATCCATCTGCACCACATAAAGAACCTTGTTTTTTGCATGAATTTCATGCAACAAGGATCATTTTCACTCTGGGTTTGATTGAAACACAGAAATCACAGCACAAGTTGCCTTTGTTTAATATGTGTGCCATGGATTCAGACACAGATTGTCCATATGAATGTGTGGACATGCAGCAATCTCATGTGCAGTGAATTGTAAACTGATATACAAATAAACTGCAAAGATGCATTTGAGAGTTTTTGTGCTTTGTGTTTTTGTTTTCTGATGCAGGTACTGTGAAAAACAACAAGAGACCAAAACATAAAAATCCAATTTGTTTGTCAGACCATTTATCTCACACTTGTGTATGGTTATCTGCAGAACATCCAGTGCTTCAGTGTTTATCTCTTGAGCTTAAAGTACGAAGTGAAAAGAGTCTGAGTGTCTCACAATATGAAAAATTCCCAGTCGCTGCCAAAAGAGGGCGAAATAAACCACTTTATGCTGCTGAAAATCTCTTACAATGTGTTTTACTGATATTACTGAGCTTTAAAAAGATTATTTCTTAAGAAATTGATTAATAATGATCAAATGATATTTCAGAAAAATTCTCTTCGTATTCGTTAGTTCATGGATATGACACTGGTTTCCTAAGCCATACTGTTATTGGGGATTCAAGTCCGAGCTGGGGTGGGTTTCATGGTGGTCCGGTGGAAGCATGTTGGGGCCATAACCCAAACGTTGATGGACTGAGACCATCTTTTTCTAAGACCTGCTGTTGTCTTCTGGGAAAGAGAAAACGAGCACGAACGACACAAAGTTAGTAGTTGTTAATCAGTAGAGCGGATATGAAGCTCAAAAAGCATTTAATTTTTTATTCTTACACAAATTTTAAAGAGCAACCTCCCTCACTAATGTTCATTGAAAATTTATGACACGTGATGAAGTTAAGGTTACAATCGCATACATTTCACAAACATCCTCCTACTTTAATTACTAGTTTTAGATGATATCATAACTAGCATATTTCAATACTTGATTTTTTAATTTTTTTTATTGCGTTTATGTTTTATTATTTTATTTATTTATTTCTTCGGGCACACTAATGTTTTGTGATAAAGAAAATTGGCCTCCTTTGATACAGAAGTTATGGGAAGTTATGGGAGATTAATGATGCATCTGAGGCCTGTTATATTTTTCTTGTGGCTACAACAACAATCAGATCCACCCACAAATATTTAATGTACAGTGAAATATGGATGTGTCCAAAGCTGTATATTTTATCATGCATTATCATACATTACGCATTCAAGGCCATCTGGCAAGTAGTTGAAAGAAGGTGGAAATCTTGTGGAAAATCCAACTTGGTGTTGAGGATTAGAACTAATTATATTACTTTCTGAAATTCCATTAGATGCGAGTTAGAGAAGCAAACTGCTTTGAAGGACAGTTTGGAAACAGAATGCCTAGAATAGCATATAAGTAGGCTTACAATGTGCATAAATTGATCCAGATTCTGTATTATCATCAAACACAACAGTTGGTAAACGTGTAAAATTTGTTATTATTATTACTACTCATTTTATTTATTTTTATTTAATTTTATATCCATAACCATTAGTTTATATATATATATATATATATATATATATATATATATATATATATGTAAATTATTAAATATATTAAAATGTATTAATATATAAAAATATAGTAATATCATTTTTTATTAGAATTTAATGTAAAAAGATTGAAATTGGCATTTGTTTTTAAATATATATTTATAAATATAATATAATTAAATAATAATTATAAAAATTATAATTATATATAATTATATATAATATAATTTATGTAATAATATATATGAATATATATGTATTTATAATAGTATTAATTGAATTATAATTAGAAATATTATATATATATATAATATTTCTAATTATAATTCAATTAATACTATTATAAATACAATAGCTATGGCTGTTTTCTTGAGTATAAATGTGCTTAATAAATGTTTTGAATAGTGTAATTAATTGTGGTAGTTTTATGTTACAAGATGTATGTTTTTTAATTTATTTGTTATGTCTTGTTACATTTTTGTCACTTTTTATTGATTTTTTTTTTAAACTGATTTACACAGAATCATTAGAGTGTTGCATTATTGTTCACTGGACAGGCACTGAGTGTTTCTTTAGACACAAGCCAAGCATCAAACAGTGAAGGTCACATTTTTGTGCTCTTGCGATGGGGGTTGGGTCCCTCTCTCGTCTGGTCTTTTATTCCAGTATACTTCAGTGTTTAAGCGATGAGTCACTGAGTGATTTGTACCTCGTACTGCAGGCACAGGGACATTGTTTCCCATCCAGCGCCTTCATGACTTGCCAGCTTAAAAATGTATGCAGATTTTTTACGGTCCCATCTCCACCACTAATGTGCTTCACAAACCGTGTTGCCCCTGGCAGCATTCTGCTCAAAAAGTTAGAAAATATGTTTTAAATAGACTTCGCCATTGCAGGTATTTTTGAATATTTGTTTATTTGCACTGGTAGACATTATTGCCTTCAAGAAGCACTCTGGGAAAGCAAGCGGCGGCACATCGCTTTCGCTCGAGGCAGATCGGGAAATATTTTATGCTCACGACACTCATATTTACTGTGTCACAGCACATATCGTTCAGATTGAACACATTTATTTTTCCAAATGCTTCTGAAAACACTTTTATTTGATTCATTAGCCTAACCATTTCAAGTTGGAAAGCTGATGGTTTGCATTTTGAATATGGGCACTTTCCTCACTCAACAGAGCCGAATGACTGGATGTCTTTTCCCACAGCTCATTTCAACTAACTGTTATTTGCTCATCAGTGATTCCTCTCTTTTTTGTGCCTAGACCAAGACCTAAATGGGCCCTGTGTGGAAAGCGAGACCTCGCGTCTTCAGTTTTTGTTACTAATTAAGACAGTCAACTCAGAGCGTTCAATTAAATTAATGAGGCTGTAAAATGCACACCATTTTCAAACCAGGGAGATTCTTTGTGTCCATCTCAAATGTATTAATCTGATAAACAAGTACATCAATTGAGTGGATATTTGAATTTCAGAAGGAACTTCTTCCAATTATCTTCTGCTATTGTTTGCCGGCACTGCTGCAGTGCAAACCCAACAGTAACAATTATTAATATGGTAGCTCTGTACTCACATTTCTCTTAATGGTCTATTTAGAAGCAAGACTGCGGATTTAGTCTACTTGCGCAAGTAAACAAGACATTATCTCATAATCTTCGGCTGTGCACTGTCACTATTTTTCCTCAAGAGTGAAACATGATCATTATTGGCTAATAGTTTCATCCACTCTGTGACACGTCGTTGTGCTCCAAAATTAAGGTAGGTGATCACTCCATGGTATGAAAATATGTATGTTAATGAAAAAGAAATGCAGTGTGAAAGACATTAGTATGATGGCAAGCTTGAGACTGCCTGTTTTTATTACCCCTCATCCAGAGTTGATGTGTCTCTGGAGATTTCCTGCAAGGCAACCCAGCTGAAGGTCAGATTCTCACTCTTATCTTCTTATTTTGTTTTAAAAGTCTTCATGGAGTGTGGTAATCATCGTCCTTGGAAATTATGTAATCTAGTCCATAGGTGTTCTTTTAATAAGCAGTTATTGGATTTTAAAGCTACAGTACACTAAGTAACTTCAGCAGTTGAAGCCAGCACATGGCAAATGGTGACTGATTTGTATCAATTTACGATTTCATTTATACGTTTTCTTGCAATCTGTTATTCCCCAAAGACAGTTAGGTTTAGGGTTGGGGTTAGAGGTGGATCGTATTGCTTTTTTATTATTATTTTTTTTTTGTAAAAAATCTAATTGATATGAAATTTATACAAAATCACTACATTGTAAAAAAAAAAAAAAAGTTACAGTGTTTTCTCATAAGATCCAGTTGGTTGAAGCATAAAACTGCAAGTTACTTGCAATAATTGTTACTTGGCAATTATGATGAAAATGACGAAACATTGAACCAAAAAGAATGAAGTTCTAATAATAATTTATAATAGCTCTCACTGTTTGGACTTTGATATTACTATTAATTGTTATGTTTACACTCTAAGAAAAAGTTTACGGACATTTCCCTAACTCTACACTCTAAAGTCTGTAAGACAGGGTCAAGTGTATGTTAATATGAAGGAATTTTCTATATCAACATTTTTTTTTTTTTTTTTAGAAATTCCATAGAAAAACAAAAACAGGTACTGGTAATTTAGTAATATTTATGAAAAATAAATATTGAAAATTCTAAATAACCTTTTCCACGATGGATAAATTTTTTCTTTCAGTGTAGACATAACGATTAAGATAAGGTCAAATGGTTTTTATAACTTTACACTTTTTGGTTCAGAGTTTCTTGGTTCAACCATGGTTGTCTCTTTGAACAATTCATCATCTCTTCTCACGGCTACAACCTTCCAGCTTATTTCAATCTTCCACCATACACACGTTATAGTAGCCAGAGCCATGCAGTTTACTAGGAAATACCTTGCGACATTTAAAATGTGAATCATTATTAAAGATTTACCATAGAGGTGTTTGATGTACTTGCTCAGTAATGAAATTCTGTGTATAGTAGTATAGTGTGGCTTTAATTAATGAATGTCACTAGGCCATAAGAAGTCAATTCAAACTTCGAATAGAATGTCGCACATTGAACTCTTCTTAAGTGGAACAAGAAATTAGGTAATAAAGGCTCAAAATCTAATTAACAGCAGCTGAGTTATTCATAGTAATTTACATAACATCTGTCTTATCCAAATGATCTCAATCTGCTAATTACTGCTCATTTATTGTGTCTGCCTCGGTAATGTGCCCTGAGACAGAGGGAAGTGAACGTGACTTCAGGGTGCTCAGGTACTGTCTCGTGCAACTCCAGAGCTTTCGACTGACTGCTTTTAGTCTGCATTTTAGACTCATGATTAAACAAAGGGATTCTCTGTTGCACTATATTGGAAGACAAACATGAGAGGTTTTAGAGCAGATTGTTGTGCAACCCCAAAGCAATGCTCTCAGGAGCTTCCAAAAAGAACATAATTGCGCTCTTAACAGATAAAGTGCTTCGCTAAGCATTTTCCACAAATGCAATGAGCAAAAAAGCAGTCAGGGTCATGGATCCTAAAGATACACAAGTAGCATAATGCAACTTTGATTGGAGGAGAGCTGCAAATTATTCATCAGGCACACAAGGATGGTTTAGCCTGAAGTTGATGGACAGTTTTTTAGAAGCACTGTTGCATTAACAGTAAAGGCTGATTTATTTAGCTTACCACATTTTCTGAAACAAAGCTGGTCTTTTCTTAAACAATGATTGTTAAGAGGGCAAATCCATTGTTTTGACCCTGCAAAAACTGTCATGAGCAAGTTAAAAAATGGAAGAAAATAGCAAAGAAATTTTGAGCTACATAATAATAGCTAATAGTTGTTTTCTGGCAAGGTGTCATTGACATTGCTTGGGATTGAATCCGTTTAGAAGGAAAACGACCAATTTAAAAGCCAATATTTCTCACTGGAAGGCTTTCTGGGACACAGCTGAGGGTTTCAACATTTAGATGATTCATCATGGCAAATTCGGGGATCTCATAAAGCCTGTGTCAATTTATAGGATTCACACCTAGCTGACTGCAAACTAATCTCCATTTCAGGATCTGGTTGGAGGAACTGTGGCATCAAAAAAATACCATCCAATTCAGAAACGGTTACAACTCCCAGACGGTACGCCCCAAGAAGCAATAATAACACTGAATGACCCTCATGCTCAGGCTTTATTATACTTTTCTAGCACATGATTATTATCACTATCATTGTGCATTATATTGTGACATCAATTGCTATACTATCTGCAGGTTGAAGGTTGAGTCCAGGTGGGTTTTGATTTTAAAATGGCTGTCTTTTTATTACACTTTGCAGTCCTTTGTAACATTTATTAATCCTTTCTGTTTGTATTGCACTGATTGTTTTCTGTTTGAGAAAGCTTTTTAATCTGCATGAGAAAAATGTAAAAGTTTGTTATTCTTGTCAGTAGGGATGCACCAATATAACAAGTCTGAATGATAAACTGATAATTTTTTATTAATTTTCAAATTTGATAAATGGTTAGTTTTCAAATAATATATTATTTTGTCTGAATAAATTAAACATCAATCAGTAAAATAAATAAAGACTACAAATGGCTTCTAGGCATCACAGTATAATATGAAAAATGAATATTCACTTTGAGAATTGCTAAGAAATTACATTTAACAGTGTTAATAACTAATTTAATTAAGTGTTGGGTGATGGCAAAGGTAATCTAGTCATGAAAAGGGCATCCACAATTAAATGTCCAATATTGGCCAATACTGATAAATAAAAAAAAAATATCAATATCAATATCAATGATCAGTTAAAGGGGTCACAGGATGCCCATTTTCCACATGTTGATATGATTCTTTAGGGTCTTAATGAAAAGTCTGTAACATAGTTTGGTTAAAATCTCTCAATGGTAGTGCAAAAAACACCTTTTTTACCCTGTCAAAAACAGCTGTTTTCAGAGCATGCAGTTTCGTAGCATTTTCCTTTAAATGTTAATGAGCTCTGCTGACCCCGCCCCTCTCTTCCGAGCCGCTCTCTGAGGGACTGTTTACTTTACTGAAACTTGCTTATTAGCTCATTATTAGGAAAGGCGATTTGCAAAGATTCATTAAAAAAAAACCTTACACTCACTTCTTCTGTGGGTGAAATTGGATCATGAATGATAGACGCATTTATGTAGATCGGGGGTGCATTCTCTTCAAAAACAAATGTAATCCACTGCGTCTTCATTCATTATTTATTATATCATTCATTATTACATCCAACAACAGAACACCTCAATCGCTTAGGAGACATTCTTGTCTTCATCTGCTCCGGCAGTGAAACAATGGCAGACTGATGAAAGCTCATTCAGGGCGGGTCTAAGGTAAGACACCAGTCCAGTCTGTGCTGAAACGCTACTGTCAATCAAACTATCATGGGAGGGGCCTGTCTGTGTGATGTCACACAGACAGGTATCTGAGATCAGTTCGATTTAAAAAAATGTGTAAAAATCTGAGCAGATTAAACAAAAACCACTGGGTGGATTTTTATCATTTTAGGGTGGTTGTATACACACACTGCCAACACACATTTCAGTTCAAACTACTTGTAAAAGTGCATGTAGCATCCCATGACCCCTTTAAATGCAGTGTTAGCAAGAGAACTAACCACAAATGTGTGTAATTATAGTACTTCTTCTGAGATGAATGGGTGGATTTTGTTTTATCTTGCCTGAATTGTCAGTTCTGGTGAACAGATCAGAGAATTCTGTGTAGAAAGTGGCCAAAAGGGAGGAGAGATCCATCAAGCGACTGGAAGAGCAGATGCTCTTCGATGGGACTGTGATAGTAAGTGTTAAGCTGCAGAATCACTCGAACAAACACCTACACAGCTGATCCCGTCACTGACTCATTCACAAAACAAGCTCTCCCAGTAGCAATTAATGTCTAATCCCACCTGATCCCATGTTTTACTTAGAGCACTTGCTGAATAATCAGAACAGAAGATCTCCACAAAGGATGATCAGATCACAAGCTCTTAACAACCAAATGCACCATTATGTTGTTAATTTGTAGTGTTACAGTGTTTCATTGGTGCAAGGCTTTGATGTTATGTTTGAGATTTTGTGTTAAAGAATGGAAACATTCCCGACACATAAGAAAAAAAATGGATTTGACATAAATCCTAATTATGACATGAAATGTCAAAATTATGAGATTAAGTCATAATTATGAGATGAGATAATTGACATTTTTTTTTAATTATGACAAAAAGTGATAATGACAAAACTAAATTTTTAATGTGATGATTATGAGTTAAATGTATATATTTTATGTGTATGTATATAATGTACAGTACTGAAACTAGATTAAGTGGGTCTCTTGAAGCATCTTGGAGACGTTGCCACAGTTCTTTTGGATTTAGTCATTTGGAGAATATCTGCTGAACGCAATTTCATTTTGGGGTGGAGTATCCCTTTAATGGTGTATCAAGGTGGAAGAATTTATATCACATGGACAGATGTGATGTAGTGGGCATCAGAGAAATAAAGTAAACACACCAAGCATCATGTAACTATGAATATCACCCAGGCATGATGAAATCTCCCAATATCATCTGAATGTTGTGAGAACAGAGCCAGTGGATGTGTTCGCTGAGCTGTAAGAATAGTATTACCCCACTGTTTTGAGCTGATAAGTCCTGCTGAACTTCCAGAGGCACCTCTGGCTGCTTGCTGGAAACTCTATCAGCATGCTGCAGTGAGTTTGTCTCAAGCCAATGAAATTAGACAATGCTGTTCCTCTGCTGTCATGCCTGTCTGAGGGGAAAGGCATTCCCCTTCTGTGGGGAAGTCGTGGCCTAATGGTGAGAGAGTTTGACTCTTAACCCTAAGGTTGTGGGTTTGAGTCTCGGGCCGGCAATACCATGACTGAGGTGCCCTTGAGCAAAGCACCTAACCCCCAACTGCTCCCCAGGCGCCGCAACATAAATGGCTGCCCACTAGTGTGTGTGTTCACTGCTGTGTGTGTGCACTTTGGATGGGTTAAATGCAGAGCACAAATTCTGAGTATGGGTCACGTCACTTTCACTTTTATATAGAGGCATAACACAAAGTGACTTTGCTTCATTTTTTTTAACAACACCCATGTTATGTGGTTGTATGTTTGTACTTTGGCCACTGGGCCAAGCAAAGGAGCTGATCTGTCAATACAGAGGAAGCATTCGCTTTGGATAGTAAATGCTTGACAAATGCTGAGATGTTCCCATAAGGCGTTATAAACTAGAGACACTTTGGCAGCAACTTATCTGCCATTGTAATGCAAATTCAGATCTCTCTCAAAAGGGCTGACATGGAAAATCACTGTAAGAAGTTAGTTGAAAATATTTCCTTATTCAGTCGTACATCCCTTGGCTGAGATTTCTTGCCATTTTTTAGAATTTTTTTTTTGCAATCATTGCATAAACATGCATTGTAATGCATTAGGAGAGATAATGGTTGAGTATAAAAAAGAGACTTCGAGTTATGGAACTGTGCAATTAAAAGCTTACATTAGCAATGCATTATTATAAATAGTTTTATTTCAGACTGAATTAGACTGGCTATCACTTGACCCAACAAGCTCACTCTGGGTCCTAACAATTTAGACATGAATAATAAATGCTTTTTATTTTAGCCTGATAGGTACATATAAATGATTCATAGATATTTAATATATTAGAGTTAATAAGTGCATACATTTGCAGAGTTTTAAAATAGTCTCTGTGGCTATAAGAAGGATTTAAATGGCATTTAATTGAATACAACTGTCAAAAATTTTTTTTGGCACTATTTAGCCTAACATATCCTAATATTGCACTCCATAATTTTTAAAACAAGTTCCAATGTAATTGTTTTTACAGTGAACTTCTATTGTGAGCAATAATAATTTTATTGGAACACTATGAAATAGTGTAGGTCAGGGATGTCTAGGTCAATCTGGCCAGACAAGTTCAATTAAGGTCTTCCTTAAATTCGCTCTCTGCATTTAAGATTGTATTTTTGAATTATTCATGCTTTTTATCTTTTATTTCATCAGACTGCTGCATGAATATATCTACAGTCTAAAATGAGTCACAAATCCCGCTTTAGAAACACACTCCCTCAGCATGACCTTCCTTCAAACTTTGTTGTCCCATCACACAACAATACAAAATTACAATGGCATGTCCTTCATGAAAAGAAGTCAGAATGTTTTCTGGCACATGCCACTAGCTAATTCAATAATCTTTGTGTCTTTCCTTGCAGAATGCCATCCTTTCTTTTATTTTTTTACAGTAAATTTCATGACTGGTTATAAAAAATGTCTGACGTGTACAGATGTTTCAAATACGCATTACCCATCCACAATTGTTTAATGGCCATCAAGTCTGCTCTGTCAGCTTTTAATTCTGATCCCAAAACCTCTAAGAGCATTTATTCTTATCATTAAGTTCCAGGTAAACACATTGCTTGATGCTGTCAGCTTTGTCAGATTTGCAGTCTATGCCTGTATGACTTTGGGCAGATATTGACCTTATAAAGATGATAAAACACTTTGTTATCTTGAGTGCATGGACATGTGACCCTGTTTTTACTTTGCTGCTGCTGTCAGTTGTGTTTTTCACTTATTAGATGTGCATTATATCAAAGCAAACAACTGTTGGACACATTTTCTAGTTCCAGAGGGCTAAAAGATTTACGTTGTCAAAAGTTTACGTGTAAAACATTCAAATAACAGCACAGAATGTTCTTTTCCCTACTTGATCCTGGTTAGATTTCACATAACTACTTGGGTACATCTTGTAAATCCAGATTTAGAGTGCAACTTACGTTCTGGGGCCAGTAGGTCCCTCCTGCTCCTGATAGATATTAGCCTCCATCAGCTAGAGGACATCCATCATGCACAGGCCTCCTGCCACTAGAGATTCACCCTTGAACCTCTAGTGTCCGTCAAACTGGGCAGTGCTGAGGCTTTCTTATTCTCCTTATGCTGGGGAAGTCTGCAGATTCCTTGGTATGTATGTTGGTATAGGAGCAGGGGTCTGACAGTGATGAATGTAACCTGCAAGAGTAACGGTATCCAGGGGTTTTGATGGTCTTTAGATTGTCAGGGGATGGAGATTCTCCACCACAGAAATAAAGCCACCTGAATGTGTGAAAAACGTCATAGGAACCAGAGATGTTAAAGGTATTGTTTAAGCCAAAATGAAAATTTTGTCATTATTTATTCACCAAACCTCTGTGTCTTTCTTTCTTTTGTGTAACTCAAAATGATAATGAACTAGCAGGGGAATCGCTCCGCACTTTTTAGTGGGGCATGTGCCCCAGTGATATACCGCTGTGCCCCAGTACAATATTGCTAATAAATCATTTTCTGATGGTGAAGATTACAGTATACAGACTTGATAATCTATATCCCTTGCAAAAACGTCTGAAATGGTCTGTGATTCAGTTTAATTTATTCACAGTTCACTTACACACTGACTCATTTGCAGTGGTTTCTCACAACTTGAAGGGATAATTCACCCAAAAATGAAAATTCTGTCATTAATTACTCACCCTCATGATGTTCCAAACCCATAAGACCTTCATTCATCTTCGGAACACAAATTAAGATATTTTGGACGAAATCGGAGAGCTCTTTGACCCTCCATAGACAGCACAGAAATGTAGGACATCATTAAAATAGTCCATGTGAAATCAGTGGTTCAACAGTAATTTTATAAAGCTACAAGAATTATACTATTTCTTCTCTTCTGGGATATCTGTCTCCATTATTGAGAGTACCACAATGCATGCGTGTGCATTCCTCTGCTTATAAACAAGGCTCAGCGCGTGCGTGTTCTACGTCAGCAGCACCACAAGTTGTCGTCATGGTACCCTTGATAATGGTGGCAGACTGTCCCAGAAGAGAAGAAATCTTTGAATATATTCATTATATATACAGGTGCATCTCAATAAATTAGAATGTTGTGGAAAAGTTTATTTCAGTAATTCAACTCAAATTGTAAAACTTGTGTATTAATTTAATTCAAGTCTTTGGTTATTTTAATTGTGAGGATTTTGGCTCACATTTAACAAAAACCCACCAATTCACTATCTCAACAAATTAGAATACTTCATAAGACCAATAAAAAAAATTAAAAAAAGATTGTGAAATGTTGGCCTTTTGGAAAGTATGTTCATTTACTGTACATGTACTCAATACTTGGTAGGGGTTCCTTTTGCTTTAATTACTGCCTCAATTCGGCGTGGCATGGAGGTGATCAGTTTGTGGCACTGCTGAGGTGGTATGGAAGCCCAGGTTTCTTTGACAGTGGCCTTCAGCTCATCTGCATTTTTTGGTCTCTTGTTTCTCATTTTCCTCTTGACAATACCTCATAGATTCTCTATGGGGATCAGGTCTGGTGAGTTTGCTGGCCAGTCAAGCACACCAACACCATGGACATTTCACCAACTTTTGGTGTTTTTGGCAGTGTGGGCAGGTGCTAAATCCTGCTGGAAAATGGAAAATTAAATCAGCTAGTCAGTAGAAGGAAGCATGAAGTGCTCCAAAATTTCTTGGTAAACGGGTGCAATGACTTTGGTTTTCAAAAAACACAATGGACCAACACCAGCAGATGACATTGCACCCCAAATCATCACAGACTGTGGAAACTTTACACTGGACTTCAGGCAACTTGGGCTATGAGCTTCTCCACCCTTCCTCCAGACTCTAGGACCTTGGTTTCCAAATGAAATACAAAACTTGCTCTCATCTGAAAAGAGGACTTCGGACCACTGGGCAACAGTCCAGTTCTTCTTCTCCTTAGCCCAGTTAAGACGCCTCTGACGTTGTCTGTGGTTCAGGAGTGGCTTAACAAGAGGAATACAGCAACTGTAGCCAAATTCCTTGACGTGTCTGTATGCCTTGACCCCAGCCTCAGTCCATTCCTTGTGAAGTTCACTCAAATTCTTGAATCGATTTTGCTTGACAGCAAGAATGGCAGATAAACATCAACACGATCTTCCTTCCTGGTATTGTAATACTTTTAATAACTGTACTATAAATTTCTCTCACCGTTGACACCTGATGTAGCCCAGCGGTTCCCAATTCCTGTCTTCGCAGAGCCTTTTCCGGTCTAGTACAGATTATAGTCAAATAGAACAAACATTGCACGTGATAAGAGATGCATATGAAATGTACAGGGCAGGGGGCGCAAAGACTGGAATTGGGAACCGCTGATGTAGCCTGTTGTAGTAATGTTGTCTCTGGTATTCTGGTCTGTATTCGTAAATGTGTTCAGTGGGTGTGGCTTTAGACGGCAATTGCAGGGAGGGTGGGACATTCGCTTTCAGTGCTATCAGGCTAAAGTTAGCATTTTTCAAGATCTCCTACTGCACCTTTAATATAAGTTACTCTTTTATGTAATTGAAAGCAATATCATAGAATCATGCTGTTGTTCTGAATGACCCTGATGGCATAAATTAAAGTAAACAAATACAAAACTTGTTTTCCATTAACAAACATTTTTTTTACATTAACTTTGTCCATAATTTACTCAAACATTATATTCTTCTATAGCTCTGGATCGTTCTGCATGGGAACAACTTACCAAATGATTTTTTTTCTCCATCTGCTAGCGGAGGATCATCAGCATAGTGATCACTTAATGAACACTAGCCTAGCCTCTCTCCTGTCTGGGGTTTCAGAGACGCTCATAATGGCCCCTCATTAGTGGCTCTACATGAGAGAGTCCTGCTAAAATCTTATTCCTGATTATTTCCGAATTCAAGCCAAGAAAGAAGTTTAATGCACATTCAGTTGAGTAATTAGTCAACTAGAAACTAGTTTTAAATAAAAGTAGATTGCTATTTAGATTATGAAACAAACAAGAATATATTATGGGAAATATGATGGGAAATTCAGCCCTCAGATTTCACTTTCTCTCTTATGTAAAATGCATAGCAGATTACAAACATGGAGGAACCTAGATCCCATATTTGGCATAAATAAGAGACCTATGAAGGGCATGCATAATTTGCAGTCAGGTTGGATTTATGAATGATTTATGATGTAAATGACATCAGTTCAGGCAAATGTTAGATCCAATGACTCTATAAATAAAATTAAGTTTCTTTTAATGTGAATCAAATGTTTAACATTCGGGTCAAAATTGCAAACTGTTTAACAGAAGTAGTGTTGAAGGTGACTCCAAGTGAGCTGACAAATACCTGATTTAATAACCAATATTCAAAGCATTGGGAAGTTTTCTCTGTTATGATTTATGAAACCTTAAACTTATGTGTGTCCATATTGTAGATGAATGTTTATTTCTCAGTTTAATTTACTCACAACATATTCCAGTGCCTCAAACATGTTATATTTGTTGTTTAAACCTTGAGAAATGTGAAACATTTCACTGAGAGACATTTATTGACTTGTAGTGATGAATGTTGTATGACCTTTCTATTTCCCTCTCAAAGCTTGTTGCATGTCACAACCTTGATGAAGAGGCCGGTTTATTGAATATTGATCTTAATTGCCAGGTCATGGCCCTGTCACTGCTGGACTGTGGACCTCAGGTCTTTGATGACCAATTAACTTGAAGGTTTGTCAGTTTTCATTTAGCTATGAATCCCACAGGGATCAAATGACTTAAACAAAAAGGCTGCCGAGATGTATAATTCAAGCTCACAAACGCAGTGAATGAAATAAATAATTAAATCAGATGAACAGTATATTCGCATGCAATATATTGTGAATTTATTACAATATGGCTGAGAAACTAGAATGGGGTTTAACTTAAAAAAATATGATGATGATGGTTCTTTCTTAAAAAATATAAAGGAAGCTATACATTTTTGGTTACAATCCAATTTTATCATGCCAGATAAATATAAAGTTTTATTATAAAGATGATATTATAAAGATAAATAAAAAGATAGTTTCCAATTCTTTTAAAAAATGCATTTTTTGACTAAATATTTTCTTTTTTTTATTAATTTTTTTGCTTTTGAGGGACCAATATTAGTCCAAATAAAAGCAAAAATGCATGAATAGATCAAATTTTATGCAGGCTACGATCCTGAACCTCAACCACAGTTTAAAAGCGATGGGGGTGCTTAAATCAGACTATGTAGAAACATTTGATTTTGACTTAATTTGCTCATTCTTTTGGTTGAGGTCACCTTTGTCATACTGCTGTTTGGCTATTTTTCAAATTAATCTAGAGACTCAGCATCTACAAATGACTACCAGATGGTTGAGAATATGGCTTTCCACTCTCCTTTTCACCATCTTTACCTTGGCCTCCCTCATTTCTCCTATTGCTCCTCCTATTCCACGCTTCAATGTTTTAAGTATCTTTCCATGCCATGCTGTCCTAGTGTCACCTCAGCTATAGAAAACCACATCATGTTCATTGAACCTGGAAAAGAACACAGAGCCAGACTCTATGCTCATTGTCCTTGCAGTTAAAATCAATCAGAGATCAGCTCACATTGTCCACAAGGCCAGATTGGTAGAGACCCAGAAACTTTCCTCCAAGTCCCAACAGAAACATTTGAACTCACAATACAAATGTCATCAAAGGCCACCCATTATAATTTGTGGGCCCACCCCTTTATGCTCATACACTCACCATTTTTCACTCTGTTGCTGTATTTAGAGCTGAACCCTGAGGTGCCCTTTTCTACCCGTGGCCTATTTCCAGATGGACCACGTGGGCAGCAAACGGCAGCATTATGATTAAATCTGGAGACCCACAGGTCCCTCAAAGCCCAGAGGCATCTCTCTGTTTTCCTCTTCGTATTGAGTCTCCTTTCTCTTTAATTAGTGAACATAGCTGGGGGGCGTATGTAGGTGTGCGGGTCTAGTGCACATAGGGGGCAGAAAGGGAAAGATTTTGATGATTTGCATATTACAAACATCAGCATATACCTGAGGAAGCCAAAATAAACAACTGAAGAAGTATAGGCAAGACTGAGAAATTTCAATCCATCGTCCAAGTTTAGCTAGTGTAGGTGTTGAAGTATATTAATATGTGCTATTAACACCTGCTGCTGCTGTAGGTGTTTGTTGGTGAATGAACTTGCCATTCTTCTGTTTAGTGTCATGTAAAAGGGAGTCTCTCCTCCATATTAAGCACGTCCTTGATTTCACTCCTCCACTAATGCTGTAATGAATCAAATCCTGCCCTTAGCAACAGTATTAGTCTCTCTCTCTCATTCTCGCTTTGTCTGTCTTTATCTCCCCCTCTTATACCCCATTATCCGGTTTATCTGTATTGCGTCCCTCTTTTCTTTCTGTTGACATGTACAGATACATTATCAATCTGTCATGTTTTTTTCATCTGTTCTCTCCTATGTCTCTGAGTGGCCCCTTCTCACTATAAGAACAATGAAGTGTAATTTTTTTAATTTCAAAATACATTTTCTTAAGGCTGCAATTCACTACACAACTTTTAAAATGTGAATGGAATTTAAAACTTTAGGCATCATACACTTACCGACTTTGTAAATAGTCACAGAGGAAAACTGGCCATCATACACTAAACCACGGAGAATCATACTCTACCAGACTTCAAAGTCCTTCCGTTCACAACAAACTCACGAAGAAATGTGTGCATTGTTGCTAGGAGACACATGATAAATGAAAACAATCTGTGTTCTAAAATATCAAACATAATTGATACCCTCTTATTGGATGGATTCATAGTCTGACGCTAAAAAAATCAGTCTGTGACCATCACACACTTCACAATTTTCTATTTAATCTGTCAACTCAAATTTGCAGACTGGCTCTGACTTTTGGCAAGTATTGTGGACTTATCCAAACCGTAAATCGGGGGCAAAAGTCATGTAGGGTATTTCAGCTCTTACACAACCTCGATGTGAGCCAATAAGGTGACTTTCTTTCTCCACTGACATTCATTCTGATGGTTTCCCTTCATTTGCGTACACTGTTAAAAAAAATAGTTCCAAAGGGGGGTTTTTGCAGTGATGCAATTTTGGTTCCCCAAAGCACCTTTCAGTAAAGAGTTCTTAAAATAGCAGTTTTTTCTTAGCCCGGAGAATATTTTAATCATCTAAAGAACCTACTATATAGAATCTTTTGTGGAATGGAATTGTTCCATGATGTTAAAGGTTCTTCATGGAACCATAGATGCCCATAAAGAACTCTTATTTTAAAGAGTGCAGTATTTTATTATTATTATTCTGTCTATCTATTTCTGATTTGTACTGTTTTCATATTTGTTGGCTCTATAAACTGACCTTTAGAAAGGCACTATGTAAATAAAGTTTATTATTATTTATTTTTTTAAATGCATGTAGTTATTTTTATTAATATTTAAATAGATTTAAAAAGCAAATATTAAATTTTATATTATAGTTAGTGCAGTCAAGTCGATTAATCGCGATTTATTGCATCCAAAATACAGTTTGTTTACATAATATTTGTGTACAGACTATATTTATATGTATAAATAAACACACACATTTAAAAAATATTTACATGTATGTACATATATTATGTAAACAAACTTTTATTTTGGATGCGATTAATCGTGATTAGTCAATTTGACAGCACTTAATATAGTAAATGTTTTCTGAGTGAAATTGCCGATGAGTACAGATGATTAGGCATAGCTTTAGATGTTTAGGTGTCACGAACTGAAGAGAGAGACAACAGGGTATGCCAGTAAGTAGAGGTTTATTTGAGATATGGAGACAGAAGATGGTATCACACAGTCTTGCAGAGGAATTGGAGCAGAGTGGGATGTTAAGTGGATGACTTGAGGATACTTGCTGTACAGACGAAGGGTGGACACAGGAGGAACTGACAGGACACGGATGACAGATGATGGTAGGTAAGCAGGATGATCAGACGTTCAGGTATTCAGATGATTCCTAGGGTAGCACAGAGAGTAGAGTCAGTGAATCTCTGACGAGACCAGACAGAGAGTGAAAGGAAGTGTGGGCTTAAGAAGTGGCAGTGATGATCGGGTGCAGGTGTGGTGACTTCAGTAATCTGGTAATAATGAGCGGATGGGCGGAGTCGGGTGATTGGACTCTGATGGTGTGGCAGGTGTTACTGGTGACTCCGTGACATTAGGGAGGAGCTATCGGTTTTTCCAACCAATTGTAGATGGAGGTATTGTTCAGGAAACCTGTTTGAAACCAGTCGTTATTATTTTTACAATTCTTTTCGGTGGAGCTAGGCGTGCAGAAATTAAACACTTCAGCTGTTATTTCTTGGTCATTTCCATTTATTCGTTTGTTTTCCAATTAAAATGTCTCTCCCTTTCTGTATCTTCCAGGTCAATCTTGGCTGATTAGATGACTGCTTTCTCTTTGTCTTTTGCTCCTTTTCAAGGCCGTTTCCTCTCCCTTCTCGCAGTACACAGGCTTTGATCTCACTCACATCTTCGTTCATAGCTCTGAATCAAAGCCACTAACCTGCTCTCTTTTCTCTCACTGAACAGCATGAAAAGAATAATGGACAGATGAAAGGATGAGGTGAAGCAAGCACATTACCTACATTAACGAGAGATTAATTTCAGTATCGCCATGGGCTCCACACAGATTCACAGCTCACTTCGTCAATACCATCCCCAACACATTTATACAATCCATAATAAACGTTCAACTGATAAGCTGCCATGATTCAAACTGATTGCCACTGGCTCTCTGGCCTTGTAATTAGGGTGATGGTAAATCGAGGAGCCACGTTTTTTTCTTAGGCACTTACTGAGTTGTGTTTAAGGAGCAGTCTGAGGTGAAGACGCTGCTAAATGCTTCACTTCTTCACACTTTTCCATTCATTGACCATTCAGTGTTACTAAAGGAGTGTTAAATGTTGATGGCTAAACAAACAACTTGAAATAGATAACCACCTAAACCAGTTCGACATTTGGAACTTTATATCTCACAGTTGTGACTTTATTTCTCACAATTGTGATTATATCTCACAACTTTGCCATAATTGCGACTTAACATCCCACAGTCGTGACTACATTTTTCCCATAACTGCAAACTTGTCTCACAATTATAATTTGTAATAATTCTAATTTTATTTCTAATAGCTGTGACTTTATTTGTAATAATTGTGGCATAAAATCTTACAATTACAGCTTTTTGTCAAAATTGAGACTTTAAAATCTCATAATTGCGAATATTTCTCAAAATTGTGACTTTATATCTAACAATTACAAGTTATTTCTCACAATTGTGACTTAGTCTCACAATTGCAACTTTTTCATAATTGCGACTTTACATCTCACAATTTTGACTATATTTGTCTCACAATTACAACTTTATTTGTATAAATGATGATTTATTTCTCATCATTTTAACCTTGTTCACAATTACAACATTGTCATAACTGCGACTTTATATTACATAATTGCAACTTTGCATCTAACATTTGTTTTTGGTGGGAATAGACTTGTAAATCTATTTATTTTATATAATTGATATATATATATAAGCTCATTTACATGTCCATTTTACATGCACTACAAATAAATGAGACATAAATGAGAAATAAATTGTTCCGCTACTTCTAATAACCACCTTTACTTCACTATTCTGTGAACTAAACTAATCAAAGTGGTTCAATCGATACAACAACGTATTGCTTTAAATTAGAGTGTGGCATTCTGCCTCATATTATGTAGAGGTCATTCCTCCCCTAAAGACAAAACCTGTTGTCTCCTTTCTCGTCCTCTCCTTCACCTGCAGGCTGGAATTCCGGGGGGATGAGGTTAACTCAGATATGTCCCATCAGTGCTTCAGTTAATGGATGTGTTGTGTGCTCTGTTACAGGACGAGAGGGGGCTGGGAAGCCCACATCAATGATTCATAACAGGGTTTCTACCCCAAAAGACAGCAGATACAGTATTGTGTTAGGATGGTTTGTGGTTGGTAATATGTATCTGCATATGTAGTCGGTGTGTGTGTGTGTGTGTGTGTGTGTGTGTGTGTGTATGTGTGTGTGTATGTGTGTGTGTGCATGAAGTCTTATCCGTCTTGTTCCCATATGTGTGTTTTGTTGAGGCCCTGCTGTGTACTGCTCTGAATACTCTCTCTCTCATGAGACTGCTGCTGCGGCGCGGACAGTATCCCAGTGACATAACGTGCTTATGTTTGATTGATTTATTCAGGGTAAGGTTCAGAAGGATTGTATTTGTTTTCGGATTTCGTCGAAACACTGTGAGAAGAGAATGCCAGTATAATGTAGCCAATTGCAAAGCTGCTGCTAAATACATGGCATTTTGTTGGATCAATCTCCCAGCAGCCCTCCTCCAACCTAACTGCCTCTTTCTCTCAACAATACATCCTGTACGTGTGGGGGTCAGGGTTGAGTTTTCCTCGGACATGTAGCGCACTAGCCACTTCACAACTTGTCTTAACGCATTATGAAACTTCTTTTCCTATTAGGAATACTTGCTCCTGTAGTATCAAATATAGAATAAATAGAATACAATAAAACATACCTAAAGAAAACGTTCAGTAGTGTAACAGTTTTACTAACACCACAGACACAGCAAGATCTCCCAAATCCATTATTTTCCTTTCTGTACTGTAATTCTGCCATATTTGTCAAGTGCCATGGCAGGAAATTTATTTTTGATTTATAATCAACCAAGCAATGCATTTTATCTGCCTCTGCTCTGACATGGTTTGTGGAGCATATGTTCATCATTGCATCCACCATAAATCAAATACAGATAGTCAGTGCCATAAGGACAGAGAGAGACAAGGAGGCATCACTCCATGACTGAGATATTAAGGTTTTGAACTTTTTAATGCCAAGGACACTCCAAAATGATAATGCTCTATAAAGGGGCCCTTATCTTAAATCATGGTAAGGGTCTCATGTATATTAATTGATATAGTTTGTACTGTGTATATAAACATGGTTCTTAACAAGGCCTAATAAGGGCTTAAATCAGAGCAGAAAGTCTTAAACTCCTAAAGGCATGACACTGAATGTTGCAGGCACTGCAAAAAAAGAAAAAAAAGAAGAAAAATCTTCCTCAATATTTTTCTTTCCATTTCAATGTGTCCATTTCCATTTTGCAGTGTGATCAGAAGATAAAGTAAAAGTTATTTCCACATTTGTAAAGGTTGGGAGGAGAGAGTTATTCAAGCCATAAGTTACTTTTTTTTTCTTCTTCTTTTCTCTTTTTGGTAACAGAGATCTGTTGAAGCATAACTAAAAACATTAGTATTAGTATTAGTATTATAAGTATATTAGTATATTATATTAAAAAGATAAATATAAGATAAATATTTTTTAAAATAAGATAAATATTTTACTTCAAATTGATTGGTACAGCTTTTTTTTTTAACAAAACAGAAAATACAACCAGTAAACAAGTTAAAGGTAAGTTGTTTTTTATATATAGAAATGTATATAAATTTAATGGACCGAAAGATGAAATGTATAAATGAAGATTTAGTTATTGTTATTTTTTTTAATTATTAGTTTTTTTTTTCTATGTGGCCTCCATGAACCTCACTTTGAAAAACCCTTTTATCCCTCATCTAACTGTCTCTTAGTACTTTTCTTAGGAAGTTTCTTTTTCAGCTACTTGTTGTCTTTTTTGCGACATTTCTGTTAGCTTTTGCTTTTTCATTCCCATGTTTTTCTCTCCATTTCCTCCTCTATATTTGGCCTGTGCCTCCATTCTCATTCTCAGTATCAAAGAGGAGCACACTGGCGGAGCGTCTTGATTGGAAATATGAGCGAGTACACAGGATGTAGGAGAACATCACCTCGCCGGCAGTCATATTTTTGACTCCTCATAGCCTGTGCACATAATCAGAGAGCTCTTCCTCTGCCTAGTCAGCACTGATTTATCAGGGAACCTTTGTGGGTGATCATTATTCCACAGGGTTCCTCCAGCAGCTGATAAGGACCATCAGGATCATCAATCCCAAAGGCTCATATGCTTGTAGATTGTAGATTAGAGAACAATCACGAAGGAAGGTTTGGCCCCATTTTTGCTGCTTTGACTGTGCAAGTGGAGCCTCATTCCTCATGGGACTACAGACATCTACCTTGTACCATGACCGTTTATCCCTGCTGCTGAAGCTACTGCTTTAACCTGCCAGATTTGGTGCAGAAAAGCTCTTGGTGGTTATTGGTGGGTTACTGTACATCTGACAGCAAGATGAATTGCAAGGACACTGAAATTTTGGTTGTTTAAAGGAATTTTCTGAGTTCAGGCACTTATAATGGAAGTGAATCCATAAATGTCCTATGTCATTGACCTATGTCATTGTATTGCATCCTCCTGGGTGCTGGTGCGTGGTGCCTCGCTGACAGATATTTGTAAAGCTGCAGACTGAGCGACCCCCAACACATTAGCTAGGTTCTATAGTCTTTGTGTTGAGCCAGTATTCTCCTGAGTTCTCACCTCAAAAAGGGAAAGACACCGAGAGGCCCTGTCTAGTGTCGGCTTGCTATGTTGGCTCGCTATGAGAGTTCCCTGCTGGGCAAATCCTGTTGAGCATCTCCATCACCCTCGATCAGCCAGATGTGGCAGAGCATCTGGCGCCAGGCCTACACTTTATTTACAGCCATATCACCCTGCAGCCTAAGACTGGTTGCCCACTGAAGCAAAGCAGAGTTGAGCCTGGTTAGTATCTGGATGGGAGACCTCCTGGGAAAACTAGGTTGCTGCTGGAAGAGGTGTTAGTGAGGCCAGCAGGGGGTGCTCATCCTGTGATCTGTGTGGGTCCTAACACCCTCAGTATAGTGATGGAGATGAGACGTTAAACCAAGGTCCTGACTCTCTGTGGTCATAAAAAATCCTATGTCACTTCTTGTAAAGAGTAGGGATGGCTAAATTCCCTCCACTGGCCGTTGTCAATCACAGCCTCCTAATAATTCCCATCCACTGAATTAGCTCTATCACTCTCTCCTCTCTTCCTGTAGCTGGTGTGTGGTTTCCCAGGCAGTCACAATCTGTCACCTCTGTAAAAAAAAGTTTGAACTACCTTAAAATATTCCATATGAAGAGAGGCCGTAAGGGGTTATCCCATATGTGTAAGTGCCACCTACAACCCACCCTCAGGGAGGATGTGGCTTCCACAGCGTTCCCTTTTCCACTGGAAAAGGCAAGTTTTCCCAGTGTTATCCAAATCTCACTGAGTAGGTAGTACACGAACAGCAGTGATTGGTCTTCCTTGCGTAAGCCCTGTCCCATATTCTAACACTGGAAGGGGCAGTATCCGTGGTGCTTCATTGTCATCGACGTGAGACATCAACATGACATCTCCGTTCCCTCCTTCAGGAAATGAGAGTTACATATGTAACTGAGACATTATTGTTCTTTGTATGAAAGTGCCATAACTTTTTTTCCTTTTTAATTTCCTTTTCTTTCCTGAAGGCTGAAATTATTTTTGTGGTAATCAACATTGTGCCACAAGTGCTGTTGACTGAATCCAGAATATTCCTTTAAGATCTCGAGATGGACAACTGAGCCTCTGTAGTCTAACCACAATATTACCATTGACTTAATTTTTTCCTTTTGCAAAAAAAGCAGCATGAAAGAATATTGCCAAAGCTATTTACCCATGATCAGATGGTCAGTCCCAAGATGGTCCCTTACAATTATAAGCTCAACAAGACCACATGTCTGGTATCAGTGCACTAATTTGTCATCTTCCTCATTTCTGTGAAGAAGGTGTGACACAGGACAGCTCGGAGGGGATTTAAAAATGTTTGCCTGACAAGCAAAGCCATTTTGTCATCAATGTTTGTCTTCATCTGCCACCTCAAAGTGAACAAACAGTGAGAGAGGGCCATTATTTATTCAGAAGGCCTGAGGTGTAAAACTAGCTCGAGCTGTTTTATGTTTAAAGGCATGCTGCTTTGATTTCTTAGAGCTGTACGTCTGCCACGACTGATGGCTCAGTGCACGATTATAAAACAAATTTTACAACTATACAAAAGTAATTTTACAGCAAACTTGTTCCTGGGAGTATTCTTTCATGTTTTTTGCACTAAACAGAGTTGAATGGTTTTAATGATTTATTCATGTCTGCTGTGTCAATTGTTTTTCTCATTTTGTGGTCATAGACAGTTCATTTAATTTTGACAAAGACAGATCTTTCTTACCCAAAGATATGCAATCATAAAATGTAGATTATAGCAAGAATCATGAAACTGCATTTGTGTGGTATCTCTTTTTCAATTTTCTCTCTAGATAATAGTACTAAGCTTCTGTCTATCTTTTAGCATTCTTATTAACTCTTTATTTTATGTTTAAACTTCCATAATATTTCATTGCACATGTAATCAAATAAGTATTAGTGAGAAAGTGTGATGAGGCATGTTTTTCTATGTGAGCAATGAAAAATGTTTTGAGGATAAGAAGGCTATGAGTATAAATGTGCAGTAGATAATTAATTCAGTTTTCCAATTAAAGTTCTCTGTGGGAGTTTTTCCCCTCAGGGATTTACAAGCTTTAAATGAAGTAGGTAGTGAAGTGTAACTACATCTGATAGAAAGGTTGAAGTATTTTACAAGTGAGAGCGCTGAAAAATATCTGATTACATTTTATTGGCAATACCACAGCACTTTAACTTAATTGTTACAAATTAATGGAGTCAATGATTGTAAAAATTGAGGATTTTGAAACATTTTTTTGACGATTATGATGCTCATGATGGTTTTTGTAATTCTATAACTGTTTTTATTGCTTTTTCATTTTAAACGCTTCCTTTTTTCATTCAGTTGCAATGAAAGTGAAAGTGATGTGTGGCGTGAAAGTATGGTGTGTCAGACTTGGAATTTGTCCTCTGCGTTCGACCCATCCAAGTGCACACACACCTGGAACAATGGGCAGCAAATGCTGTGGCACCCGAGGAGCAGCTGGGAGTACAGTGCCTTGCTCAAGGGTCTCACCTTAGTCATGGTATTGAGGGTGGAAGAGAGCGCTGATCATTCACTCCCCCCACTCACAATTCCTGCCAGACCTGAGACTCGAACCCACAACCTTCAGGTTACAAGTCCAACTCTCTATCCAATAGGCCACGACTGCCCCGATGTATATCACTTTCTGTTCAGCCTCTGTAATGCATCACATTTACATTCTGGAGGCCTAGAAAGAGTGACCCACTTTTCTAGGTCATGCAGCATCTTAATACTGTCTCTCATGTGGTGCCTGGAATACTGTGTCACTTGTTGTTCACAGCATTATGATCTGAAATGTTTCATATGTGAATTGTGAGGCGGATTGATTCTTTCAAATCCAGTGGGACCTATTGGATTTAATGAAGCAGACTTTAACATGGTCTTTTAGATCCACTTTGATCTTTAATGCTATAATAAGGGGCATCTGAGGCAGCATTATAATGGATTAGCCATAAAAGTGTCTAGAAAATAGATGCATTTTGGAGCTACAGTATGACATGATGGGACTGTTAGTGTGGTTTAATGAGTTCACATTTCCATGTAATCGTTTAGTGATATGGAGGTAAATATATTTGTCTTGCTGTTTATGATGGCCAGCCCTAAATACCTCCATTGATTTATAAAGATGATATAATTAAACAAAGCAGTGTTGATTTTATATAACAGTTCAATAAACAATATTAATATTAATATTAATATTAATTAATATTTTGCTTTCCCAACAAAAATAGTTTGCAACGAATCCACAGCAGAATTAACTGCTTATCGTCTCTGAGCAACACAGTCAAAATCAGTTTGACAGTTAAATAATTTTTTTAACTGAATCAACAAATTGTTGAGTAAATGATCCAATGACTCCCTCATAAAGCAAGTCATCTACCGTTCCTGAATGAATTAATGTTTTGAACAAATTGGTTGAGTGAGTGATTTAATGACTCACTCATAAAGACTGTTGCTTTGCAACAGATGAGTGCATGAAATGAACAGCATTTAATGCTTAATATTTTTTGTTTAAGTAAGAGGTTATTTTAGGGGGGAAACTTTTGGTACGAACGCCCCACTCATACTATTTATACAAAAAAAATCTTAGAATATTGCACAAGTATGCGAATTGGGACTTTATAACAATTGCAAAGTAAGTATTCAAAGGAAATACCTACTCACACAGTATGCAATTTTTATGTAATCAATGTTGCTACCTCATGTAACAATGTAACCTCCAGAAAGAGTCCATGAATATCCTCATCATTAAAGGATTAGTTAAATTCCAAAATTTCCTTTAGGGGCTTGCGCCCCTGTCCCTTTAATCGCCGATACTAAAGTGCCCTTTCGGTCTGGTCTATGTGCCCCTGGACCGCGATTTTGACTGCAATTGTGCCCTAGCAACATCTCTTAGCCCCTGCCCCTCCGGAGGTCTGTGCACGCCACTGGGCGGAAGTATCGACCATAGTGTTTACAAAGCGAATGTGCAATGAAAGTCAAACCCTTTACAAAAAAGGTAAAACAATGATGCTGGAGGAGGAAATTAACTTATTAACTTATGATTACATGCCCTACCCTTCCTTTTTTAAATGAAGTTAACTACTAAACATGCATGACCTTTCCATTGTAATTACGTAATGCTTGAAGTCGCAGACCCGCATTGCAAAGCTAGTGCAAGATGAGCATTTGTGGTTAAAAATTGTATACTTTTTTTTTTTTGAAAACGTTTTATCTCACAATTCTGACTTTTTTCCTACAGTTCCTAGAAAGAAAAATCACAATTGTGAGAAAAAGTCTGAACTGTAAAAAGTCACAATTTGTACAAATTTTTATTTAAATTCTCACAAGTCTGACTTTTTTCTCTAAACTGTGTGTTTACGTAGAGTGATGTAAAACAGTGAAATATCCAAAAGCTGTTGTTATTTTATCACTTTGAGAAATAGAAGTGATTGGAAAAATGTGGTGGTGGTGGCATTACAGTAGAATCGTCATGGGAGTGAGGTAAGCGGTTGTTTATATTCCCTTGGGTTGTGACTGACATGATAAGATGAACAAACATGATCCTCCCAAATGATCGCTTAGAGCTCCATTTTGTTACCTGTGGTTTTCTTCCATCTTTATCCCTAGAAAGTGGCTTGTGTAAGAATTAATGTTCCTTTCATTAGGAACAGATAACTTTCATCTTAGAATTATTAATGCCCCTGATGACTATATTTAGCTATTTATGTATTTGTTGGTTTGCCTTTTTTACCCTCAGCCAGTCCTGCCACACTTTGATACATAATTAATTTATGCAACGTATATGTGTTGAAGCAAGTCAATTGAATTTTCTGGCTCAAGGGCAAGGCTCAGCAGACATTCTTCTGTGCTGAATCCAGGCAAATACATTTCAGTGATGGCAGTAAAAGTAAATAAACAGATGGATGTTAGTGATGATCGTGAGTGGAGTTGTAACAAGAGGAGAGGGGCTTTCACAGTTGGTTTTCGAGTGTAGAGAAGGGGGTTGTATAGGGCTCTAATGTGCAATGACTTTCTGTATATTTTACCAAAAATTTAAGCAAACTTCCTGTTAATGCCCCCAAAAGGAACATTTAGACCCTGGCCCAGTTTCTAAAACACAAACAAAGCAGAAATAAATAAATACATAAATAAACAGTGTTACATGTAGTTCAAGTATGCTGGAATGCTGTGGAGTCAGGATTGCATAAACTTAAGAAAAGTATCCGTTTTTGTGTGTAAAAAGTGTCATCCCGACAGCAATTTGCATTCAAATAAGAGCTCAGTTTGTCCGTGTATGAAATTCACAATCGACATCATGCTTCATTCGCTTTCCCGTCAGAGGGATTGTATGGTGAATGAAAGCTGTTCAAAGTATAGAGTGAACATGTCTGTATCCATGATGTCAACATATGTCCTCTGATAGGCCTCCTATCTGCTCCATTATAGCAATTGTTGAGAGGTTCATAGATCACATAGTATTTCTCTTGTACGCTTTTACAACACTGTATAAATTCATTTAAAGAATAGAAAACGTAATTTCAATCAAATATGCATGCATTTGAATACTAATTTGCCTGTTTGTTTTAAACATGTTGACACTTACTGAAATGATGATATCAGGATTTCTTTTAGTTATATTTAGAAAGAAAAATAGTTTCACTATCTTGAAGGTCTTTTTGTTATTCTTCCACGATTCCCATGAAAATGTCTAGAGATCTCTTAAATGTTGTCACTTTATCTTTTACAGTGAGCTTGTATCATTTTTATTAAGTGACAGTAACAAGACACAGTTTCACAAGATTAAAAGGGCTCCATAGCAAATATTGTTTTTATGCGCTGTATCATTTTTTGTGCTCGACTTTACTTGCAGAGATTTTAAAACGATTTTAGCTTTTTATTTTAATTCAAAATTTATGATTAACATTATTATTGCATTCATTTGAAATATCTGGCTTCATCTTCATCTCCATTCAGCTTTTGTACTGAGAGGATCTCATTCTAATCTAATTAAACACGACCACACATTGGACACTGTTGCATTTGTATAATGTCTATGTAATTTTAGTTTACTATATTGTTGCTCAGGGATTCAAGATTAAGTTTATATAATGCAAAGAGAAGAACCGAATATATGACTTGCAGATTTAGCACATTTTTAGGAGGGGTAATTTCCATTCCAAAGGCCATTTTAATGAAGCCTGGATGAATTGAATTAGACCTTATCTATGAGGTAATGACAGCATCCATATGTTACATCTTGTTTTATGCAGCACATTCTTCAACTGTCATTTACAAACATTTAGTGTTTATGGTGTGTGTGTGTGATGGAATGGGATGAAATAGTCTACGTCAAACCAACCATTACTTTTTATTCACATGAAGTCTTTCAATAAAAAAATCTTAAAATGACCTCATGAAATATGCAGGATAGATTCTCTATTGAATCTTCAAACTCCTTGATGGAAGCTTGATCTAAATGTGGTGAATCAATAACTTTGATTTCTAAACATTTATTGTTTAATTTATCTTAATATACTTCAATATAAGAACCATTTTTTGAGGAACTTTTGAAAAATCTAAAGATCCTTTAGTGCATTTTAAAGGTGCCATGAATGTTCAACATTCTTCATGGAACCATCAATGCCAATAAAAAACGTTGTTCTGTAGTCAACATTCGTATGAAGACTAGGTTTATCATTTCCCATCTGCAGTAGCAGCAAGCACTTCCATGCCATCTCAAGGTCATTTGTGAAGCTGCTGTTGAACTAATTTCTTCATGCCAACATGGCTTCAGTTGCTAATTAAACAGATAAAAACTAAATATTTAATGCATTTGTGTCGCTTCCTTTATAGGTTCTCAGAGGACCAAATACATTTCAAATAAACAACTAAAGTAATTATCATTGACATTCATTCACACTTCTGTTGTCTTTTCCATTTTTGTCACAAACTATTAAGCAGTGCATGTTTACCCTTTGAGACTGTGTTAATGATCTTATTTTTAATTAGTAAGAATACACCATAATGCATGAACATTACAACTTTGGGCAATGCAGCCACAGCCTATTGAGAATAAAAGACGGATAATGATGTAATTCTGCCACTTTCGAAAGAAAGAAAATACAACATAAAATTCTCACTTTGCTAATATATCTTTAATACAGAAATCAATCTTTCAGGATTAAAAAATGAGGTAGTTTGTGTCTGACAGGCAGCCGCTATGTCATCTAGACCTTGCAGTGTTCAACAGGTAGAATATATATGAGTCCCTAATGAACCACGCAATGGTCAACATCATCGTTTTGACTTTTTTTTTTTTTTGCTTCTGAATGCCATTTAGCAGAAGAACCGCCATTGTCCAACCAAAGCATGCTTATTATATGAAATTGCAGGGAGTTGGCTGCCCTGTACTTTTCAAACAGTGAACTATCATCTCTGAATGATTATGATAAAAATTGGATGCTATGAGTAAAGTAGTCTATCCTACATGTCATTTATACATAAAAGTACAAGAACATGTTGAACATTTTCCTCCAGCTTTCACACAGTAATGCAGGCCTATAGATTTAGGAGTGATGTAACCTGACTCTCTGTATCCTCAATTCTATACATTTTGTGGTAAGAAGTCAAAATTAAAATGTGGTTTAAAATGTGTGATTATTTTGATGACGGTAAAATGACAAAACTGGTCACAAAATGTTGTCAGCTTGTCAACATTACAACTAACACCAAATAAATATTGAAACAGTATTCCAAGTTTGCAAAAATACGCAGACATAGAGTCAAAGAAGCAAAAACAACACTCATCTACGTGTCATTTCCGTCAAATTATAAACCTCAGTAAATGAACAGCAGAAATGTGTGCATTTTGTCTCTGTCTGCTTATAGTGATATATTACTGATCTATTTTTAACTCCACCCTACACCACTCTCTCTGACACACCTGCCAGATCTCTGAAGGAGGGAAACATTCTGGAGCAGATCGACTGTACTCCAGCCGTTCAATGGCTGCAGGGCAGCGCGCTCATCTCAGACGTTATCAGCACAATAGATTTATTGCGACAGAAAAGGTTTGGTTTTTTTCCGCGTGTTTCGGCAAGACACACACAAGTGAAGGGGGAGTCCATTTTTAAGACGCTATATATCCGCCCGGGTGCATTGAGCAAGGACTTTAAATGCAACACACCCTGGGTGCGCGGCGGAGAACGCCTGTTACGCACGAGGCGAGCGCGAGACGGGGGCATTTCCGAACAAATCTATTAAATGGTTGAACTTTAAAAAATACGACAGTGGCTTTTGGAACGAGCATTTCACCTGATGGATCTTGAGAAAACTCTGCCGCGGTGGCAATGGGGCTGTCACATGCCAACGCGACCGAGAGGAGATAACTGGGGCAACTGAAAATGTCATTGTTTTTCTTCTGAACTAGTCTGTTCTGCATACTACATATGAGACCAACGAAAACCATAACTCCAACCGAGAACATTTCACAACACTGGCTTTATAAACGCCCTGAGACTTTGCGAATTAAGAAACAGAGTCTTTGAGGAGGTGAGTGGATTTCATAGGATGTCTACAATGCCTATATGCAGGTATAAGGCGAATAAAAATTGGGTTATATGGCACCTGTTGTGAAAGGAATAGGGTGCAATAAACAGCGTAGATGGATATTTTCACGACACGATCTTTAACGGGTGGAATTTTTTCCCCACAGAATTCTACATCAAAAAAGTTAGTCTGGTAATGAATACTCTAATAATGTAAATTTGGACAATTCACTTCAATCTTAGTTTGCTTTTGTGGCAAAAAATATAAAACTTTAGTAGTGCACAGCATTCTGGTCAATCACGAAATAGCAATAAAATATTTACGAATAATAATCGCTGAATATCTGACCGCTGTACCTTTGGTTGTTTTGTATTCGGTCACGATAATACTGTCTTATACATAATTAAACCTAATCTAATTAACATCTAGCCTAAATTTCAATTTCGACAGTAAAATATTTACAATAAAATGCCACCCAGTGATGCTAAACCTGTTTAAATAGTGTTGGTGGCCGGAGGCGTTCATTCACGGTAAGAGCAAGGTGTCATTTGAAGGACTAGTGAAGTATGGCACGAGTGAGTTATGGCTTGTCACTCCAGTCTCCAGGGGCGAGGGGACTGTAGGCTGCAAGCCGGCACTCCGAGCTCTTCGCCTGGGCTCTCCGTGGAAACGCAAGCGGCAGGGATTTCGCTCGAGTTTTGCTGGGACGTCAGCGTAGATTGCTCTAATAGATATTTTCTTCTAAACTATAATTTAATAAACGATAATGGGTCCGGAAAAGCATGATTTAGAATTGTCCTTGCCCACCGTGGATGTGTCCGGTCCGTGTCCAACAAACGGAGAAGAGGAAACGGAGTTGTGCGTCCAGAGTCACTCAGAGCCGGCTGACTGCGATCCGTGGAGGTAAACGGCGAGGCGTCTTGGGCTCACAGCACACCTTTTTTTTAAGGTTAACAAAGTGGAAGACCTGTAAAACCCTTTTAATGATTTTAAACAGGGGACGAAACACCCCTTTGTTTTGTTCTTCTTTATCAGAGGCAGTTTAGCTATTATTGAGCGGAGCGAAGTTTTCTGTGCAGATTGTTTACTGGCACTGTGTGAGAGAGCTCTGTTCATCTCTGGTGTCTTTGAATCATAATTAAGTGTCAGGGACTGCTGCTTGATTTTCAGCTTTCACAGAGAACAAACAAGCAATTAGAAACCAACATGTAGCTTTTTGAGCTGTAATAGCCTATTTGACATCTGTTGAAGCCTGGTGATTGAGTTGATATCATTGCATTTATTTATAGGCTATTTATTTGAAAAGTATACAATTCCCATTTTTTAGTGTTTTGGCAAGTCAAAATACGCTTCATGTACTAACAAATTATTTAGTGCATTTATTCAAAGCAAATATCATGACTGTTTTAACAAGACAATACAATACATTCGGTTTCATTTACAGATTTCATTTCAACGGGCTGAACAGATAGAAAGAGCGGACAGCAGTTACATCAAATATTAACTATTAACTATGACTTTTCCCTCAATAAACTCCTAAATTTGCTGCTTATTAATTCAATTCAATTCAAGTTTATTTGTATAGCGCTTTTTACGATACAAATCATTGCAAAGCAACTTTACAGAAAATTAAGTTTCTACAATATTTAGTAGTAGCTTATCACATCATTATATTAATAGTAAGGTAGTTGTTAAGTTTAGGTGCGGGGTAGGATTAAGGGATCTAAAATATGGTCATGCAGAATAAGGCATTAATATGTGCTTTATAAGTACTAATAAACAGTCAATATGCTAGTAAAATGCATGCTAATAAGCAACTAGCGAGAATAGGTCCTTAAAATAAAGTGTTAACAAAAGAGCAAACAGGTAACAACTGCACATTTCCACTTTTAAACAGTACATGATGTGCCATAATTGTCATGCAGTTGTCATTCTAAAGGTATTTTTATATGCTTCTTGGTTTGCTTTAGTTTATCTTGAAGCTGGTATTTCAGTCCTAAACTTCACATGCACATTTTATGTTGAAAAAGGGTGATATTTAAACCATGGTGGAAGGGTTGGACTGTATTTTTGATGTAACTGTTATGAACACTCAGTGTTAAGTGCTTCACAGCATGCAAAGGGTCTCTGGAGCAGCTCTGACATTTCTCTGATGCAACTTCACTCACAATGTCAGATCTTATACTGCTTCTCTATCTCTTTTCTCATCTTTTTAAAGACAATTCATTAACATTCAAATGACAAGATTAACATTTGAAGTCTGGCATTATTTGTGGACTAAACATTCCGTTTTTGAATTTCAGTCAAAATCAGCTTCAGTCTGCATTTTCAGTCACCTTGTGAAGGTCACATAATTCTGTCTCAGATGCCATTTGGGTGATTTTGACCAGAGATGTCTTATTTGGTACCTTTGTTAGGCTTATTACCTTTGTTAGGCTGAATCTCTTTTATTGCTTTGAGGATGCAGCAGTTGACCTTGTGAAGGTGGATCCTTGTTGTTGTGGCTCATTATGCGTTTCTGTTTGTGGTCTTTAATGAACTGGCTAACATGTAGTTGCAGCATCTGTAACCCAAATGGTAGTGAACCCTCTTTAAAAGGTGCTGGATCAGAGCCAGGAGCAGATGTGCAAAACCAAAAAGCCAAGATAGCACCTGCTACACACGATGTGTAAGAGCCTCACACCTTTTCCGGTACCGGACGATGTGTCGGTCCCATGAGATCCTATGAGTCAGACCGGCTAACGGATGTCTGGGAAGAATCCATTAATATAGCATCATATGTTATTTATCATGCCAACAGTGGATGTCACTTCCTTTCAGTCCCTCGCTCTTTCTTATTTCTCATCTCATTTCTTTTTTTCAACTATTAAATAAACACTCCCTGCCGCACTAAGGGTTTAATGTGACTGCAATTTAGCTCAATATCTGTTCACATCAGCATTCACACACTGCCTGTGAATAAGATATGGGCCAGATTGGGATGTACAGGCTTTGGAATAGAGTGTTTGTCAAGGTTACTCTGGCAACCTCAGCATAATGTACTTCAGAATCCGTTACCAAAGCAACAACATACAGTACAATTTGGCCCTGGTTATTTGTAATGTGCATGTCTTTTAGCAAGTAAATGCCAAGAAATGGAACTGTTTGAACTGATGTGTTTCAAATGACTTTGTGTTGACTATTTAAATGCATTGTCTTCAATTATATTTTTATTTATAATGAGCTTCATGTACAGTACCGTTCAAAAGATTTTATTGGATTTTTTTTGTTCTTGGATGTTTTTGAAAATTTTTTTTTTTTTTTTTGCTCTTATGTTCTCCATGGCTGCATTTGATTGATGAAGATGAAAGAAAACAGTATTGTGAGTTATTATTAGAATAATTTTTTAGAATTATTATTAGAATTCAGTAGTTTTGTATTTTAATATAGTTTAAAATGGAATTAATTCCTGTGATGACAAAGCTAAATTTGTAAAATATTCAAATGTTAATATATTTTAAAATTTAATGCATTAACTACATTTATTATATGTATTATATCTTTATAACATTAACAATAAGAACAGTGCTAAAAACTAGATTTTTCAAGATTTTTGATGAATAGAATGTTCAAAAGAACACCATTTATTTTAATTTTTTTTCATACAGTGTCAGTTTTGATGAATTTAATGCATCCTTGCTGAATAAAAGTATTAAATACTGATCCCAAAATTTTTTACATTGTAGTGTTGATATCCAAAAGTGAGCCAACCGACTTATCAATGGCTCTTTGAAATATTCATGTGTAGCTGCCCTTAGCTGAGCCCAGTATCAATCAAACTGCACCCAAAGCTGCCTTCAGCTAAAGCCTCTGTTAATATCTATGGTAATTACAGTAGCACAGAGCCCTGTTGTACATCTAGGGATCGTCCTTGGTGAGCATCACCACAAATTAGCTGCTTCACTCCCTCTGTCACCTCCTCGTAATTTTCCCTTAATTCACATGAAACTCTCTCAACAGAGGCTTTGTGTCTCTGAGTAGGATTAATCAAAGATTCCCCATTATAACTTTGGAAACTTTGGAAAAGCTTGGGGTTTGAGGTATTTTAGATCATTTTAACAGCATCAAAGCCTAAAATGAGTAAAACAGACCAGACACTCGAGACACATTCAAGCACTGATGCCCTGACAGTATTTCAAAACGGTAAGAAAACAAAAACCTAAAGCCTGTGGAAAATTTCTCATCTTTTGGCAGGCTGCTAGAAACAGCTCCACCGTTTCAATCCATGAACAATTGTGTCAGTGCATTATACAGCAACTTATCTACCTTGACACTGTCATTGTTTTACTTAATAAAAGCCCTGTTGTGCTCACAGGGGGAAAAAAATCAATGGCTTGAAAGAATGAGCCCTCAGACAAACATTCACAGTGGGGCCATAGGTAGTACAAATTTATTTATTAAAAATGATTAACACAAAGTGAAAAAAACATTTTTTATTTAAATATTGATGTAAATCAGGGCTCAACATTTTTTTATCATCAAAATATATGCAGTACTTGTCAAAAGTTTGGAAATATTTTGATTTTTAAATGTTTTTAATTACATCTCTGGCATTTATGTGCTCAAAATAGAGTAAAAACAGTAATATTGTGAAATAGCTGTTTTCTGTTGTAATATATTTTAAATGTAATTTATTTCTGTAATGTAAAGTTGAATTTTTTTAACATTATTATACTCCAGCCTTCAGTGATCCTTCAGAAATCATTCTAATATCCTGATCTGGTGCATAAGTAACATTTCTTATTATTATTTCTTTACATTTCTTATTATTTAAATTAATGTTTTTATTCAGTAAAAATATGAATTCAATTGAACAAAAGTGTCTTTTGAACTCTATATTCATCACAGAATTCCTCAAAAAATTTTACAGAAAAATATTTAGCAGCAAAAGCTTTTTTTTTTTAACATTGATAATAATAAGATGTATTATTAATAACTGAGCACCAGTAACAACTATCAAATCAGCATACTAAAATGATTTCTGAAGCATCATGTGACAGTGGAGAATGGCATAATAATAATGCTGAAAATTCAGCTTTGCTATCACAGGAATAAATGTTATTTAATTAAAATTGTAATAATAATTCACAATATTATGTTTTTACTGTATTTTTTGATCAAATAAATGCAGCCTCTGTGAGCATAAGGGACTTACTGCATAAATACATAAAGAAATTGTGTGTGTGTGTGTGTGTGTGTGTGTGTGGTTCTAAAATCTTCAAAAAAATGTGAAAAATCTAATCTAAAAAAATCACTATATATATATATATATATATATATATATATATATATTTATTTATTTATTTATGAGTTTAAAGTATTTGTTTAATCCCTATTGAATCTGGAGAAATCGCTCAAGCCCTTTTGACAGTAGTGACAGAAAGAGAAATTTAAAACCAAATGCTGCTCCAGTGAGCTCATATAAATCAGAGTGACAAGAGTTTTGTCACATTTTCATCTTTTTTCTTTGTACCAAGTAGCATTCTGGACACATGAGCTGTACATGTATTTGTGGTGAGTAAATGAGGTACATTTATTTCAACCCTGGCAGTCTCTTACAATCCCATGTGACCAACAGAAGCAAGACGAGTGGGTGTGTATGTTCTGCAGTGGAATTATCTGTGTGTGTGTAGATGTGGGCATTTATGTATTTGAACAGTATCCTTACAAAATGAACTTGACTGAATACACTCACAGTTGTAAATGTATGCACACAGCGGTGTATTGTACACTGAAGAACCTGTTTGCCTGCGCTCCATTCTTCTTTCTAGGTCTAGTCACTTTCTTTCAGCAACAGACATGAGATCATTACTCACTTTTGGAGGCTTTGGTGAGGCTGCGGGCACAGTGGTTGCATGCTCATCGATTCATCTCATTTGTTTGTTGTTCCTTTAAAGGGTGAAGATGCCTTTTCACCATGTGAGAGCAGGGCTGCTCTACACAGACAACTACCTGAGCACCTCTCTCTCCGAAACTAGTGAAGAACAGCTAGCCAACATCTCCACAGAGGAGCTTGGCGGTGAGTGAGTATGTATGTATGTGTGTGTTTTGTTTGGATGGCTGCTATTTGTCTCAGTGTAAATGTCTATAATTTTAGAGAATATATGTTTTGATTTAAAGTATTGTTTGCCCCAGAAATGAAAATGCACATTAATTTAATTTAATTTAATTTAATTTAATTTAATTTAATTTAATTTAATTTAATTTAATTTAATTTAATTTAATTTAATTTAATTTAATTTAATTACTCTTCCTCATTTGTTTTCAAAATGTTTGTCAAGTTTACAAAAAAAAATAGTTTTGTAAAAATCAAATTCTATGCTGTACTCAAATGAAGCATGAATTTTGGTTATGACATGTGCAAGAACCAAATGCCATTTTGGAAACAGTTATGTCATATCTGGCACAAGGCATCTGGCACATTTTGAATTGAATGTGAATGCAAATGAGATTTCATAGCTTAAGCAGAGGGGAAGATTTTAGCTTAAATTTTGTTTGTTCCTCACGCAAACATATGGCAGAAAACTTGGAATATATTGTCCTTTTTGGAGTTTAATTGCCCCTGGTCACTATGAACTATATATTTTTTTTTTCTGGAAAATAATTATAAATTAATTCTTTTGTATGAAGAAATTCCACAGAAAATATCTGCAAATTGGTTTGGAACAACAAGAAGATGACTACAAGATAAAAATGTAGCATTTTTTTTTTTTTAATATGACCATTCAGTGGTACTTAATAACAGCAACCAAAGGAACCTCAGGGTTTATTCGCTTATGCCTTCAATGTGATAAACATTATAAACCCATTACAGTCACTGCCCCACTACAGTCCATTGCAACTGGAAATCTCACTTTCCTCATCTGGAATGTCTTGCCGGTCATGTGTTGAAGCAGTGCCTTAGGGCACACAAGAAGAAAATCGATGGTCTGACTGCTGGGTTAGAGGGTGTTGTGAATACAGTGGTTGATTTGAAGCGATGTTTGAACTGTGAAACTCTCAGATGGAATTAAAGTTTGTAGCACCTCCTTTGAAAATTATTGTTTTGACAGACCAGGAACCGTGGGCTGGTCACAGTGGGAAGTTCTATGGATTGCATATTCATGAAATGAGGGATAAAAAGTGAGAGTAGCAGTTCAGACGAGATCTGTCTTTGCAGAAAGAAAAATTCTTGAGGGAGATAAAGAGGACCTTGTTAAATAATGAGCCACTGACTGAATCAGCTTATCAATTCAATTAACTCATATTGAAAGAAATCTAGTTGCCTTGCTATAAGCCTTTGGACATTTGTCTAAATCTGGTAAAAAGACACATGTAATGCATAAAAAGAAGCTAAAATATCATTAAGTCAAGACAAAGAGGCTTCTAGGAAACGGGGCATGTGGAGAGGATTGGGTTTTGCTAATGGCAGAGGAATTAACCCACATGTTCTAATGAGATTGACTTTTTGTTATTTTATGCTTAAGGTTCCAGGGCCACCCAATGCTTTATTTTTTAAATACCAAGAGTAAAATACTTTTTAAAATGAATTAACCTATGGTAGTTAATTCCTTTGCTTAAATCCCCCTTTTTTATTATGTACTTTCAGAAAGGTCAGTTATTTTGGGTGTGTTCACACTTTGGCAGGTTTGGTTCAATTAAAATGAACTCTTGTGTGATTGTTTAATTAGTGAGGTTCATTTGAATAAGTGTAAATGCTGCCATTTAAACCTTGGAGAGCACCAAACAAGTCAACTAAGACCCACTTTGTCAGGTGGTCTCGGTCAACATCCAAACAAACTCTGGTGCAGTTCAACTGAAATATGAATGTGACACATTGTATGTGCAACTTGTACACATTTTATAAGTTCTCATCCAGTAAAAATACAACCATATGCACATACGGTTACAGAGCCGACAGAACAGGAAATGTGCGGATCCAAATGCAAAGCTTTATTAGACCACATGGTAAGACAGGCTAAGATCAGACACTGGCAAACAGGAACATGGGAGGGAGGACGAAGAGTGATGCATAGGCGGGCGTGGATCTGTGGTCTGCGAACAATATCCAATAGGGTAGTCCAATGGGGTCATCCGTATCCAGGCGCTGATCAGGCAAGGGGTAGACAATGTCCAACAGGGGCAAGACTAGAGAGATAAACTAAGGCAGGCAGAAGGTCGAGGCACGGGATTAGACTAGAATGATTAAACTAAAGCTAAGACACAAAATAACTAGAATAGTAGAACTAAGACTAGGAACTAAGAACTAAGGCTAAGACACGGAATGAAACTCAGATAGGGAAACGGCTCTGCAAAGTAGCTAACGCTCTCGAGCGCTAAACGCTAACAACACTGGCCCGGATGAGCAAGAGAGCGAGCCTTTTGTAGAGCGTGTGATTGGACTCAGATGTGCATGTATTCAGTGAGATGCATTGTGGGAACTGTAGTCCAGGGTGATCTGTGACAGTCTGTGTGGTGCAAGAGTCAATGTAAAGCACAGGCAAATTCTGGTGGTGAACAGACAGAAGGATACAAAACAAGGTTCGTTACACAAACAATGAGTGCATTTAGCCCAAAACGCAGCACTATTTTGGATGTTTGGTTGGTTTCATTGCAAAATATGTCCTAAAAGCAGTCAGATTAGGTTTATGCCTTTTGTTTTGTATCTTTAATGTGAATGCTGGGATAACCAGGACTAAATGTATATATTTTTTTTTTTTACTGAACCACTAGTTTGCACACACCCTTATTATAGTAATGTATTTTTATTTATTTCAGTTTGACCCCAAAATTATTTTATTTTATTTTATTTTATTTTATTTTATTTTATTTTATTTTATTTTATTTTATTTTATTTTATTTTATTTTATTTTATTTGTAAGACACCAACTAAACATTTTTCACAGTGCCCATTTGAAGTATATTATCAAATTTTGTTTACAATCCATTCTTACAAGATTAAGAAAAGTCTTTAAGTATCTAAAGTATCGACATGACACTTCAAAGTTAAGTATGTTATGAGCTATTAATAAAAGGCCATTAAGGTCTTTCCGATGCCAACAGAACATGAGGGTTAAAGATATTTTATTTAAAGGAATGCAAAAAACATTCAGGCTTTGTGAAATGCAGGAAGCGCTCAGTTCAGCATATTACAAGGCACAGGCTCCTCTACCTCTTTATCCCAAAATAACACCAAGGTGGTTCTTTAAGACGACATAAAAAGTGAAATACACCTCAGAAAAGATATGAGATACGTGTGTTATTTTGGTTGTTGCTGTTTGCGACTTGGTGTGGGTTGCTTAACCCGAGCTGAACTGAAAAACCGGCACTGATGCCCTTTGAAATGGTGGATAAACGTTCAGTCACAGCGCACTAAATACACGGCTTTGAAAACAGGACGAGCTGCATTTAGTATTTCTGCTGTTTGTGCAATAGTACACTGTGTTACTGCTGAGAAAAGCAAGCATTATATAATACATACCATCTAATGCGTACTGAAGACATGCATATTCCACTTGAATTATAAATGTGTTTATTGAGCTATTTGTGTTTACTGACTGTTCTGCATTTCTGTTTTGTCTCGTTTCTCTGCAGAGATTCGAGAGGCGTTCCGAGTTCTAGATAGGGATGGGAACGGATTCATCTCAAAGCAGGAGCTGGGTATGGCCATGCGCTCTCTGGGGTACATGCCCAGTGAAGTGGAGCTGGCTATTATCATGCAGAGATTGGACATGGATGGTGAGTCAGTCTCTTTCTACATCTCTCTTATTCTCCAGTTCCACACAAACAAAAAAAGCATCTGTCTTCTGATCATCTGTGAAACAGCTTTACAATCTGTCACAGACCCCTTCCAGTCCTTGCACTGGACAGATATATGATATTCTGAACAGTTCATGCTCAGAATCGGTCAAAGAATTGAACAATTTATCCAGCACAGGGGGGCTGTAAATACACCAGTGAGCGAGGTGAATTCTGAGAAGCCTGCATCTTACTGAGTGTGTGTGTGTCCGGCTTCAAGGGTCCTCAAGGTCAGGTCACTGTTGACTGAATGGTTTGAGAACATGCATTGATTTAGCTCTTAAATCCACCTGGAAGTTTGTATTTATTTATCATCAATCTAAGATGCAGCAAAATAAAATGTCATTTCTAAATATATTTTCAGGATCTTTATAAGCATCAATGGTTATGAAGAACCTGAAACATCCATGAAACTTTTCAAATGCAGAAAATTATCTTTATATATTATATTTCTAAAATGTTCTTCAAAATGGTTATTTGTGTAAGTCTAGTTGGGCTGCATCTCAAGTTTTTGACTCTTAATCATAAACCATATATAACCTCAGTACAGAATGCAGATATGAATGCACCTCTTTACTGTATTTCAGTAATACATATTTAAGATTGAGCGGTAGAGTGGAGATGAGGTTTTAAAGCACAGTGGGAACATTAGCGTGATAACAGTTCTCTCTGACTTATCACTTTGAGTTCCACTGTCGCTCTCAGCTGGTGTTGCCTTTCGTACAGCTAAGACAAGTCATTTTCTTTTTTCAGGAAAGATTGAGAGAGAACGATTGATAGCTGTTATGCATGCTTACCTTTGTTCACATGCCATAATATTTTCTAGTTTCTGGTCGAATGTACGGTCAAGAGCATGCACCTTAGGAGATGATTAGATTCAGTTTAACTTTTAATTATTAATGAAAAAAAGAAGGAATTAGCAGCTGCAAGTTTTTGCCTGGCGCATGATATTGGCTTTATTGTATTAAACTGCACAGGAAACCAATGGCAAATGAAATGTGAAAAGAAAAATATCATTGTCAGTTCCATATAGGCTAATGGTTAGATCAAGTCAATTTAAATATATAACAGATCTGTAGCCTATTACTTAGTTCAAAGACCCTAAACAGTTTCATTTAGCTGAAACGCACCAGTAAAAACAGCATAACAAAGCAATCAGCAAAGCAGTGCATGCAGATCCTATTAAATTATAATAGTTCCTGAGACTTAGGTAGATATAGATTAGTGATCCCTGAAGAGCAATTATTAATTCTGTTCTGTTTTATTCTTTAACTGATTTTAAGAACTTTAACCAGCTGCTCTCGTGTAAATAGTTTCTAGTGACAAGCAATGGAAACTGCTGTGCAACGTAACAAATTTTCAACTAGTCAGAATATATTTAATGATTATATTTAGCTGCTTGTTTTAAAAAGTGTTGATTTTAAAGATTTATTAGGAATAATTCACTCAAAATGAAAATGTACTCACTCTCAGGCCATCCAAGTTGTGTATGAGTTTGTTTCATCATCAGAACAGATTTGGAGAAATTTAGCATTACATCACTTTCTCACCAATTGATGCTCAGCAGTGAATGGGTGCCGTCAGAATGAGAGTCCAAACAGCTGATAAAAACATCACTATAATCCACAAGTAATGTAAAAAATTGCTTTTTGGGTGAACTAATCTCTTAAGTGACCGTTAGCTGACAGTGAAAGTAATCCAAAGGTGTAAATAAGAAAACATCCTATATACAAAGATGTTTATTCAATATGGACAAATTCGATAAAACATCTCTCATTCAAACTGATACACCATGGTACTAATATACACTATCATACCCATGATCCCTAATTTGTTTTAATTAATTCTAAAATTTGATTCTAAACCAAATCTTCTCTTCCTGATGCAGGTGATGGACAGGTGGACTTTGATGAATTTATGACAATATTGGGACCTAAACTTGTTTCTTCTGAAACCAGAGAGGGCTTCTTAGGAAATACAATAGACAGCATATTCTGGCAGGTATGAAAAGCATCCATCTATTTTCTATATCTCAATGTTCTCTTGTCTTTCTCATTGTGCATTTGTATTCTGAGCATGCGGATAAGATTACGGGTCACACTTTGCCCTCTCCACCTGCTTCCTCTGTCCCATGACAACTGGTAAATGTGATTCTTCTCAGACTGTGGGGTTCAAAGTGAGCATGCAGATCTTACCATTCCAAAGTGAACATTCATTCATATAGTGAGGAAAGCACTTCCAAGAGTTTCACTTCCAAGAGATTTCTTTGAACGTCGGGGAAGGCATATTAATTGAAAGATTTGCCATTTAAAAGGGAAGTATAGATCTGAATTAGTCATCACAGGCATTTGGGCAGCGTTTTTACTCTCTCTCTCGTTCGGTCTTCATCTCTGCTTTTATTAAATAATAATTTAGACCGAAAAAATAGCTGACTTCCTGTCTTGATTGAGCAGTGTCTGAGTTTATGTTTGCATGTGTAGCATCTTTCCCTCACAGAGGAAGCCGAGCGATGTGTGTGGGAGTGAGGAACAGCAAGGTCACAGACACTGGTTGTCTCGAAGGTGATTTAAATGTTCATCTCAACACACCTTTTGTGGGACACGGTGACTCATAACTGCAACAGTAATCCATGTAACATCATCACACCAGCATACCAAACACCCTCTCCCTCTCTGATGTTATTATGAGGCCAATACAAGTCTAATAATGGCACAATGACAAAACCTCCTGGGAAATTGTGTTTTGACAGAGCAACTGTTATCAGGATCATTTCTGTTTTCTACTAGAGATTCTACACTTTTTTCGCACTGTTCTGTTTTTGAATATGTGGTTGTGTCATATGTCATTTTTCAGGTCAGTAAGATTTGTGACCCTGGACCACAAAACCAGTTATAAGTAGCACAAGTGTATATATAGTTGTAGTAATAGCCAACAATACATTGTATGGGTCAAAATTATCAATTTCTCTTTTATGCCAAAAATCATTAGGATATGAAGTAAAGATCATGTTATATGAAGATATTTTGTAAATTTCCTACCGTAAATATATCAACACTTACTTTTTGTTTAGTAATATGCATTGCTAAGAACTTCATTTGGACAACTTTAAAGGCAATTTTCTCAATATTTAGATTTTTTTGCACCCTCAGATTCCAGATTTTCAAATAGTTGTCAACAAACCATACATCAGTGGAAAGCTTATTTATTCAGCTTGTATATAATGTATATAAATTGACCCTTATGACTAGTTTTGTGGTCCAGAGTCACATTTAAAAAAAATAAATTAATACTTTTATTTAGCAAGGATGCATTAAATTGATCAAACTCTCAAAATCCTAATCTCATTCATTCATTCATTCATTCATAAAAATCTAATACTACAAATATAAATCAATAATTATTGATACTATTTGTAATAATAATAATTATAATAATAATACCAATATTAATAAAAACTGAATCATTTAAATAGACTACACTGAAATATTTAAGTTAATTAATGATTTACACTTAATTTATATCAATTTACAATACAGTACACCAGTCCTGTTACCGTTTGATTTTTTACAAGGTTTTTTTTTTTTTTTTTTTTTTTCAAGGTCAAGTGCATTTTTGCAGGCATTATCTGTAAGGTTCCTGTCAAAAGCTGTTTATATCATAAAACCATTCTTATAAATATTAATGCACAATGTCTTTGACATTGAGGTAGATTGATGGCCTCTATGTAAAGAGTCACAAACAGTGCACTGGAACCAGATCAAGCCCAAAAAGCTGTTGATTTTTAAATCTGTGCAGTAGATGTGAAATCATAAACCAGTGAGAAGAAAGTTAGCTCTTATCTGTCAGCACAAAGTTGTGTGTGTCCTCATAAGGATGTCATCTCAATTTGGATTTGCATGCTGACTAGGACATTTTTCATCCAAAGAACCTCGAGGCCCTTTGTGTAACATGAAAGACTGAGCACGTATTAGTGGGGGGTGGGGGGGGGTGGGGGGCGGTGTTTAAAAATGTTCTTAACGAGATTGTCAATGGGGACGTCAGAGTGGAGCCAAGAGCTACAGGCAATCATGGATTATTAGGAACACGTAGGCATAAACAAGCTTGTTTTCCCCACCTTGAGGAACACAAACCTGTTTTGACAGTGGAAAAAAAAACAGTCAGCATTAACCAGTATCACTAACAGCACATTCTAGCCATATGTGATGTATAATTCACATGTATATTTCTCTGTTGTTTTCCTATTGTTTCAAAACATCTCTACTGCAGCAGCACCAAAGATTGTTATGCATTAAATTATGTAATCTGCCTATGTTTTATTGCATTACAAAAACATTTCTGATGTATTCTATGATTCTTGAAAAAATAAATAAATAAATAAATTCACAGGAAAGTCATTTTATTGTTGCAAAAGATTTCTCACAGTTTCCACAAAAATACTAAACAGCACAACTGTTTTCAACATTGATATTAATAAGATCAAACCAAATCAGCATATTAGATTTCTAAAGGATCATGTGACACTGAAGACTGGAGTAATGATGCTGAAAATTCAGATTTGCCAGCACAAGAATAAATTACATTTAAAATGTATTATATTTGTAGAAACATGAGGATTCAGGATTCTTTGATTAACTGTAATAATTTAAACTAACATAATCTATAATTTTGCAACATTATAAATGTTTTTGCTGTCACTTTTGATTCACTGGCTTTCTTGTTTAATAATAATACATTTCTTTCTTTCTTTTTTTTTAATCATACTGAACCAAAATGTTTATACACTAGTATAAATATTTGGCAAATAAATTGTCACATTCATTTGTGCTTAGTAATTAAGCAGAAAGCCTTATGCAAGCTTTACACAGATCAAATTTCAAGAGACCAAATTCACATTTATGTGCATAAATTATACAATATTATAAAATGTATAAAACGATTTTATATTCCATTTCTGACTTCTCAGTTAATGTCAATAAATACCTGATAACAAAAATATCCGAGCAGAGAGGAAAAAAAATATACAACTGATATTGTATGTCAATGCCAAAAAAGCATGGAACTTCTGTGGCTCGTGAATATTAATTAGGCAATGTAATATCAGAACAAGCTAATTAATATTCAGCCTGTTTTTTTTTCTCCAAATTGTGACATCACAAGCCACAAACTTTGCAAAATCACTGGTCTGTTGGAGATTTTGAGCTGGTCAAATAGTCTACAGACATAAAGTAAAAATGTCAACACATTTTTAGTGCACAATATTTTGCCCACAAGAAGATTGGGCTATAATATCCTCATGGATTTATTTGTTTGTTTGAAATCAGCCCTGTGTTTAGTATTCATGTGAGCAAAAGGCAATACTCCTGTCTCTGTTTTGTTCTGAAATGAAGATTAACATATTTTTAGACAGATAGCTGAAGGTGTGGGTAAATAAACAAGAGAGAGAAACTAAGAGAAATATGAAAAATGCAGTTAGCCAAAATTATAGAAGCATTCAGGAATATCCCCAAGTCACTACAACATTACAGAGTGTGTCTCTTTTTCAACTCGCCACAGCTGACAACTCAATTAAGCCGTGAATCAGCCCGGCACTGTCCTCCTCCGTGTCCAGCCCAGATGAATGACACCGGCATCTCTCTAACATCGTCTGCTTATAGCCAGCGGCATCAATGCTACGCTAGAGACATAACTGTCTGATAGTAAACTAAAAACCTCTGTGGAGGCATTTAGAGCAGCATGACAAACAAACTCAGCAGGACTGGATACACAAATATTCACTTTTCAGAGCTGTTTGTGCTGACGAGTGTACAAGGGAGATTACCACTAGGCAGTGAATTTAAAATACTGCAAGCTTTTAACGACACAAGAAGACGGCCACATTAGTGCAAACCACAAAGGCTGCATTTATTTGATCATAAAAACAGTAATATTGTGACTCATTATTAGAAATTAAAATGACTGTTTTGTATATGAATATATTTTAAAATGGAATTTATTCCTGTGATGGTAAAACTGAATTTTCAGCCTTCAGTGTCACATGATCCTTCAGAAATCATTCTAATATGCTGATTTGCTGCTCAAGACACATTTCTTCTTATTATCAATATTGAAAACAGTTGTGCTGCGTAATATTTTTCAGGATTTTCTGATGAAAAAAACGTTGAAAAGGAACAGGCTTTATTTTGAAATCTATCTTTTGTAACATTATGCACATTATGCACATCTCTACTCTCACTTTCGGACATTGTGTCATTGCTGCATTCAAAATTTGTAAAGTATTATATTTAAATATATAAACGTATATGTGTATGTATATGTATGTATGTATGTACATATATATATATATATACACACACACAGTATATATATATTAGTGCTGTCAAACGATTTATCGCAATTAATCGCATCCAAAATAAAAGTTTTTGTTTACATAATTTATGTGTAAGGGAAACAGGTCAATTTAGCTCAAAGGGAATCATTTAAGATTTTAAAGGGAATTCGAACAGAATCACTGTTTCACGGCTGATCACTGAAACGGCCAGCGATTCACTGAACGAGCCGTATAACATCAAATCTGCGCTGGATATTAATATCCAAAGTATAGTGAAAACACTATTAATTAGCACAGTAACAAGATCGGCAGTTTAAGACATTAACTTGTGAGCACAAAACACAAGATACTTCTCTTTTCAATATAAATAAGCCTTTATTAGATAAATCTAAGACATATAAACTAATCTAACACATAAGCACACGCACTCACACATTCACACAAGTTGCAGGAGGATAGAACGTTAGGAAAGAGTGAGTTTAAGAGGATGAAAATGTGAAATCCCAAGTTTACAGCAATACGTGAAATTGCATAGACATGAACAACCATTTAATCACTTAATTAACCCTCGCACTGAGTTCTTCAATGAGGTTAAAATTATATTAGATAACACCAGTACAGATGTGAGTCTGGAGGTTACTTGCGTTGCCTGTTTAACGGGGTTCCCTTTGTCGTCGCTGAAAACGGGGTTTCCCGAGGTTGCTGATTGGCTGGAAGTTCAGTAGTCGTTGAAGTGACGTCTTGGGAAGCCCGTGGTTGGGCGTTGGCTGAAGATGCGAGTTGTGGGCTGGTTGAAGTTTCAGACGGGCACGCGAGGTCAGACTCGGAGACACGGCGTTACAAAACTTAACTCAGAACACGAAACTCTCAAACGGAAAAGAACAGAAGTAAAGTTTGACGAGACTAGGTGGTGTTTCTTCTCATCGTGGCTAAGTAGCAGCAGGCGTGCAGGCCGAAGCACGCTGGAACGGCGCTCGAAGAACGCTAAAAGTGATGACAAAGCATGACTAAAAGCTAAACTACAAGCAAAGCTAAAAGCCGGCATGACTGATAGCAAAAGCTTGACAAAAGCTAAAAGCTAAAAGCAAAATTTGATGGTGTCCTGAGTATTTAAACTGGCATTTTGGCCACACCTCAAATGTTGTCTTGACCAATTAGATACTGTCTTTTCTCAGGGTGTTGCATTGTCGGTCCCACCCATTCATAAATCATATGTTATCTTATCAAGCTCGTGGTCCGAATTTTCCCGCTCTTGCAGGGTATAATTTGGACATGATTCCTATAACAAGAATATGATACATTTGACAAATAACTAATGGTCAGAAACGTTTCAAGCAAGAATATTCGAACACACACATACTAAACATGAATATGATCCCTTAAGCTATTCAAGAGTTATTTAAAAAGACATACACAATAAATGATTAGAAACATTAAAATCAAATGTGTCGGTTACATAAATGATATGGAGTTAAGCAATGGACTGATATCCATTTAGAAGTCTTTTTTTGAGTTCATTTTGGTGCATATATGCATTGGAAGGCATTCTCTGTGCCATTCTGGGGAGTAAGGATATGTCCTGTGGAGACCAGAGGGGTTAACAGGTCTCCTTAGGAATTTCAGTCTGGTTTTGCTAGGTGGGGGGAAGTCAATCCAACGATCTTGTTTTCTCTGAGTGTCAGACTGTCCATCTCTTCGATTACTTGCCCCAAATTAGACAATCTCTTCTTCGAATTGAAATTGTCAATAATTGTTCTAATGGTGTTAATGTTGAAAGCTGTTCTGTGAAAGAGTTGGTCGGTTATCAGACTGTTGTGCTGGGAGTTGATTTACAACATCCTGCCTTTCTGTGGAATTCGGCTCATGTTTCAACCAGGCTCCCGATCGAATCTTTAATTTGTCTGGTTCACGCTACATATGTGTGTGTACTGTGTATATTTATTATGTATATATAAATACATATTTTCTTAAATATATATGTGTGTGTGTGTGTGTGTGTACTTTATGTATGTTTATATTATTTACATGTACAAAAGGATAAACAATAATAATGTTGAGCTTTACAAAATAGAATTTGGTTGTAAACAATAGCTAAAGCACTGAAAATTCTCTTTTCCACCATTAGGGAAATAATTAAGAAGTTCCAGTCAACTGGAGATGTTACCAATCTGCGTGGAAGAGGAACTGTGTCTTAATTGTCTTAATGGTTTAGTTCACCCAAAAATGAAAATTCTGTCATTAATGCGTTGGTTACATGAAGCGGAAGTAAGCGCATGTGTCCTGATAATCTTTCCACAATGGCAGCGAACTGCTGCAGACGGAATGAGGTGGAGAACAATTGTTGAATAATGTCATTATTTTTGTTTTCTTTGCACACAAAAAGTATTCTCGTAGCTTCGTAAAATTACAGTTGAAGACCTGATGTCACATGAATTATTTTACAGATGTCCTTGCTATATTTCTGGACCTGGGAAAATTGCAGTTGTGTTGCTGTCTAGGGTCAGAGAGCTCTTGGATTTAATCAAAAATATCTTAATTTGTGTTCCGAAGATAAATGAAAGTCTTACAGGTTTGGAACGACATGAGGGTGATAAATTAATGACAGAAGTTTTATTTTTGGGTAAAGTATCCCTTTAATTAAAAGAGAAAAGGATAGTTTGAGTGGCCAAAGACTCTCCAAGGATCACAGTTAAAAAATTGCATAAATTTGTCTTAAAGAGTAGAAGAAAAAAAAATAGAGTCTTATATATATAAAAATAAATAAATAAATAAATAAATAAATAAATAAAAATATCAAACAGCACCTGCATCACCACAAGATGTTTGGGAGGGTTTCAAAAAATTCCTCTGCTTTCATCCAAAAACAAACGGCAGCATATTCAGTTTTCAGACATGGCTGGAACTTCAAATGGAACTGGGTTCTATGGTCAGATGAAAATAAAAAGAGCTTTTTGGCACACATGAGATGGATCTTTTATGTTGCAGTCTTTTCTGCTGGAGGTCCTGGGTATCTTGATCAGATACATGGCATTATAGATTCTATCAACTGCCAACAGATAAAAAACCTGACTGCCTCTGCTAGAAATCTTATGATGGGCCATAGTTGGATCCATAGTTTGAATAATCCAAAACAAACATGAAAATTAACACATAAATGGCTCACTGAACACAGGTTCTGCCATGGCCATCCCATCTCCCTTACCTGAAGCCTATAGAAAATAAGAGGAGAGGCACCAACATGGACCATGGCATTTGAATGATCTGGAGAGATTCTGTATGGAAGAATGGTCTCTGAAGTTTTCACAGGCGTTCTACAACCTCATCATGTACCTCACCTGTGTATTGGAGAAAATTTCCCCCATTTTCAGTTGTTTTACTTCAGTTTAAAATTTTGTGTATTTTTTTAATAAAAGATCAAAAGGATCCTTCCTTTTGATTGTCTTCTTTGCTCATATTTGCCAAGAAAATTCTAAATCTATAATAAATTCTAAAATATAATTGGCTTTAGTCGCTTTAGTTTCCTATAGTTTTTAGTCATAGTAGGTGCTCCTAATCCTAGATGAACATGATCATAAAAATCTTTAAAAATCTTATCAATCTTATCACAAAAGAGATTTGTTTCTGGTACAATATAAGATCAGTGGTAAAACAAGGAATCTTTTTGTTGTTGTTGTTGTTTTTTCATTGTTGCTAAAAATTAACATTCTGGAGGGGAGAGTATTTGAATATAAATTGCAGCAGGGCATAATATATCATATCATGAACAAGATGAATGACTGTCAGTGCACGGATCACTCAGAATGCAGACAATTTCTGACACGGTTTTCCAAACATCATTTGTCTGCATGTGGACAGAATTTTCGCATAGCAGCACTACCTTCTCCATCTTGCCTTCACTTTGACAACATGTGCTCCCATGTCTTCACTCCCATTGGCAGTCGCAGCTTATTTGCATAAAGTGTAACTTTTCTCAATTTTGTCACATTGCTGGACACGCCCACGGTTGCTCGGTGCCGACGGAAATCACAAATTTCTGGTCATTTTCTCACTGCAAATGGCTGCATGTTAAGACGCTGCTCTTTGAGGAGAGAAGTGTGTACAGTATATACGTAGGTTAATGATACCTGTTTTCTGCTTGTAATTCTCTGGTCTGCAATTATCCTGTCAATTGCCTTCTATCCTCTGAACACTTCGGCTAATGGAAAGGGGATGAAAGTAGGACAGATGCATTGCTTCTTTCACACTGGCGGTCATTAACATGATGAGATAACAATCAGGCCCACGAGCAGATGGGTCCTAACTGTGTCAAATGTCACATGTGGAGACTGTGACAGAGACACTGCATTGGTTATGTCTTAAACCTCGTAATCGGCTCATTGTCTGTGTGAGTGTTTTCGGCTATGAATGCTGAGTACTGTAGGGTGACCAAACGTGCCATTTTCCCAGGACACGTCCTGACCAGAATTTCTATTTATTACCTTAAATATCCACGTTTTGGCTTTGTTTGCGCTGTGCAGACCAATTGTTGTATGACAAAGTACCGTACTTTCCTCAGTGCTGCTTCAAGTCGAACACTAATATGTACACGTATTTGCATCGCTTTGACCGTTCTCTGTAGATCCCACCTTCTCACGCACCATGATGGGTCGATTACGTACAATGTCTGCATGTTATTGGTCAAATGATCATTACCTTCATTAAGTATGAAAACAGGAAACCATAGCCAAAACCTGGATATTTTAGGCAATATAGAAATCCTGGCCAGGACGTGTCCTGGGAAAATGGCACGTTTGGTTACCCTAGAGTACTGCATGCATACATGCAAAACTGGATCACAACAGACTCTGATTAATTTAAGTTAACCAATATTTAACCAGGTCATAGTGCAAGTACTTGATCTACTGTAACCGCTGTTAGAGTAAGTAGTGGTCATATTGGCCCAGGATTCGTGGAGATGAATGAAAATGAGTTCATTCAAAGTAATGGATGGCGGATAAACCCCAGACCCTCCTGTTACAATTGCCCTGCTCCCAAATGCACCATTCACGCCCAAATGCCATCTGTTCAGTTCACACTTCCCAAAGTGACAGTTGCAGAACTGGCAGCTGAATTACAGGCTGTTAGTGCCTTGGAAGTGATTTCACAGAAGACAGTTGTATGTGTCTGTGTCTGTGTGTGTTTGTGTCTGTGTGCTTGTAGTTCAAGGGTATAGATCAAGTTATAGTAGGGGCATATCACTGCACTTCTTCAAATGATTTTTCTGTGCTTTTTTGGAACGCAGTGATAAGATGTTGGAGTCTCTGATAAAACACCACAGACGGTTCCTCCTGATGTCTTGACAGAGTGATATAGTATCGATTGGCAGACTGTATGAGATATTCTGAATCATCTTGTCTTGATTAAGGATCGGCTTACTTAGATTCAGCTGTGGCTCTGAGGGGCCACTGAAAAAAAAAATCCAGATAAAAGCAGGAGATAAAAATAGGTCTGTCAAATTAACATTTAATTTAATACAGTTAGTTATTTTAAAATTAAATCATTTAATCATGCCTGACTTATATATTGAGAAATGTTCCTTCAGTGGAAGCAGTTTGAGCTGAAGTACAGGCAGAAATACCTCCTAAATGCAAAGTATGTTTTTTGATTCCACAGACTGTCCAGAGAGAAAGATATCACAACAACAACAACAACAATAATAAATAAATAATTTCTTATTATTAAATTATAATTTAATAATTAATTTAATAAATTAAATTAATTATTAAATCAATATTATTATCATTAAAGTATAATTATTATATATCATTATTCAAAAGAAATGATTATAATTATTTAGTAGTATTAGTAGAAAATAAAGCAATATTTAGCATCTAAAAGGCATTTTTTGTAATTTCTTTACTCATCTTCCACAATAATGTCTTCATCCATATTATCTTTATCCACAGCCAGTCCAGAGAAAATAATAATAATAATAAAACAGTATTTTGTCACAGTAATGTTTCTGAATTATGTTCAGTATATTGTTTTGAGTCCATATATTCACTACTACTTCTACTACTGCTAATACTACTACTAATAATAATAATTATTATTATTATTTTAAATAAAACAACAATATTTTGACTTCTAAAGGGCCCTTCTGTCAAAAAAAGTCAGTCCAAACAGAGCTATAATTAATTATTAATGTATTATTATTATTATTATTATTATTAATTTGAAATAAAACAATATTTTAACTTGTAACTTACTCAACTGTCAAAGTGATGTCTTTAAAGTATTGTAATTTGGTAAATATTCACAACATGCTATTCTTTACATTAAATTTGATACAATAAGTGTTGCATGAAATTAATTTGAATGTTTTTTTAATAGACTAAGAGCACTAGCAAAAGTATACGAAAATTTTAATTTGACCATCACAAACTTAATCAATGCCAACCAGTATATTAAATTTCATGCTGCGTCCATAGAGTCAGCTGATATGGTCGTTCGCTCTTCTCTCCTCACATCAGTGTAGCTTATCGCTTCATACCAGCATTAATGTGGCTCTGAGTTATAGAGGGGAGCAGGCAGACAAGGAATGGGAGGGAAAAAGAGCCGAGCTCCTATTTCATTGTGACAAATGTGTCTGGACACCTTCAACACGACACTTACTGCCCCGTCCCTCGCTCAGTGGGTCAACCAAAGACATCAGCCTCTGACAGATTCCTTCATGGCCCATCTCCCCCAGCGTGCAGATCCGCTTAGCCGTGTGACATGAGAGCTGGCACAAACCAGACACACTTTTAACACCACGTCTAGGCTTTGGAGGGGACGGCAATAACAAAGGGTGAACTTGAAATATTAAGACTCCAAAACATATCATACATGAAGGCTCCTCGAAAAGATTATGCTGCTTTTTAAAATGCATATTTTTGGACAGATTCTGGCAGCATAATATAGATCCTTCCCAGAATGCAGAGCTCGGTGAAAATATCAATTGTGGACGAGTGAAATGTTGATTACACATTAACTTATATTTCATTTAGAAATGACAAGTGTTAATATAAACAGTTCAGACTAATGAAAAATTTATCATTTTAATCAATATTTGTGTGTGCTGTGTGTTTTTATGCTTGAGTGTCACATTATTAGTTTCGCAACATTCTAAAAGTTGTCCCCAGCAATTGTTTCTACCTGATTTAATCTATATAAGAGTGTCTTGTTGGTGTAAATAAATGCATTTATGTTGATTCAGTGATGCTGACAGTTATATGACAGTTGCTCCCTGTCGCCTATGGCAGTTCACTTGGCTTTTGGAACAGGTTTAGTATATTGTATTTACTAAAGGGCATGGTTTGAATACAAACTGTGTAAGTTTAACGAGCAATGTGTAAATTATCTCAATAATTTGGCAGTAGAACAGGCATTTTAAATCTCTGAATTAGTTTATTATTATGAAGTTGTTTGTTCTGTCTTTCTTTATGAGAGCTCTTCCAAATCATTCACAGAGGTATTTTCATACTCACATGAATCATGTACCTGTCATTAAAACCAGAGTGTTTGGGTAATTGAAACGTTAATCACCTGCTCTGCTGGGCGGTACCTTAAGATTGATGGTTAAAGATGGAAATCAATACAGGCTTTCAGTGCCGGCACTGTAAAATAAGCAACACAGTAAGTGTAATTCTGTAACAATCAGAGGCCACTCAAATGCAAAATCAAACAGACTGTGTGGATTACAGCCAAAACACACACACACACACACACACACACACACAAACATTAGCATTTACTCACACAGTGCAGACCTCCTACAAGATCGCTTCCTTATTGGTGTCATAAATGAAGTTTAACTGAATGTGAAAGAAAAGGAACGTATCATGTGACAATATTTTTTGGAGTGATTTTCCCCCCTGAATTTATTTCATTTTCATGCTTTAAATTGATGTTTTAGTTGGAACTGTGCAATCTTAATATATTAATACCTACTATATACAGTATAAGAGCCTATTATTGATATTAATTGTCAAATGATTAATTGTGATTAATCGCATCCAAAATAAAAGTTTTTCTTAACATAATATATGTATTTGTGCTGGTTTTATTTATTATTGTATATACATATATTTAATATATAAGCTTACCATATTTTTCTTAAATATATACATGCATATGTTTGTATTTATATATATATATATATATATATATATATATATATATATATATATATATATATATATATAATTACTATTACTTACAGTTTAAAGTATATTAAAATAGAAAAGTTATTTTGTATCTTAATAATATTAATTAAAATTTGTAAAAGAATTTCACAATTATTATTATTATTATTGTTGTTGTTGATGAATCTTCCCCATGGATGCTCATCGATGTTTCTGTGTGGTAAATCATCTCATTATGTTACCATAATTCAGAAAGCAGACTTTTTATTTTCAAGCACACTTTAACTAAATTAGTGTAATTATTCTGATACAGAGCTTCAACACCTCTGCAACAACTCCCAGTAAATTGCCTCACTTAATTCCATGCAGTTATTGGTCATATGAAGAACAAGGGCATTAGAAGTGACGCCTCAAGGTACTACATCAACACCCCTTGTTAACACAACAGGGATTCAATCTCTTCTTGTTTTATTGCATCATCGTTTTTTGGCCTTTTGGCCATTTTTATCAATCGAAATGTAGTGTTTCAGACTGCTGATGAGTTTCCATGAGCATTAGGCTTTTTCACTGAGTATCGCGGGGCTGCTTACTCTGAGCTAATAAGAGGAAAACACAGTCTGATATAAGAAATACTATGATATTACAGAGTTCATAACTAAGACATCAATAGGTATCTTGCATATTGTTTTCTTTTGGAGTGAGAGAATAGTCAGTGCTGGAAAAATAATTGCATTTGGAGTTGAAGGGATGGGTGTGAATAGCTGAATGACAGAGATACATGCTCAGTGCCATCATCTCGCTCCTCAGAAGAGACAATCCCGGCTGATAATGTCTCATCGAGGCTTTACGCTTGGCTTTGTGTAAGTGACATCGTCTGACAGGCCTCAGTGATAACATCAGATAAGCGTTGGTTCTGCATCTGCACAGGGCACAGGGAATTTGTGTTTGTTACAAGAGGTCAAGGTTTGGTTGTTAGCATGGCCCAGTTAACTATTGCTAGTAGATACCATAACCACACCATCTGAGGGTGAAAGGCTTCTTGAATGTCCATTCAGAGGTCGCTGTGTGTTCTGATGAAAGAAATATAATTTCATTATATTGTAGTATAATATGATTTCATTATATTATAGATATTCCTGTTTAATTTAAGAATTGTAAACTAAAAATTAAATAACATAAATGTGTACATTTATGTAGTAATTTGATTACAACTGCTTTTCTGTGGGAAACTATATTACTTTTAATATTTATTTATATTTATATTTATAAATATTTATTTATTGGATATATATTTCTGATTTAATTCAAGCAGGAATGGTATAATAATTCATCATAATTGTGTACAGTAATTTGACTGAACAGCATTCTCATAGGAAATATTTACATTTTTGTAATATATATTTTGTAATATTTATTTTTCTTTATATTTTATTCAAATATTTATTTATTGTATATATATATATATATATATATATATATATATGGTATTTTGAAAAACCCGTAAATTGTAAATTAATTTAATTGTATGTAGTAAGTTTATTGCAACTGCATTCTTATAAAATTTGACATTTTATTAATATTTATTTTCTCATTTATATTTGTATTTAATTGGAAGCATTTATTTATTCAATATATATTTCTGATTTAATTTCAGCAAGAATCGTTAAAAAATAAAAAATTCTGTAAATTAAACAATCTAATTGTGTACATTTATGTAGTAACCTTTTTATTAGAGCTGCATTCTCAAAGAAACTATTTTAATTTATTTGTAATATTTATTGTTTATTATATTTATTGTTTTTTATTCAAATCAGACATATCTATTTTATATATATATATATATGTTTTCTTTTTAATTTATTTTAAAGTTATTTATTTATCTTTTTTAACCTGATTAAATAACGATTTACTACCAGTAGTGATGAGCATGCATTTTGACCAGCTTTTTGGTTTGTTGAGTGAAAAAGTAAGTAGATATGTACATGATGCACATTTCATATGCTTGAACAGCATCAGTGAAAACACTTTAGAATGACTTGCAAAGATTTCAAGAGACTGGAATAAGTGTGTCTGAGTGGATGGAAGAACACTCTCTGCAATGTAATACATATTTTCTCATACAGTTCAATAATTGATTGACTCTGCCAAGACAGGATAACACCCCAACCACCAAAGCTCATTCAAGGCTTCTGAGAAGACCCTTGACACAGAGTTTGCCGGGAAATTGGAAAAGTTCAAGTCAGTCTCTCTCACTGATTCTGAATTATTGAACCAGCCCAAATTTGCCTCCTCTTCTTCTTCTCCTTCTTTATTCAGCTTTCACCCAGCTTCAGGTCGCAGTGCTGTCACAACAGACATTGCAGTTCAATGAGGACAGTCTCTTAGATGAGTGTGTTTCTGATAAGGATGCTTTTGGTTGCAGAACAGTAAAGATGTGAGGAACCTTTGGACACGTCAACATCGATGTTGATTCACATCTCATTTTGCGTCAGAATGAATGTCCAGTGCGATGATCACTTTGTGTGCTGTGCTTCTATTCAATGTTCACCACTGCCTGAGCGAGAATGAGTGTGATTGAGCAAGTAAACACTTGATTAACGTAGTGACTGGCTCATCTGGTCATTTTCCTCTTTTCCTACTAGCTTCAATTCTCCCATAATAAATGAGTGTAGGATCTGAGCACTGCCCCACAGAGAAGCACTGACAGCCCAGCCGTGCTGAGATTTGACAACAGGCCTCTTGTGTTTCTACGCAGTTTGACATGCAACAGATGTCCCTGGAGGAGCTCAAACACGTCCTGTTCCACGCCTTCAGAGACCACCTCACCATGAAGGACATAGAGAATATTATCGTCACCGAGGAAGAGAGCTTGAAGGAGAACTCAGGAAACTGCCAGACCGAATTTCAGGGAGGTAAATAGCAATGAGAACCATTTCGTGTTAATTGACGGATCCTGCAACAGCTCGCGCTGATTCAAGTTAACAGACACTGGAAACTTTGCGAAGCTCCGATGAGGTGAATTTCTGACAGTAACTCAAGAACTGAGTTCTGTATGAATACCAATGAAAAGATTTTCACATAATCAGCAGAGCGCAGCAGTGAATGGCCAGTTTTTCAGAAGCCAAAAGTGTATTTTTCAACACAGACATTTCAAAAATACTTCAAGCCTTGAATCAAACCAACTGGAGTTCAATCAAAACTTACTAACTTTTTTATTCAAATCAAGGTACAAGACTGTGTACTTAATGTATTTAATGAGACTCCTCCTATGAAACATTAGAAATTCTGTAATTGAATCAAAAAATTATGATATATAACATTATTGTCTCATTGTCATTTATGATAATAATTAAGTACTATATCACATATAGTTAATTAAATTGATATATTTTAATTTTATTGCAAAGTATATAACTATAAATAATTAAGTATTAAAGGGATACTCCACCCCAAAATGAAAATTTTGTCATTAATCACTTACCCCCATGTCGTTCCAAACCCGTAAAAGCTCCGTTCATCTTCGGAACACAATTTTAGATATTTTGGATGAAAACCGGGAGGCCTGTGACTGTCCCATAGACTGCCAAATAAATAACAGTGTCAAGGTCCAGAAAAGTATGAAAGACATCGTCAGAATACTCCATCTGCCATCAGTGATTCAACCGTAACGTTATAAAGTGATGAGAATAATTTTTGTAAGCGAAGAAAACAAAAATAACGACTTTATTCAACAATTCCTTAGTCAACAGTCTCCTCTGTGTCTCTCCATATCACTGTATGCTGCGTATGCTCTTCTGTATCAGCCTCGCCACAAGGATGCGCTGTTTTCTTTCAAATCAAAGCTAAATACACGTAGAAACAGTGCATCCTTGTGGCGAGGCTGATACAGAAGAGCATACGCAGCATACGGTGATATGGAGAGACACAGAGGAGACTGTTGACAACAAATTTGGTTTTCTTTGCTTACAAAAAGTATTCATTGTCGCTTCATAACGTTACGGTTGAATCACTGTTGGCAGATGGACTATTCTGACGATGTCTTATGTATTATGTTTATAACTGACTTGTAGACAATTATTGTAATCATACATATTAAATACATTTAAATGTATTTACAAAATATTTCATTACAAATAAATAAATAAAGAGTGTAGTCAATAATGTTTGCAATGCAATGGCTTAGTAACAGGAACTTCTCTGATTGGTGCATCCAATGAAAAGTTAGCTTTTTTAAATGAAGCTAAAATCACATTGACTTTTGGCTTCTGCAAAAGCATTTATCATCGCTTAACAATCACAGTGCTCATAGTAGGTCTTGAAAGGTTTATATGTTATCATTAAAAATCCATTTCTTTATGGATTTTTACATCTGGAGCCCGACTATTAGGCTCTATAGCCTGATGTGTTTGCCCAGAAACTGGGCATTTAATGAGATGAGAGTTCTGTGCTCTCAGTGCATTTTTTTTTTACTTTTTGGAATGAAAGGCATCTGATAAATGAAAGCAACTAGTATAATATTTTCTTTACTCCCAGCATTGGTTACTTTTGAATTTTACCCGCTTTATTGAACCAGATGTTTTCATCAGCCAACAAAAGTAAAGGGAATGAATGGAATTCAGAAACAGGGAAATTATCGTAAAAGCTTGTATGCAATTATGTTTCAGCAGTTCAATATTTAATCTCAATATGCAGCACAGAATAACAACACAAATTGAATGGAATTGAATCTGCTGGCCTGAGAAAAGGGTGAATAAAATGTAACAATTTCATGCCTCAAAATCCAATTAGTCTCTCACAAAGTTTTAAAATATATGCTTTATTGGCCCACACTGTGCCCTTAAACAGTTTCACATGAATATTTATTTCTGTCTGCGTGTGTGTGCGATCATGAGTGTGTCAAGTCCAGTGAGGCAGCTCAGCAGAGCCAAACGTTTTGTTTCATTATTGTTTATATTCAAAGCCTCATTATGCACAGAGATCAGCAGCAATGCTGGATCATTGTTTGGATGGCTTATGCTCATTGTGTGCTGTCATCTCTTCTCATTGATGCCTTTTCACAACTGCTCTGTTCTACTCCATCAGTGCATTCAAAAAAGAAGAATCGCCAGACGTGTGTCCGCAAGAGCCTCATCTGCGCTTTTGCAATGGCCTTCATCATCAGCGTCATGCTCATCGCAGCCAATCAGATGTTGCGGAATGGCATGGAGTAGCCCCGCCCACTGTGAACCCTGCTTGATCTGACCTCTCTTAAGAAACATGCATCAAAAACTCCACTTTCTTTTAGTTCAAAGAGCGTGGGGAGCCCACCGAGCAGAGGATGTGAATCCCAAGAGTGAGTTTTGTGTTTTATATTTATTTTGCCAGTTGTGATTGTGAGGGATGGAGGTCCTCCATCATCAGCTTGACAGGAACATGCAAGGGCTCCTCACTGAATACCATTTAATGCAATAACATCCCATGTCCCTCCACACTGCAGCGTGTTTTTCTCATTCCTGTCTTTGGAAGGCGAAGACTTTGTACTTTATCTCGCTCCAAGTCAAGTCAGATGGGAACGATGAGGAGTGATTGGCAGCCTGTCCAGTGGAGCCACTGCAGAATGTCTGGCATCAAGAGTGTGTGCATGTTCATCTCAGATGCACAGCATTGCGGTGTTGAAGCTTATTTATGGAATTTATTGAAGATATTGTTTAATGGTGAAGGGACTGTGGGTATTTTTGGAATAGCATACTAACATAATATTACTTTTACAGTATGCAAAGAAAATCACAAATTACCACAATATGCAGGATATAATCTGCTTCACACAGTGCAATGTTTATATGTTTTAATGTTTTTAATATGTTTTTTCTCCTTTGATTGGACTTTCAATTCGTATGTTATTGGGTTGAAAAAAGGAAAATAACTATGTATTTTTTTTGGAGGTAAAAAAAAATATATTATTTTTCAGCAATGGTGCATTAAAGGGATAGTTCACCAAAAATGAAAATGTTGTCATTAATTACTCATGTAGTTTCAAACCTGTAAGATCTTCATTCATATTTGAAACATAAATGAAGATATTTTTGATGAAATCCGACAGCTTTCCGACCCTGCATAGACAGCAATGCAACTGACACGTTCAAGACCCAGAAAACTAGTAAGGACATCATTAAATTAGTCCATGTGACATCAGTGGAAGTTATACTAATTTATTCCCTTGGTTTGATAATCAGATGAGGGAATAAATTACCCAATCTCTTGTTTTGTGTATCTGACTCTCTTTGATTTTAAATATAGTATCAAGGTCTTCTAAATGTCTGCATATATTGTCTGGTTAAAATATATGACACTGAACTTCTGCGGAAGTGTCTATGCTACATAGTTGGACTTTTTGGTCCATTTTGATTTTTTTATTCACTCTCAGGCTCAGAGAGTCAGTGAATGCAACACAAATTGCTCTGAAACAACCAGAGGTAAACTGGTCGGTCTCTACAATAGCACTTTTTCTTTTACAGTTACAGTCTGTGTGTAATATAAGTATTTGTTTACATGTTTGTCTATATATTTATAATGTGTGTGCGCATCAGTCCCTTCCCCTTGTGTTCCTTATTATTGTGTATACTTACAGCCATTTGTCACAATCCCCTGTATATTGCATGTGTATTTATGCATATAGTGCCACACAAAAGTCGTCTTTGGATTGTCTGTTCAACTGTGTCATGTTTGCATGTTCAGAACACTAATGCAATGCTTTTCCAAGGTCTGTACCGCTTGCAGGCATTTGCTGAGAGCATCAGTCTAAATGTCTGAACTCCTATTGTTTCCTTCCTGTGTGCAAATATTAAACGAAACGGTACCAGCATTCTGTGCCAAAATACACTGCAAAGGAAAAGCGGATTATTAAGGAACCGTTTACTGGACAAAGTTCCTGTCAGTTTTCCAGAATGTCACAGAACGACTTGATTGAGGAGGACTGGTGCATTTTATTCTGTCAGTCTGTGCTTTGGAATAAGGAGATTTCCAAATGAATGGCCCCATCTAGTGGCATGTTCTTAAGATGTGATGTATAAATTGTAGGTAACGAAGGAAACTTACTTTTAGCATTGTGCAGAAAAAAATTTTACTTGAAAAAGAAACAAAGTAACCTTTACCAAAAAGAAGTTGGAAACGGGAGTGGAATTCAGTATAAATTCCATATATATCAATTTAAAGAGTTGCACCTTGTTGTTTTATTTAATAATATAAGACTATTTGTTCAGTGTTCCTTCCATTCATCACAAAGGCAGATTAGTGGACTAAAGTTTAGAAATCTCTTGCATCATTTAGACATTATTCTATGTATCCCCCTGCTTGTTGCCATCTTGTTAGATTCTACATTCTACTAAAATTACCCTCTAGTTTATGGGCATTTTTTGGATATATAAATAGGTAAAGGTTTTATTTGCAACTGTATTTTATATTCTGTTGATTAATAATATTTTTGTTTTCTATTATTATTATTTTTTTTAATCTTGCAAAGGTTGATGGAATTTTTAATTTAGTTGACTCTCAATCCAGATCCTAACTTCATCTGAATTTGAAGCATGCCAAATAAAATTTTATATGTATGTATTTTTATGGAGTATATCAAAAGAAGGATTATTAATATGCAAAACAGTATACATATTTGCATGCAGGATGTGGATTGACAGATTAAAGCAATATGGTTTCTAAACAAAAATGTATCATTACACAAAGAATATGAAGAAATAAAAGAAAGTTATTTATTGAACATGACATCAAATGTCTTTGCATTCAATTATTGATTTAATAATGATAATTTCTATAATGATCATTTTTGTTATTGTTGCCTGAGCCCGTAGCGGTAAGCATTTGGATTTTCTACAAATAAGACTACAACTGTTTGCATACTATTAGGGTTCGAGTCACCAATGAACCCAGCTGTACAAATGACAAATAAATTACTTAATCAATTGTATTTCTGATATATAAAAAAAGAAAAACGCACTGTTTATGAATAAACAAGTCTTGATCACTTTAATTTAAAGCATCTATAACATGTTTACACAAACTGTTTGAGGTAATAAACTCTGAAGGCTGTTTAATACTTCAAAATCTGTACTAATGCTTCTCAGTTGGTATAGTGTACGTAGTGTATAACCAAGTCAAATGGTAGACAGCTGTGAACCCAACCATGTAAACATTAAAAAAAAAAAAAAAAAAAAAAAACCTTTTACAGGTCATTTCGAATTTTACAGCATCTACAGTATATGTTATCATAGTACATGTATACATATTTAAAAGGCACTTAATGTTATTACAATTATACATATAGAGACAAAAAAAAAATGATTTTCCAAAAAAAGACTGCCAGAGCATTACTAGTGTAATATTCAGGTGTGCAAGTGTGATAGTAATGGCTGGATAGAAGCTTTTGTTTTAAGTAACTCAAAGATTCCTTTAGAAAAATAGCCTAAAACATCAATACATAGCACCACATAACTGCAACTCTCTCAACGAGATTAATGTTAATACTGCCACAACATAAAGTAGCATTGATGCTGTAGTGTTTCCACTCTGAGGTCAGCATCAAGCAGTTCAAGTGAATTCCAGCTTGTTCTGTAATGCAATTAATTCATATTTGTGGTTTTAAATCATATCCCAGGATTTATTATTTTATTTTTTATAACAGTTGTGGGCCAATTTATTATTTAAGGATTTTTTTAAATTTAATATTACTTGTAAGATGCAAACAGATGGCCATGATTTTTCTATTTAATGGCCATTAAATATTCTCAAAGGTGAGTACATTGTGTTTCAAGTTAAAACTTAGTTAAACTCTTAAAGAGCTTTTGCCTTATAATTATGAAATCTGTAAGATTGTGGAATTAGTTAAAAAAAAATAAGCTTGAAAAGCGGCTTCTTTCTGCATTCCAAAATTCTGAATGTTTGTTTAAACAACGAATTCTCTTTCGATTTTTACATTTAAACTTAAATTGTCTTATTATACACTACCTTCAAAAGTTAAAGTCAATGAGATTTCTTTAAGGTTGTAAAAGAATGCTCTTATGCTCACCAAGCCTGCATTCATTTATCCAGTTGCAGTAAATGCATCAATATTGTAAAATATTATATAACTGTTTGCTATTTGAATATATTTTAAAATATCTTAATCCTGTGATATTAAATCTGCTTATAATATGCTTATATAGTGTTTAATAAAAATCATCAATGTTGAAAACAGTTGTGATGTTTAATACTTGTTGTCAAAACCTTAATAATCCTTACTGACTTTTGAACAGTAGTGTATGTGTGCAATTTAAAATCATATGCTTAAAAGTTTTTAAAAAAATAAGCATGAGGCAAATTTTGATTCTAAAACTCTTTTTCATAACAATAGAACTGAAAAGATTCCAGAAGAGTCAGCTTGTATGAAGCATTTCTCTAAAACTCAGTGTGCAATGTACTAATGAAATCCCTGGATCCAATCTCACTGGGTTTCATGAAGATGCCCTCCATTGTTTTCCAGTAGCTGTGTGAGCTGCTGACCATCATGCCGTGCACTTCTCTCTGGCCATGGATGGGTCTGCCGTACTGTTCTCCCGTCACAGACAGCAGAGCATCGGTGGCCGTGTGGCGGAACCGAACTGAATCATCCCGCTGCCAAACAGAGCCTGCACACAGAACGGTCCACTCGTCCAGATGGTCTCCCTCACCATTCTCACCAAAGGCACTGACCTCCTAATTGGGAAGAGTTTTTGAGTAAACTTCCACAGCCTTTTGCAACATCAAAATTCTACATACAGTACCTATACATTACAGTGTGATTTTAAAAAAGGATGACATATTAAAACCTGATTTGAAGAAAGAGGAGAAGTAAAGTAGTGGCTGTGTAGATTGCGGCCCGTGTTCACATGGGTCAGTCGGATGTTCTGTCCACACTGTACCGGAGTCCCTCGATGACATGCAGCATCACTGGTGCCCCGCACACTCCAGTAACTGTTACTGTCCTCCACCACGGTCACACCGGTCACCGACTGCTGACCACTACCTAGAATTATCATAGATATAATATATCAGATCATAGAGAGACTCTATGCTGCTGCTTCTTCTTTCTTTATTATTAAGAAAGAAAATCAATACTTTTATTCAGCATCAGCAAGGATGCATTAAATTTATTAAAAGTAACAATAAAGATATTAAAGATACTCCACACCAAAATTAAAATTTTGTCATTAATCACTTAAAATCACCCCATGTCGTTCTAAACCCGTAAAAGCTCCGTTCGTGTTTAAGATATTTTGGATGAAAACCGGGAGGCCTGAGTCCCATAGACTGCAGAGTAAATAACAGTGTCAAGGTCACTGGGTCTCCTCTGTGTCTTTCCATATCAACGTATTCTGCGTATACGCAGCATACAGTGATATGGAGAGACACAGAGGAGACTGTTGACAAAGGAATTATTGAATAAAGTCGTTATTTATTTTTGTTTTCTTCGCTTACAAAAAGTGTTCCCGTCACTTCATATAACCCAGATTGCAGGTCTGACGGCAGATGGAGTATTCTGACGACAACTTTCATACCTTTTATGGACCTTGACACTGCTATTTACTTGGCAGTCTATGGGACAGTCACAAGCCTCCAGGTTTTCATCCAAAATATCTTAATTTGTGTTCCGAAGATGAACGGAGCTTTTATGGGTTTGGAACGACATGGGGTGATTTTAAGTGATTAATGACAAAATTGTCATTTTGGGGTGGAGTATCCCTTTAAGAATGTTACAATTATTTCTATTTCAAATAAACACATATTTCAAACTTTCTATTCAAGATTCCTGAAAAAAAAGACAGTTTCCACAAAATATTAAGCAGCACAAATGTTTTCAACATTTATAAGAAATGTTTTTTTGAGCAGCAAATCAGCATATTAGAATGATTTCTGAAGGATCATGTGATACTCAAGACTGGAGTACTGATGCTGAAAATTCTACTTTGCCATCAAAGCACTGAATTACATTTTTAAAAATATCAAAATAGAAAACAGTGATTTTAAATTGTAATAATGCTTCACGATATTACTGTTTTTTTTTATCAAATGAATGCATTCTTCTTTCAAAAACATTACAAATCTTATCGACCCCAAACAGTGTATTCTTTAAAACCCTCCAGAACATTTACAAAGTAATCATATAAAATGTTTATTTACTGGCTTTTTTGTTAATTATGTGTAACCCTGGACCACAAAACCAGTCATTAGGGTCAATTTTTTGAAATTGAGATTTATACATCATCTGAAAGCTAAATAAATAGGTTTCCATTGATGTATGGTTTGTTAGGATAGGACAATATTTGGCCAAGATACAGAACTACAAAACTTAATTTTTGTTTAGTAATATGCATTGTTAAGAACTTCATTTGGACAACTTTAAAGACGATTTTCTCAATATTTAGTTTTTTTTTTTTTTTATACACCTTGAGATCCCGATTTTCAAATACAGTAGTCAACATTTAAAGTGGATCAAAAAAGTTCATCAAAGTTGTCCTAACATAAGACAAGAACGCATTTTGTTTTTTGAACAGCTTTGATTAACTTTTTTGATCCACTTCAAATGTTGACTACTGTATTTGAAAATCGGGATCTGAAGGTGTATATATATATAAAAAAAACTAAATATTGAGAAAATCGTCTTTAAAGTTGTCCAAATGAAGTTCTTAAAAAAAGTTTTGATATATTAACGGTAGGAAAGTTACAAAATATCTTCATGGAACATGATCTTTACTTAATATCCTAATGATTTTTGGCATAAAAGAAAAATCGATCATTTTGACCCATACAATGTATTGTTGACAATTGCTACAAATATACCCGGGCTTCTTATGACATATAAGATTCGTGGTGCAGGGTTACATATTCTATAACACATCAAACGTTTATATCCCTGCCATAGAGATGATGCGAGCAGACTTTATGAATGCCAGTCACTCACCAGATCCATAGCGGACATCGTGAGAGTGTAACCTGACGTTGTGTTTCACATTGAGCAGCTTCACCACCGACCCGCACGTTACAACATTCATTTCACTGCCGGAGGAGAATGTAAACATACATGACAATAACACTGTTAAAGGCAGCTGCGCCCGTAAGAACCACAAACTATCCATGGCTTGCTGAGTCCTTTAGAGAGACTAATCACTAAAACCTCTACACGGCGTCACATGGAACGCATGAAGCACTACAATCTAGAGCGCCGCCTTCAGGCGCGGAGATACTACATTAGTAAAATAAAATATCCCTGAACGATATGTATCGGTAACACTTTACAATAAGGTTTCAACTGTTAACTAAGTTTAATTAGCTAACCTGAACTAACAATGACAAATTATTCGAACTTATTTATTAATCTTAATTAATTGTAACATTTAAAAATGCATTATTTATTAAGAAAAAAACAGCAAATTTATTAATCCTGACCGGAAGTTAAATATGTGTATACCGGAACTAGAATCCCGACTGTAACCCTCAGCCATTTTTTTGTTGTTACTATCAAGCGTCTTCAAAAGTGACGCTTCGTTCTTCACCTCATCGCTTATTTTCAAGTCTTTAATCGAGCTTCCTCGAAAGGAAAAGTAAGTGCGCTTTCGTGTTCGATGTCTAATTTCAGCTGACGTTAAGTGTTTTGTAAGAGTCATGTAATGCCTGGGGTTGTTTTTCTTGCGCTCAGGCTAGCTGTTAGCACGAGGGCCTTGGTTTCTGACAGCGCCGCGCACAGAATCGTTACGTAATTATTTAAAAAACAAAACAGCTTTTTACTGTTTACGTTCGATTCATCGCTAGTTTATGAGTATTTCTTAATAGTTACAATCTTCGTATTTTCGCGTCCCAAATTCATTGGCTAAGCTAAAATCCAGCTAGGCGCATGGATCTCAAGTTCATCTTCACGTGTGTTTTGGTATCTAAAAATGCATGGGTTTACAAAATTAGTACTCTGGTGTTATATTTTAACGTGTAAACATCGTAGCATTTAAATCAAATTAGGCAAACCAAGTGTTGTTTTGAATGTCTTATGCAAGAATAATCAAGTGAAGCTGATCTTTGTCAGTCTTTTGTTTACTGCGAGAGATGAGTCAGATGTATGACCTGTTTTTGTTATTATTACCAAACTGAATTTTACTGGTTTTGACAAGGAATTGTAATGTTGCCACTATGTCAATCCAACATTTCACACTTTATTACAATGAATACTCCCAGTGGCGGTTCTACATTGAATTACACCCACAAACATTAACCCAGCTGATGGAAATAAATAATAACTGAACTTGTAACAGTTTTGTTGCAAAGCACAATATTATGGTGAAATTAGATATCGTGTTTGAGTTAAAACCAAATTGTTATATAAGCATAGGAAGGATCATAGCAAAAAGGCTACCAGCTTAAGAGTTATACCCACCACTTAACATTAGCCCTTCATTCATGACATGGATACTGTAATAATCATACAGAGAGAACATAATTGCATACCTTTTATCTTTTGCTCATTTCTCCTCTTCTTCTTTTCTTTTTTTTTTTCTAAATTGGGCTCCTGATGGCTTTGACCTTTTCCTGTCCATCTCTGTGTTTATTTGGCTTTTGACAATCAACAGATTTCCCATCCCCCCAACATTGTCACTCCTGACCAGAAGTCAAGACTAAACTAATTCACCTTGAGTGGCGCCCCCCGTGGATCATGAAAAAATGCCCTTGCCAAATACCATTACTGAATACTCTTAACCTTTTGAATGCAATAGTATATTTGTCGCAGCCATACTGTATTTATGACAGATCTTTGTAATAAAAATAATCTTTGAATTTTCACACAGGGCTTGCAAACATGTCTGACTTCATTGAGAGCGAGGCTGAGGAGTCAGAGGAGGAGTTCGAGGAGAAAGACCTGAAGCCCAAAAAGCAGCAGAGATTTATGGAAGATGATGGTAAGATGTTACCTACTAAAAGCCACAGACTGCAGAAAGCAACTGTATGAACAGTTCTGTTATTGGAACATTGCATCATCGGTTGTGTTCTGTGTTGTTGATGTCTCCAGAAGAAGAGGAAGAAGAGAATACTGAAGATCAGGATGAGCATGGAAACCTGAGAGGGCTCATTGATGATGGCGATGTGGAAGAGGAAGAACCGCAGAGTGCGGTAGAGGATAGTGACTCTGGTGAAGAGGTCCGTCACCGCCGGAGAAAACGAAGTAGGTTACTCTGAATTTAAAGCTATATTAGTAAATCCCTCTGCGTTCTGGTGTTTGTCAATTCACTAGTGCATAATGTTGTTCTTAATAGGACTAGAGGAATCAAATATTTAAAACATTATTTTGCTGGAGATAACCAGTTAAAGGAATAGTTCACCTAAAAATATATATATTTTTTAAATGTACTCTCCTTCGGCCAGCCAGTTTGTTTCTTCATTGGAAAAGATTTGGAGAAATTTACATTGCAAAATAAATAAATGACGTCAATATAGGTTTAAACAGCTGATAAAAACATGACCATAATCTACATGACTAGTCCACCAATTAACGTCTTATGAAGTGAAAAGCTGTGTGTTTATAAGACAAAAATCCACAATTGTAACTTTAACGCTTTCTCCACTGAAAAAGTCAATATGCTGAAATATGTGTTTGGATTGAAACAGCTTTGGACTGTTTTTGTGTGTGAACAGTGCTTAATCTGTGCATATTTCTCTCCTGATTCAAACAAGATGTTCTCACTGTAATATTATGGATGGAGAACTCATATTTTAGCCAAAAGAAACTGTTTGAAGTTAAGGTGTTTGCCTTGATGAATTTGTTTACTAATGAAATACTGGTTTCTGTATTGCGTTTGTTTTCATTAAACAATGTGTCTTTGTATCTGTCAGGCTGTGATGACTATCTTGATGATGATGATCTGGACCTCATCGAGGAGAATTTAGGAGTAAAAGTGAAGAGAAGGGTGAGTCGCCAAACTTCCAACCTGTGCTAAATTTTATAATTTGTATTAATTTAACTGATACTAGTTAAACACTGTTCTGAACTCATGAAAAAAATCTGTTCAGAAAAAGAAATACTCGCGTGTGAAAACCATGGATGACGAGGAGGAAGATGATGAGAAAGACCTGATCGCTGATGAGATCTTCACTGGGAGTGGTGACCGAGATGGAGAGGTGGAGGACGGAGAGACTTTGGACACACTTCACCCAAGAGATGACGAAGAGGAGGAAGATGATGAGGAATCTGGTAGGAAAGATGCTTACCCTATTCATCATGGATTTGAATTCATATTTTAGAACTCTGTGGAATTTTGATGATTTTTTTTGTTTTTTCAATATTTGCTAGATATTGATGATTTCATTGTGGATGATGATGGGCAGCCCATCACTAAAAAGAAGGGAAAGAAATTCTCTGGCTACACTGATGCGTAAGTGACGTAAACACTAAAAGAGTGGTTTGCTTATGAAAATATATACTTCTCTGTGTGGTATGAAGGACTGAATGTCCTTCAACCCATGACTTTCTTATCTCTAATGTTGCTCCTTTTCTGACATTTTAGTGCCTTGCAAGAAGCTCAAGAGATATTCGGTGGTGACTTTGACTTTGCCGAGTTCGACACTGAGGCATATGATCATGCGGAAGAGGAAGAGGAGGATCAGGATGATGAGTCATGGGATCGGCCAAAGAAGCAGACCAAGAGAAGAGTTGGCCGCCGTAGCATATTTGAGATCTATGAGCCCAGTGAGCTGGAGAGCAGCCACATGACTGATCAGGACAATGAGATCCGCTCTACAGACATGCCAGAAAGATTTCAGGTATGGAGCAGTGTTGGCCTGTGTAATATATATATATACACACACACACACACACACACACACACACACACACATATATATATATATATATATATATATATATATATATATATCTATATATATATATATATATCTTTCATGTGCAGTATGCTGTCCAATGTGAAGGATACCAGAAACTTCTGCATGCCCTGTACCAGTGTGTTTCCTTTCAATTCATAACCTCTTGTCATTTGCAGTTGAGGGCCATCCCTGTAAAGCCTGCTGAGGATGATGAACTGGAAGAAGAAGCTGAATGGATTTACAGGAATGCCTTCTCCACACCCACCATCTCCATGCAGGTGTGAATAGAGTATTTGTATAACATGACTTTTATTAGCATATTGTCATGGCACTAAGTTAAGCTTATTTTGTTTTGATTTGCATTGCAGGAGAGCACAGACTACCTAGATCGTGGGACAACCACTAATTTCAGCAGAAAGGGCCCCAGTACTATTGCTAAAATCAAAGAAGCTCTGAACTTCATGAGGAACCAACACTTTGAGGTATAGTCATGAGGGAAAAAACAGGGTTTAATAAACTCGACTGACGGATCATCTGGTTTTAACTCCTCTCTCTTCCATCTTACAGGTTCCCTTCATTGCATTCTACAGGAAGGAGTATGTGGAACCGGAGCTGAACATTAATGATCTGTGGAAGGTGTGGCAGTGGGATGAGAAGGTAAGGGCTAGTCGAAATGTTCTCCGAATGCAGTGCGGTTGCTGCTTTTTCTGTAGCGATGTAGAAATTAATTTTGGCTGTCCTCCTCAGTGGACTCAGCTGAAGACCAGGAAGCAGAACCTGACACGTCTTTTCCAGAGGATGCAGTCTTATCAGTTTGAGCAGATCTCCGCTGACCCTGACAAGCCACTGGCAGACTCTACTCGTCCTCTAGACACTGCTGATATGGAGAGGTACGAGTACAAACCTAATGAACGTTCTAATGTTTTATGCTTTGTCCACAGTAATCACACCTCCTTTCTGCTTTCACAGACTGAAAGACGTCCAGTCTCTTGATGAGCTGGGAGACGTCTACAACCACTTCCTGCTCTACTATGGTCGAGACATTCCTAAGATGCAGAATGCAGCCAGAACCAACAAAAAGAAACTGAAAAAGATCAAGGAAGTGTCAGAGGAAGATGGTACAGCTGTGTTTCCTTTGTATAATTTGTTCAAATAATGGGCAACCATGCATTAGACTAAAACTGTTTTTGTACTGCTAGGGGAAGAGGCAGAAGTGGAGGAGGAAGAGGAAGAAGAGGAGCAAAAGGGTCCAGATCTAAAACAAGCTTCCCGTAGAGATATGTACAGCATCTGTCAGAGCGCAGGCCTTGGTTTGTACATCTCGCACAAAAATAAGACAATATGTATTTTTCGTTTATTTATGCTGGCAGAGTCAAATGTGCCAAACATATTCCCTGGCAAAATTTTTTTACTATTTTAGAATATAAACTTAAAGCAATATATTCATTGAATTGATTTTTTTTTTTTTTTATAGACGGTCTTGCCAAGAAGTTTGGTCTGACCCCAGAGCAGTTTGGAGAAAACTTGCGAGACAGTTATCAGAGGCACGAAACCGAGCAGTTTCCTGCAGAGCCATTGGAGCTGGCCAAGGACTATGTGTGCAGGTATTGCAACATTGGCAACTTGTAATTGTTACTTATTAAAATAGATTTTTTTTACCCACTGCTTATTGGAGGAACTTAGCAGTTTTCATATTTATTCATAACTGAAATATTTTCATAGCCAATTTAACAACCCGGAGGCTGTTCTGGAAGGCGCCCGTTACATGGTGGCCATGCAGATTGCCCGTGAACCTCTGGTTAGGCACGTACTCAGACAGACCTTCCAGGAGAGGGCCAAGATTAACATCAAGCCAACTAAGAAGGGCAAGAAGGTTGGTACTTGATGTTAATTGAGGAATTACAGACATACCTTCTAGTATGTAGGAAGTGGCCATTATGTATTATACATTTTTTTTTATTAACTGTTGTGTTTTTGTTTATCTTCTACTTTCACTTAACCGTATTCTTCAAGGAAAGGGTATTAGCAGAAAAGCAACCTTCCCACCCCAGCAGAGCTCTGTTGTGTTAGAGATTTAGCTAGAATGTTCAGTTGATATTATGGAGGTGTGTGTTGTAGGCATAGTTTTTGCTGTGCTACAGTATTACCGTAATAAACTTATCCTCAATTCAAACCCAGACTGAACTAATGTGCCAGTGGCTGCATTATTTGCTCATTCATCAGTAATTCCACATCAGCTAATATCCGTCATGTGTCATAGGACGTGGATGAAGCACACTATGCCTATTCCTTCAAGTACCTGAAGAACAAGCCTGTGAAAGAGCTCAGCGGAGATCAGTTCTTGAAGATGTGCCTTGCAGAGGAGGAAGGTCTGCTCGCCATAGACATCTGCATTGACCTTGTGGGAGTCAAAGGGTATAGTTGTGTCCTGAAAAGTTTAGCTTTAGATCAAAACCCGAATTGAGTTGTTAAGGTTGTATACAAGAGATACAGATCAGTTCTGTTTGCAATATCTACAGGTACGGAGGAGATCAGACCTACTTTGATGAGATTAAGCAGTTCTACTACAGGGATGAGTTCAGTCACCAGGTGCAGGAATGGAACAAGCAGAGAACTCTTGCTATTGAACGATCCTTGCAGCAGTTTCTGTATCCTCAGATGGCAAAGGAACTGAAAAACAAGCTTGTTGCTGAAGCCAAGGACAATATTATTAAGGTGCTACATTAATTGCATGTATTATATTACATTTGAAAGCGCTTTCAGTACCAAACTGTGGTCTATAATAAGTTGATCTGAGTTTCTTGTGTTTTCGGTAGTCTTGTTGCAAGAAGCTGTATAACTGGTTGAAGGTGGCTCCTTATCGGCCTGACCAGCAGGTGGAGGAGGACGATGACCTCATGGATGAGTCACAAGGAAAGGGTATCCGTGTACTTGGGGTGGCATTTGCTTCCGGCAGGTACATTTTTGTTCTGAGTGAGCGAATGTATTCCACATGATTTTGAATTGGGATGCACAATAAAACCTAATATTACTGAATATATAATTTTTATATTAGGTCATTTAATGCTGACGTAAAGTGAATCTCAATTGAATTGAATTTCTCCTGTATTATAAAATTTATAACATTATATATTATTGGCCATAACATCATTATCATTATCAGCTTATCATACTTAAGAGTGGTATCTGTTTTTATAGAGATACACCAGTGTTCTGCTCCCTCCTTAATGGTGAAGGAGAGGTTGTGGATTTCCTCAGGCTTCCCTATTTCCTGAAGAGGAGAAATGCGTGGAGAGAGGATGAAAGGGAGAAAAAGGTGAAGAAACAGAAGCCTTGTGGGACATTTACTATTCAATTGTTTATTAATTCCAGTTTCCATCGATATTGACACTTTTGAAACATTTGATTGTTGTGTTTCCATAGCTTCAAGATATTGAAAACCTCAAGAAATTCCTCCTTAGTAAGAAGCCACATGTTGTTGCTGTTGCTGGGGAGAATCGGTGTGTTCGATATTTAGTTTTTGTATTTAAATAGTCCATATTCATGTTGGACCCCCACATGTTGATGCTTTTATTTGGATGTGTGTAGTGATGCTCATATGGTGATGGAGGACATCAAGCGCACCATCAGTGAGCTGGAGCAGGACTCCTCTCTGCCTGCTGTGGGAGTGGAGCTGGTGGACAATGAGCTGGCAATGCTGTATATGAACAGCAAAAAGTCTGAGGTCAGTGCACTGAGATAAAAACATCAGTTTAGCCCATAAGCCCTTGTTGAAGGCTCTGTGCCTTTTCTGATGTTTCTTTCGCATACTGCTTGTCTCTAGGCGGATTTCAGGGACTATCCACCTCTGCTTCGGCAGGCTGTGTCTGTGGCTCGCAAAATTCAGGACCCCCTAGTGGAGTTTGCCCAAGTCTGCAGCAGCGATGAGGACATCCTGTGTTTGAAACTGCATCCCCTGCAGGTACAAGCACTATTCCTGCATCCCTTGACCGTCTTTTTGCCATTTACGTTTAAATACCTTTGATTTTTCTCCATGTATTTGTGTGAAATTTCACCTTGCAATGTCTGTAAGTTTCATCTTAAAAAGTATTATTTATTATAGCCGTTTGTTTATTCCTATTTTAAATTATTTGTTTTAAATTTAGTTATTTTAGTACTTCAGTAACTTGTCTTATGTAATTTATGGAACCCAATTTTTAATTTTAGTTAACAGTAACAACACTGACATCGCTCAACTTAGTATGTGGCTGCTAATTGAGTGGCTGCTAATTTTTTTTTTAAACAGGCTTGAGATGAAGGTCACTTGTAAATCACTTCACATGTATTATGTTTTTAAACGTTCCTCAGGAGCATGTAGTGAAAGAGGAGCTGCTGAGCGCACTTTACTGTGAGTTCATAAACCGGGTGAATGAGGTTGGTGTGGATGTGAACCGGGCCATTGCTCACCCTTACACCCAGAGCCTGGTCCAGTACATCTGTGGCCTCGGAACTAGAAAAGGCTCACACCTGCTCAAGGTGAGACCATCTCAAAAAAAAATCACTGTTCTCACATTTGATGTTCATGCTGTTTTTCCACCTAAATAAAGTCCCTCTGTTAGTCTAGCTAATGGGTTGAGTTTCTATGATGTTTAACTAAATCACAAGATGTTGAAATCATCATCTGCACCTTTCCATGGTTCCCTTAGATTCTTAAACAGAACAACACTAGGTTAGAGAACCGAACCCAGTTGGTCACCATGTGCCATATGGGACCCAAAGTCTTCATTAACTGTGCCGGCTTCATCAAGATTGACACTGCCTCTCTTGGAGACAGGTAAGATGCTCTATGCAATGTATGAGAATGGCCTGCAGTTCACTTTGAATTATGCTGCATGCAGCCAGAAGTTGTAACAAAATAATGTCTTCTTTCATTCTGCAGCACTGACTCCTATATCGAGGTCTTGGATGGTTCTCGAGTGCACCCTGAAACGTACGAGTGGGCACGTAAAATGGCAGTGGATGCTCTAGAGTACGACGAGTCGGCAGAAGATGCCAACCCAGCCGGAGCGCTAGAGGAGATCCTTGAGAACCCAGAGAGGCTCAAGGACCTGGATCTGGATGCCTTCGCTGAGGAACTGGAGAGACAGGTCAGCTTTGTCATAATGTTGCATAATTCACTTGCATACATTTTGTTAGCAGAGGCATTTATCCGAAGCAGCAAATCAGGACACAAGCGGTACATGACTTAACTGAAGCTTGTGTTATTTATTGTTTCTTTCTTTCAGGGTTATGGTAATAAAGGAATTACACTGTATGACATCCGAGCGGAGCTCAGCTGTAGATATAAAGATTTGAGAGCCCCGTACAGGCCTGCCAACACGGAGGAGGTCTTTAACCTGCTCACCAAGGAGACTCCTGAGACCTTCTATATTGGTAAATCATACCTGATTATTTTAAGATATTTTAATAGTAATAGTAATCTATAGTTATAAACCTACAGATACATATTTTCAAGTATTCTGTGATATTTCTGGTGCTCCCTCATTTGTTTCAGTCTTGAAACTGTTGGTAATATTTTCCTAAATCTCTGTGCACGTATAGGTAAACTGATCACATGTGTGGTGACTGGCATTGCTCACAGACGGCCACAAGGTGAGAGTTATGACCAGGCCATCCGTAATGATGAGACGGGTCTCTGGCAGTGTCCATTTTGCCAGCAGGACAACTTCCCTGAGCTCAGTGAGGTGGGAACTTTCAAGAAATTACATTTTATCTTAAGCACACAAGGAAAATTACTTATATCATTGTTGTTTTCATAGGTGTGGAATCACTTTGACAGCGGCTCCTGCCCTGGTCAAGCCATCGGAGTGAGAACTAGGTTAGATAACGCTGTCACAGGCTTCATACCGACAAAGTTTCTTAGTGACAAGGTGGTGAAGCACCCTGAGGAGAGAGTCAAGGTTAGCTTTCTATACTCTATCTGGCGTTCATTTATAAATAACATACACCCCAAATATGTAGCCTTACAAAAGATATGGAAGTTTGGAAATGTTCTGTTTACAGACTGACTTTTGTCTGGTTCTCTGCTGTTAGGTTGGCATGACCGTGCACTGCCGCATCATGAAGATTGACATCGAGAAGTTCAACGTGGATCTCACCTGTAGAACATCTGACCTGAGTGACAAGAACAATGAATGGAAGCTTCCCAAAGATACCTACTATGATTTTGATGCTGAGACCGATGATGTGAAACAGGAAGAGGAGCAAAAGAAGAAGCAGCAGAGAACCAGTCAGTATTGACCAAATCTTTTTTGAGAACATTCATTTTTAACACCTTTTTCAAGTGACATGACTTCTTTTGTTTTCTGTCTTCAGCTTACATTAAGCGAGTAATCGCTCACCCGTCCTTCCACAACATCAACTTCAAACAAGCAGAGAAGATGATGGAATCCATGGACCAAGGTGATGTGGTGATTCGGCCCAGCAGTAAAGGGGAGAACCACCTGACGGTCACATGGAAGGTGGCTGATGGGATCTATCAGCATGTAGACGTCCGTGAGGAGGGTAAAGAGAATGCGTTCAGCCTTGGACATACTCTTTGGATTAACAATGAGGTGAGCTGTTGTTGTCACCCAAACTATTGTACAAAAATTTTCGGTCTTTTTTTTTTGTGTGTGTGTGTTTGGCTGCAATTATTAAAAATTGCAGTATTGTTAAATATTTTGTTAATATTTATTTTTAAATGTAACTTATTTCTGTGATGCAAAGCTGAATCCTTAGCATCTTTGCTCAAGTCTTGTGCCACGTGATCCTTCAAAAATCATTCTAATATGCTGATTTGGTGCATTTTATGAAAATTGTTATGCTGCATAATATTCGTATGGAAACATGCATTTTTGAGATTCTTTGATTTAATAGACAATTTAAAAGAATGGCATTTTTTTAAACTAGAAATCTAATAATAGTTGTGGTTGTCTACAGGAGTTTGAGGATCTGGATGAAATCACAGCCAGGTATGTCCAGCCCATGGCTGCATTCGCACGAGATCTGCTCAGCCACAAATACTTCCAGGAGTGCAATGGAGGTGATAGGAAGGTGTGTTATCATTCTGAGGACGTACACTTTTCCTTTTCTCTTTATCATGATTTCTACTTTTTTTATATTTGTTATAGATGAAGTGGCCCCTATAAATTGTACAGTTGTGCATTTATCCTTTCTTGCCTTTGTACAGAAAATGGAGGAGCTTCTTATAAGGTCCAAAAAAGAAAAACCAACATTCATCCCCTACTACGTTTCAGCTTGTAGAGACCTGCCAGGCAAATTTCTGCTGGGTTACCAACCTAGAGGGAAGCCAAGGTAACACTCATTACCCTACCAAAGCAGGACACAACTCCCATATATATCATGCATTTGTAAATGTTTGCCTTTTGTGTTTTGTTTTGTAGGATAGAGTATGTAACCATCACTCCAGATGGCTTTAGGTATCGCTCTCAGATGTTCTCTACAGTCAATGGTCTTTTCCGCTGGTTCAAGGACCACTACCAGGAACCTGTGCCAGGTTAGTAGTCTCTATCTGCACTCCAGCTCTGGCATAGCATTCTGATTCGTCCTTGTAATGTAATGTTTTTGTTGTCTCTCTAAAGGCGTCACACCAACCAGCAGCAGAACGAGAACACCAGCATCAGTGAATGCCACACCTGCCAACATCAACATTGCCGGTATGTCAGAAATGCTGATGTCTTCCCTGAAAACAACAGGATTTTTTTTTTTTTTTTTTAATGAAGTAATGTATTTTATTTTTTTTAAATCTGTCCCCTCACTCTCAGACTTGACTCGAGCCGTCAACGCTCTCCCACGAAACATGACATCCCAGATGTTCAATGCCATAGCGGCGGTTACAGGCCAGGGCCAGAATCCCAACACGACGCCAGCCCAGTGGGCCTCCAGTCAGTATGGTTACAGTGGTGGCAGCAGTGCAGGAGGTGGCGGCAGTAGCAGCGCTTATCATGTAAGAAACCTGCACCTATGCACTCAATCATCTATTTAACTCACTGAATCAAAACCACGTCCGCTAATATTTCACATCCCTTTTCTGATTTTTCAGGTGTTCGCAACGCCCCAGCAGCCCATGGCCACGCCCATGATGACGCCCAGCTACTCTTACACCACACCTGGCCAGCAGCAGGCCATGACCACACCTCAGTATCCCAGCAGCACCCCACAATCCTCACACGGACACCATCAGCATTCGTCCTCCACACCATCGTCCTCGTCATCAAGAGTGCGGACACCACAGCCCAAGTGAGTGCTGCATCTGCTTTATTGAAAATGCAAAACCATGTCACATGATGAATTTTCTGTGTGAAAATTCAATGCTATAAACATTTTAATTTGAATGAGTGGTTTTTAATGCTTCTGTTCCTTCTCAAATGTGTCCCTGGACCACAAAACCAATCATAAGTAGCAAGGGTATATTTGTAGCAATAGCCAACAATACATTGTATGGGTCAAAATGATCGATTTTTCTTTTGTGCCAAAAATCATTAGGGTATTAAGTAAAGATCACATTCCATGAAGATATTTTGTAAATTTCCTACCGTAAATATATCAATTTATTTATTTTTCTTTTTTTTGGTGTGGTTTCTATTATTGACTTCTGGTACATAATCATAACAAAGTACTATAACTCTATTTGTGTTCCCTGTAGGACAAGTTCCCACACCGCCGTGGATTGGGGTAAGATGGCTGAACAGTGGCTGCAGGAGAAAGAAGCCGAGCGGCGGAAGCAAAAGACGCCCCGCATGACGCCCCGACCTTCACCCAGCCCCATGATCGAGAGCACACCCATGTCCATCGCTGGAGACGCCACTCCCCTCTTGGACGAGATGGACCGATAGGAGTAGGGAAGGGGGGTGTTCAGACATCTCGTATAAAACCCAATCCATCCACATCCCATCTCTCACCCTCCATCTTTTGCTCTTTCGCTGCTAGCAGTATTTCTTTGAGTCATTCAGAGCTACTGATACAAAGACAAACACTTGAAATGTGGTGACGACAAACAGATTTAGGAAATGGACCTACAATAAACGTTCGTCACAAGGGTTTCCTTTTCTTTATTTTTTTTTTAGTATGTGCATAATGCACCCCCTTTTCAGTTTTTTAACTAAATTTAAAAGGATAGGCTTAAAGCATGAGACGTTGCATGATTTGTGCCCATGGGAGCTGGGAGCTCAACATAAGATCATTAGTTCAGACCCACTCAGAGAGCTTTTCTTTTTGTATCTGGCTTAAACATTTAAATAAAACCCCATTTCAGTATGAACCAGAGCACTGCAATGATTCGAAATCTGTGCTCTGTTGAGCTGTTACACAAAGAATTAAGCACTGGGAAGCTTTGTAAATCTATTTAGCAACTCATTTATCAGCTAAAAATGAAGTATGTGACTTTAAAAGCAATCCTGTAAATGTCATGTTTTTTGTTATCATTACAGTGATCAGAATATGCATTTTGAATTCAAAACATTGAAGAATGATGTTTTTAAGGTCACCTTTGAGCTCTTAGAGTTCAGAATGAGATATCACTTTTCATAATGTGCTTATACGAGTAAACTGAACTATTGTGCTTAAAGATACTGAGACCTCTTATCAGTTTTTGCTTTAGGAGGCTGTTTGTGAATGTCTTTTCTGGGCCAGACTTCCTCAAGGTGTTTGCACACATGCTGTTTTTAACAGTGTTTTTCCTTCATGTACAATCCCATGTATCGCTATAGACAGAAATTGTAACGTTTAAGCAAAGTGAATTTTATGAACAGGCTCCTTATACTGTGACAGTATTTCAGTATATTGAATCTTCCAAGTTCTGGGAAGTGTTTCTGATCTGATCATGTGTTCTTTTAGCATTGAGGCTAAACTATGCCTTTAGGTCAGGATGGGAAGTGAGCTCGGTGTCTAAAGCATTCTGTTCAGTGTATTTCACTGCTGACATCCATTTCTTTCCTTTGATAAAGTTGTCCAAATGAAACCTTTCTGATTTGTGTTTTTATTTGTTTTAAACATCTGTTTCTTAACAGTCTATGCTGATTTAATTTAGTAAAGAGTGTTTGTCTTCAAGCTTCAGACCTTAAGCAATTAATTTCAGACTCTGATTGTAAGATGTGATTAAAAGAGGTCCTCGTCACATTTGTTGGAATATTAATGTCTTTGCTTAAGAGATGCAAGCAGCTTCCACAAGCTGTAAGGCAAAGCTACTAGTGGACAAAAATACTTGATTTTAGCCTTTATTCTCTCTTGAAGACTTGAGCGGACATTTCACACACACAATATAATTCTTTTATAGTGGGATATTGAACTGCTCATTTTAGCTTAGCAATTTTTGCATAAGTGGTACTTTTCCATTTGCATCTTAACAATCCTTCCGTTTAGCTCACAGTGGGAATCTGGTGTCGGCACAGACGGCAGCAGAGCCTGTGGTCATGAGTGCTGGCATATGTATCATATTAGCCAGAGAAACTCATGATGCAATGAAAAACAAGGGCTATATTTACAAAAGATCCACTCAGAACCACCAGGAGGGCATTGAATGTGACCTCTTAAGTATTCTGCACATAAATACTGCTGTTTGCTAAGACAAAAATCAAATGTGAAGGCAGAACTCATTACCGTCAAATTATAGAGATTTGCATTGCTTTATGTATTAGACTTGAAATGACATTTAATAATGACACCAAGTATTTAAAGACATATTTATGCTTCTTTGTTACTGTTTGGGACAAAAATTCACATATTTTTGAATAAAATGTCACTCACTTGGTCCTGGTTATTTGATAGTCCATGAGAAACTCAATTGCAGTGTGTCCACATAATAAATATGTAACACAATGATGATAAAGAAAAACGCTTTCCAATTCATATAGGAAAACATCAAAATTTATCATGGATTTATTAATACACTTCTAATGATGATTCTCATCTCACTGGCCAAGTCCTCTTTGTATTATTTTTATCCACTCAGAAATGTGTGTCAGGGCATTATGGGACATCATCCCAAAGTCTGGATTCTGTGAACACTTCTATTGCCATTGGAAAGTTACACTTTTAGTCAATGACAGCAGCTAGATTGCCTCTTCTTAAATTTTTCATCACAGTTGTTAGAGATTTCTGTGTAGAAAAGATGCATATATCATTTTCTGTATGACCATGGTGAAATATTTCCAGAGTAAAACAAAAATAAAATGTCAGGAATTAGCCATATTTTGATGTAATGAAACAACTTACTGACAATATCACTAGCTTGTCTAGAATTGTTCCTCTCCAGCTCAGATAATACGGTGGCCTCAAATGTAAGTGATGCAACCCTTAGAAAGAAATCTCTCACGCCTTCCCCTATAGAGGACAACATAAATAACACATAAGATGTCACATCAAACATTACTTACACTACAGTCAAAAGTTTGGAATCATTATGTTTTTTATGTGCTTCTGAATGAAGTCTCTCATGCGCACCAAGGATACATTTCTTTGATCAAATATACGATAAAATGTTAATATTGTGAAATAAACTTAAAATAAGTTTTCTATATGAATTTATTATAAATTGTAATTTATTCCTGTGATGCCAAAACTGAATTTTCATTAGACTGATCAGTCTTCAGTGTCACATGATTCTTTGTAAATCATTCTAATATGCTGATTTGGTGCTCTAATAATAATGGTTCTTAACACTTTCTAATATGTAGGTAAAAACTGTCATTTAAGATCTTTAATCTCACTTTTGATCAATTTAATGCATGCTTGCTGAATAAAAGTATTGATGTAATGTATTGTGATATTTCACTATATATAATACTGTTTTTATGTGACTAAAAAACATCTAGATATTATTTCTAACATCAGCTCAGACACACAAAATAGTTTGATGGCAATCAAAACAGCTGGTGTTAAAAGTCTTTTAGACAGACATGTTTCTCTACCTGACAGCGCAGACACAGCCCAATACTCTGCTCTGATCTCCTCGGAGAGTCGAACGGCCTCTTGCTCCATTTGGGCCAACTGATCTGGGTGCTATGGGAGAGAAAGATTCATCTAGACTACTTATCTCAAGGAAACACCATCTGGGGATTGTCGGGATTTTTAAAGGCTTTGAAGAGATAACTCACACTAAGATCCTTCTTGGTTCCCACGAGGAAGAGGAGAACACTAGAAGGGTCATTGTCTCTCATGGCATCCTCAAGCCACTCTCTGAATAAACACAGACAGACTTGATTCATGACTATTCAAACAGTGTTTGAAACCAAATAAGTGGTCGTGCTGTACCTTGCATGATCCAAAGGGTTATAATTGCTCAGGTCAAACACAACAATGATGGCTGGAAAACAAAATATACATTGTTTTTTACACAATCACACAGCAAGAGTATCCTTAATGTAGTCTGTTTTATTACCTTGAGCTCCCCTGTAGTATGTGGATGCAATGCATCTGAATCTTTCCTGACCTGCTGTGTCCCACCTGCAGAGAGAGAGAGAGAGATCTGTGATCGAAGGATGCAGCCATATGAATGACTGTTAAAGTAATACACAAAACTCACAACTGCAAACTGAAGGGCACCCCGAGGACCTCAAATCTCTCCATCTCAAAATCCACTCCAATAGTCGCCTTGTACGTCTTGTCAAATGTGTCTTTGCAGAATCTCGAGGACAGAAATATTAACAAATGTAATCATTCAAGCTTTTTTTTTTTTTACACGTATGGTTGGGATGTTATGTTAAAATTTATGTTATGGTTTTTTTTTTCTTCTTCAGTAAAAGCACAATGAGATCTGAAGTGAGAATAAATAAATTAACATTACAGACTCTTACCTGCCTATTAAACAGGTCTTTCCAGCTCCTACATCACCAACAACAATGACCTTGGCTACATTCAATCTGGAGATGTAGATTTGCAATAAAATAATGTTCATTCAGAGTGTATTACACATCTGTATTATATACAATCAAAACCACTCTGGATTTATGAAGATTTGCCCGCACTGTGTGTCATATACATACTAAACACTGAAAATTTCAAAACAATAGATTTTAATGGAAAGTCCCCACTATAATAGCAAAACAAATGTTTGTATATGTGTGTGAAAGCGAGAAAAAGAGTAACTTACCCTGTTTTCTGTCCTTGACATGACTCTTTAACAGTAATATTGAAGCCATCTTTGGTGTGCACTGCAGCGTCTCTTGTAAAGTACTGAATAATAGCCCAATAGAAATTTGTTAGGTTAGACTTTAAAAAATTACAAGACAAAACTAAAAGGTAGCATAATAATCTGGTCCAGAGTCCGGATTGTAATGCTCAGTGGGTGATTAAATACAATAATCCTCTAAAATGAATGAGTTTTGAGCAGCAAAACAGCTAGGGAGTGGACAAAACTAATAACTTAAATTAAAAATATAAAAAATGTGTTACCAAAGGGAGTTCACAGATGATCCTGTATTCTTTCACAGGGGGTAGAGAGCTCATCATGTGAGAGCTTTAACAAGACCACGCCAATACAGATGCAAATACTCAACCATTCTGTCCGCTGACTAGCAGGATTAATAAAAATGTAAAATGTAAGAGAGAGAATTATTATTATTTTATTTTATTTTTTTTTTTACAAAAAATTTAATAATAACAATAATAAAAATTCATAAAATTAAAAACAGTAAGTAACATTAACATTAATGGCAAATTAATAATACATTTAATAATACAATTTAATGTCAAAACGATATATTATACAAAATAAATAATATAATAAATACAGCTTACCTTAAAAGGCAGAAAGCTTTTTTAAATTCTACAAGGAGACTGTTTTAGACTTGACAGTAACTTTATGTAGTCAACACAATTTTGAAATAATTGTATAAAAGTAACTTTTTGCTCTCTCACTGCGTGATTGTGCTCCGGTCTCCAGTGGCTGCGCTCGATATTTACAACACGCAAGTGAACTACGTAAGGCCTAGTGGTGTTCTCGCGATGACTGCGTGTGTTAACGTGAAGTGAACCCCTGCGATATACTGAAGGAAACCCCTCTGATTCTTCCTTTTGCAACATGGCACCGAAGGCGAAGAAGGAAGGTGCGTTAGGTTTATAGATTTTATGGTATAAAAATAAAGTCTATTGTGATTATATACGGCTACGGTTTAGTTTAATTGTAGTTGATATATGTATGTTTGTCTCTAACTGATTAATTAGGCGTCTGGAGTGATAACATTGTTTTTAATGCCAGAAGTTCTGGAGTGAGACGTCCTTAGTCACAACCGCGGCTAGCAAGCTAATATAACTGAGCTGCATGCCCTCGCAGTCTCATGTCTCAGACTTTCCCAAGTGTTAAATCCATTAGCCAGTTGTCATAAACTGATTGTTTACGTTCTATGGATTGTACAGAGTAAAATATAAGTAAAGACAACCCAATAGCTAGTCATCGTTAGCTAGTCACAAACACGTGGCTACCCATAACCATCCATTTCTCATTCATTACCAGTCAGATTAGTGAATAAAAGAGTCTGTAAATTAGCAATATTGTTTTTCTGTTTCTGTGAAAATGAGCATTTAATAGCTGCTGTCTGAATGTAAACACTGTAATATCCGTGTACAATTGAAGTAACTTATCTGTGAAAGTCTCATTTTATTATAACGCAATCAAATGCTTATTAGAGACGTGAGAACGGACAACTTTATACTCATTCGTTGTATGTCTCATAGACTGATTTATTAATGCTGCATGGTCTTAATTCTTTCAACAGCCGTACCGGCTAAGACTGAGGCCAAGTCCAAGGCCCTTAAAGCCAAGAAGGCTGTGCTGAAGGGTGTCCACAGCCAGAGGAAGAAGAAGATCAGGACCACCCCAACCTTCCACCGGCCCAAGACCCTGCGTCTGAGGAGGCAGCCTAAGTACCCTAGGAAGAGCGCTCCACGCAGAAACAAGTGAGACTCTTCTGTACTTTATGAACTCTTAAATCAAAAGTGCATTTGCCGAACTTCAGTTGAATTATGGTTTACAAATGTCAGGTAGTCTTGAAATCAAGACATTTTTCTTTTAGGATGCAAATGATGGGAATTGCGATCAAAGTATGAACTGATCTGATTACAATTTTTGTTTAAACACTGATGCATCCTCATTTCACCATTGAGATATAGCTGAGGCTAAAAAGCACAAATATAATTTATTTTTACGGAACATGCCTGAATTTCAAATCAATATCTCTCTGGCTCTGTCAGGCTGGACCATTATGCCATCATCAAGTTCCCTCTGACCACTGAGTCAGCCATGAAGAAGATTGAGGACAACAACACTCTGGTGTTCATTGTTGACGTCAAGGCTAACAAGCATCAGATTAAACACGCTGTCAAGAAACTGTACGACATCGATGTGGCCAAAGTCAACACACTGATCAGGTAGAACTTGGTTTATTCATCAGAAACTCTAAAAGCACTTAAATGATTATATTAATAATATTAAAAACAATCTAAATTGAAATGCTTCAAAACAATGAAGTAGTATTATAAACAAATAGTAAAAATAGTATTGAAGTTCTTGCAGCTTGTGTTAAAGTTTATAAAAAAAGTTGTCGATTTCAATAGAAATATCTAAGGAGCCTTCAGATATTGTTGAATTACAATAGAAATAATCATTATTCTCAAATGCAATGTTCTCGAAGGAACCACTGATACAGAGGAAAGGCATTGTCAGATTTGTAATGCATTCTGAATACTTTATTTATTGCTCCCTGCAGGCCTGATGGTGAAAAGAAGGCATACGTTCGTCTCGCACCAGATTACGATGCCTTGGATGTTGCAAACAAGGTAAATTAGTGAATGTAAATCGGGGACCTTAAGTTTAGCTCCAACCCTAATTAGAACACACCTGAGCAAGCTCAGCATCAAGGTCCCAGGATCCCTAGAAAATCATATGTAAGTAAGTTTGATTAGGGTTTGAGTTAAATCTGCAGGGCAGTGACACTCCAGGACTGGATTTGAGGAACCTAATGTAAATGTTCATACTTGTATTAAACAATAGATGTTGTCAGATTCATGAAGCTAGATTGATCTAAATTCAATTAATATTTTCTTTTTTGCAAATCATTTGTGCTTTGACTTGTGCTGATTGTCATCTTTTTTTTTTTCTTGCAGATCGGCATCATCTAAAGTGCTCTTGGTCTGATGTACAGAAGAATAAATGTTTGTAAAAACTATTTTTGTTCTTGTGGCTTTATTTGTTTACATTTCTGGAGGTTTGAGAATAGGAGTTTGGTTAAGCTTTTTTTTTTTTTTTTTTTTTCATACCCAAAAGTGTTGGTTATACTGAAACTATAAGTAAATCAGAGCACAAGCAAATTAATAATCAAATTTTAATCACAGCAGATGTGTATTAAATGTCTGAATTATTGTAATTAAACCTTAGAATTTGAGGATTTATGAATTATTTATTGATTTCTTTAATTTATTCTTTGTTCAGTAGGGTTTTATGAGCACTTTGAGTGCATGGAAGCTGATTTTTTTTTTCTTTTTTGATTAATTATAGGGATGGGGAGAAATGAAAACTGAAACATGCTTAATAAAATGCAGTGTTAAGTTGATGTCAGCCAAAGTTAAGGTTGCTAAATGTTATTTTATCAGGCTCTGTATGAATACCATAATAATAAATATAACAACAAATATACATTATAGGTTAGGCTTAAAGCAGTTTTCTTCAGGGGGTCCCTGCTCTCTCCACCAAGAGATTCTCAGTCTGAAAAAAGTCAAAACTCAGACTCCTGAATTACTTTTATAATGCAAACTTAATTCACTGTCCCTATAACAAAGTCTTGTATTATTGGACATTTTTTGCATTTTCCTGTAGATAGTCATAAAAGGCCAGGAAAGAATGAATAATCTGTTTTAATAAAGCCTTATTCACCTTTTCACGTTTAACTCTTTATTTAAAAATGCTAATGTACATCCTTTCAGTGAGCTAAATCTTGTTCCTACCACTGTTTTCAGGGAATTAATGAAGTGTTGCAGTACTGAGGTAGATGTGTCGCTGAGGCAGCATCACGTCTAACACATTTATTAGGACAAACACTTGATAATTGTCTTTGAAGGTTGCATATCTGTTTACCAGTGCTCCCTCAGCAGAAATGTATGAGGCTGATGTAGTTTCTGTATTTGGAAGCAAAGCTTGATATAATTTCTTATTAGCATAATTGACATAATTTACATGTAGTCACCATTTTTGAGAAAATGCTTCATATAATAAATTGTGGCTAATTCAAGTCATTTACATGGTTTAACATAACAGAAGGTACCGTTTCCTAGATTAAGATGTCAGTTTACTCCACTGCTTCCTATAGGTTCAACATCACCCCTGCTTTGGACGTTGTCTTTGTATCATTTTATTTTGTTTTCCAGTATTAATGACTAAAAATTATTAAATCAATATACATTTACCTGAAAAGCAAAATTTCACAAGTTACATATTACAAGTTTGTTTTTGTGAAAAAAATATATGCCAATGGTGTATGAACTTGTCCCACTGGCAGATTGTTTCCCCCCGTTTCCACTGTAATAAAATTTGATTTATTGAAAAAACAGATTTAACAATATTTGAAAGTAATAGTTAACGGAAAAAAGTAAATTACTCAAATCTACTTGTCCTTAGGACATACAAGATATAAATGAGTTTGTAGCATCATCGAAACCAATTTGGAGAGAATTGTGATTGTAGTAAACGCAGCAAGTCATTTTTTAATTTCAAAGTGATGCTTCTGGCTTCAATACAATTCCTCTATCATTGCTTTCTTCAGTGAAAAAGTCATTTTGTGTGAATGGAGTGAAATATGCACAGATCAAACAGCGTTTACAAGTGAAAACAATCTGAAACTGTTCTAAACAAAAATGTCAGTTGTTTTTGATGTGAGAGGACAACGAGAACAGTCTTTTTCACTGGAGCAAGCATTATTATGGATAGAGGATTCATATTTGGGGCAGAAGGGACAGCTTAAAATGCCTTGATGGATTTGTTTCTTACAAACAGCCTTTTTGCTTCACAAGACATGAATTAATAGACAGGAGTCGTGTGGATTACCTGCAGAATATTGTGATGTTTTTATCAGTTGTAAAATCATTCTGCCCTGTCTGACGGCACCCATTCACTGCAGAGGATCCATGAAAGAATGTGAATGCTAAATTTCTCCAAATCTGTTCCAATGAAGAAACAAACTCAACTACATCGTGGATAACCAGAAGGTGATTAAATCTTTGTACATTTTCCATTTAAAATAAGGTCATGTTTTTGCTTAAGTAAATGTTTCTTGATGTAAGAATGTCTGGAAAATAGATAGTGTGCAAGAAAATGACTTTTTCCAATGTATAACCCATCAGTGCTAACAGATCCCTTGTATCTAACCCTTGTTAAAAAAATTTTTAAGTTTGTTTTATTTTAAGAAGTGAAAACTTTTTCAATGTCTCTGATTTACATCAGACTCTCTCTGGTGAGGTTTGTTCATTCTGTACAGGCATTTTCTGGAGAAATGTTGTGTTAACAGTCACTTGGAAGCAGTCTTTGGTTTAGGACCGATAGACACCAGCCTCTGATGGTTTAGTCCTCAGCAAATTTACGACCACTGTTTTGAGAACGCCCCTTGCTGAAGAAGTCGGTTCGGAGGAGACGGTAGAAATAGATGAGAATCATGATGTTCATGAGCATCATGGTTATCAGGAAGTAAAGGGCATGATCCAATGACGAGTAGTGGTGTATGAGGTACCAGGTGAGGTAAAACTGTGCTCCAAGCCGGAAGGTCACGTAGGTCACCACGTTGAACAGTTTGTTGACGGTGTAGATGAAAGAGTTCTGGGCCACCTTAGCCAGTTTGAGCAATAAACGAGTGTGTAGGAACACACTGTTCACCTCCACAAACAAAGCCACCACTGCGCCTGCCACATAATGATGTGTGAACACAGCATACAGGAAACACCAGATCACCTACAGGAAAACAGAACAGAGATTTACAGTTAAAGGGATAGTTCACCCCAAAAAATAATATTCTGTCATTAAAGGTGCTGTATGTAAGATTTTGACTCTACTGAAGCATAAAAATACCATAATATGTTTGCAGATATTTAAGAAACATGCTAAGTTAACATACTTGTTATCTGAAAAACAATGCTACAGTCAGTTATTCTCCTTTGAAAATGTGCGTTCCGGGCCGGAATGCCTGTCTTTGTTCACTGCCAGTTTACCCAATTTTATTTTGGCACCACTGGGTTGCCAGTGTTTCATTTCATTCATCGTCAAGTGAGCTGGATCCTGTTTGTGTCGTCAATCTGGCAACCTGCATGTGCGTCAAGTCTGAGGAAAAGGGGCTGGATGAAAAAAAATCCTCTCCATTATTACTGCAATACCTAATTCAACCACTCGGTGTCAATCCTATATACAGCACCTTTAATTACTCACCCTTATGTTGTTCTAAACCCATAAGACTTTGTTCATCCTCAGAACACAAATTAAGATATTTTGATGAAATCCGAGAGCTTTCTGACCCTCCATAGACAGCAAGGGTATATATTGTTAAAGGCCCAGAAAGGTAGTAAGCACATTGTTAAAATAGTCCATGTTTTATCAGTAGTTCATCCATAATGTTGTGAAGCTATGAGAATAGGCTACTTTTTGTGCACAAATAAAACAAAAATGACTTTATTCAGCAATTTTTTTTCTCTTCCTAGTTAGACATTTTAACAATGTTCTTACTTCCTTTCTGGGCCTTGAATGTGTCAGTTGTGTTGCTGTCTATGCAGGGTCAGAAAGCTCTCGGATTTCATCAAAAATATCTTAATTTGTGTTCTGAAGATGAATAAAGGTCTTTACAGGTTTGGAACGAAATGATGGCGAGTAATTAATGACAACGTTTTAATTTTTGGGTGACCTATGACAACAACTAATAGTAATTGCCATACATCACAGAATTGATAACTTTAAAAATGCATTCTTTTAACAGACTGTGAGGATACAGTTAGTAATATTGTAAATCTTGCAATGTTTTTTATATTTTCATTGGGAAATATTTATAATACTAAACTTTCTTATCTGGGGATGAAATTACAGAAAGCTGGTTAGTGGTTCTAATATATAATGGCCAAAAGAGTGATAATTCAATAACTTTCTTCTGACCAACATAATCCATCTCAGTATTTTTTTATCCTCTTTTGTAAAGTCATAGAAGCGCTATCATGGATTTTGTTTTTCTTTGGCTATTGGAGCAAATGGTGGAAAATATTCTTATAGTTTCTGTTTACCAGTATAAAAGTTTACCAATCTATGATGACTTTCACTTCTGAGAACCCTGGAAATGTGAAAAGGGTCTATTCAATTAGAAGTGATTTTGGAAATCTGTTTTTATTAGGGATGCACCGAAATGAAAATTCTGGGCCGAAACCAAAATTAACATTTAAAAGTGTATTTTGGATGTTTTTGTCTAAAACATGGTATGAAAAGGTAAATAACCCAAAGATTTACCAGTGCATGACAAATCACTGTTCCTGTCTGTAGTGTTTTCCACCTCATTTACTCTTGCAAATATGTATCTGTCTTTCCAACAGGATTGTTTGTCATTATTGCACATTGTCTTATCCTACTAGAATTGCATGTTTGTTTGTTTTTTTCAGGTTTGGCCCTTGCCAAATAAGGAATTTAAAAAAATACAAAGTACAAAAGGTAAATTTTCCTCAAGTATAGTGTGAATGATGTGCAGTCAATCACTGTGGCAGTGCACACACCTCACTTCAGGATTATGGTTGAGCCCACTCTAATCAATGTTGTGCTCAAAATCAATAACTTTATTGCTCAAGAACTTTGTCTCAAGTTTTTAATTGGGAACAAGATGACATTATCCAGGTCTGACTAATAGCCTTTTATGGTTTCACCTAACCTTTTAAAACATTTTTCATGACCTTATATGATAAACTCTGTAGTGACTTACCATAACATGGTGAAGTAAAAACTCCCAAGATGCTTTTGCATACCCACTAAAGATAATGTCAGCAGCATCCTGAATGAAGTATCCTGTTGAAGGAGATCAATGCTGACATTTTTTGACTGGACAAAACTTTAGTATAATACATTGTATATACATAAACATCTACTCTCAAATGCTCAGTCACTTTCTTTTTTGTCTTTTGGATTCATGCTGACATTCCTCATGCTGTTAAAGTATGCAGGTGCCTCTCTAATCAACATAATTAATATGTTTGCAAATGTAAAAGGTATGGTAGCTTATATTAAACAACTCCAGCTATAACTATTCAAAGTCTGTGAGAGAAACATAGCTTTAAAAGATGTTAATTATTTTCTACAACACCATTCCAAAGACATGAGTCACAAAACAGCTTAAACTCTTATCAGGAGATCAGGGTTTCACAGAGGCGGGACAGGGGCTCCTGCACAGCCATAAGACACGAGTTGCATCATTTGTACTACTGACCAGATGAGACGACGACTAGCATGTATGCTGATGGGGTGTAGGTGGAGTGGATTTCATGCACCATCACAGGATGCTGTATGACGCTGTCGGGACATAGATTCATGCAGACTGTTGATCATATCAACCAGAAGGTCAAAATAATACTGCGCTTAATAACTGACAAAAGTCCACTGATGAGCGAAAAAAAAAAAAAAAAAACACAATGGTGAAACTCTTGCTTGGTTTGAGGTCTGAAGTGATTCTTACTATGACAATTATAATTGTCTCATTTCTTTTTAGTTAGTTGCGCTCTCATTCTCTCATTCATGCCTGTCTAGCAGGTTCTTCCGGTTTCTAAACTGAGAGATCTGTAACTGAAGGTTAAGTGCTGTTCATGAACATTCAATAGCTCAAGTTTATTGGTAGACACTGCTATTAGTATAAACTATAGCAACGTCTAACTATAAACACAAGCTATCAAGATATCAACATAACTGTAATATACTTTGACTCTATATGTACTCGAGATACTAAACCTCGGCAGTGTCTTATTCAAGATTTTGGTTTGTAAAAATAGTTAAACCATTAAAATATGACAAATGTTTTAGGACAATTTATTAGACATTTTTTAGAAAAGCTAATAAATTTGTCATATTTACAAGACAAAATATTAAAGAAAACAATTGTTAAAAATGGTTTGAAATTCCAAATTTTATTAAATATTAGAACTTGTGAAGAATACATCATATAAAATTCTAAAGATTTATTTTTACATTTTTGTTTTGGTTTAAGCATAAATCTTACAATATTTTTTTTTTATGCTTACAAAAAAGAAGTTTTATTATCTTTGCCTTTCAATTAAAATTATAATTTACAAATTAATTCAAATTATGAAATAATATTTTAATGTTAACATATTGATCAGGTATATATATATATATATATATATATATATATATATATATATATATATATATATATATATATATATATATTACATCAATTAAAGTGATTTCATGTTCTTGCTATAAAACAAATCACTGAAAGAAATGAATGAAAAACAACAACTCACCAGGCGACGGCCCAGATGCCAGTCAGCATTGAGTGGACGAGTGACACTGAGAGGTTCCTCCATTTCCACGTCCTCCAGGTGTCTGCTTCCACCGTCCCGGGACTGGGCACAGTCTGCAGGAACCTGTGAAGGATCCTGAAGATTACAGAACAGCACAAGACATACAGGGCCGGATGCTTCTGGACTTCATTCAGCCATGCGTCCATTCTCCAAACTCTTTATTCTGCGTCTCTCCTCTTCTCAGACAGCGAGTTCTTATTGTTTCCTTGCTGATCTAATCTTTCTGTGCCCTTTCCAGAAGAATCCACATGAATTGCATTCAAATTCTTGAACCAGTCTCTGCCTTTGTTTTTCTCCTTGTAATTGGTGGCAGTTTTCCTTACACCAGTACAAACTCTTTGTATTTATTCTCCACCTTCTCGTCCCTTCCTCCACGTGCTGGTGCCTGTCATAGGTGTGGTATCTGTCATAGTACCTGTTTGCTGAACACTGATTGGCTGACGATGAATGGATCTGTGGGAGTGTTACAAGAAGGAATGACGACTGTATCTTTCACTTAATCTTTTTTTGTCCATCTCCCTGTATTCCACGATCCAGCAAAACGCTCCATGCATGTAGTGATAGAGTCGCATCAACTGTGAGTGGATCTGTGTGTGTGTGTGTGTGGGGGGGAGCACATCAGAACAACAGAAGCCATTTATACCCACAGTCATACTGCTGTCCCTAATAAATGAAATGGCCAGTGTCCTGCAGCTGGATCAAATGACTTCACTCACACTGTCACAGCAGAGAGGAATGGCTGACAGAAAACTGTTTGTTGTTTGGTCAGCTTTCAGATGGGATATGGGATAACTTAGCACTTGATCCATAACAAAAATCATGTTTGCTGGCCATGCAATTTCACTGAACATTTCGCTCAGCCTATAGAGTGGCCCCTAAAAGGATGCTTTAGTTGCACTTAAATGTATTAGATATAATTAGATATAAAATACAAACTATGTTGCATCTGCAAAAAAATGATGCTAAATAAAAAGAAACAAATTTTCTCTGATTTCTTGTAACCAACTGGTGTTGCAATAATTTATGACACCTTACGGCTTTCCACTAAAGTTTGAAAACCATAAAGTGTTATAATAATTTAACAACAACAAATATGCCATTATCATATATCATGATTTAATATTATGGGTCAAACGTTTCTTTAATGTTTTTGAAAGAAGTATCTTATCATCACCAAATCAGATTAAAAATACAGTAAAAACAGTAATATTGTAATACTCAAAACTGAATTTTATTATTACAATTTGTAATCATGTAATCATGTAATTAATTCCCGTGATAACAAAGCTGAATTTTCAGCAGCCATTACTAATCTTCATTCACATGACATTTACGAAATATTGTAGAATTATATTAAAATGGCATTCATATATATATATATATATATATATATATATATATATATATATATATATATATATATATATATATATATATATATATATATATAGTTTGACTAGTATGAAATAATCTTGAAACTACATAGGGGTTTTTTTTTTATTTTTTTTCAAGTGAATTTGTGAAAAGTTTACAGCTCTTTCAGGCACACCTATGCAAAGCTCTGAGAGATTTTTAATAGGTTGTTTAGGCAGTTTTGAGAGCTTTATGCCTGGGGAACGTGGGTCTGCCTGGTGTGTGGAGTGTGACATCTGCTGGTGCAACTGAAAAAGACAATTTTGAACTATGGGCTGCTGTTCTTGCAATGAACTATGGGAGATTTCAGGTAGGAAATCTGAATACATATTAGAGCACACCGTGAAAAATCCTGCATAGATAACTTTGGAACACACGGTTTTAACGTTTTGTAACTTTATATATAACACTTTGGATAAACTTTAAATTCTGTCACGCAAATGTAGGCTACTTTTATTGATATGACTCGGTTTTCTCAAAGAAAAGCTATTGTAATATTAAATACAAACATTTTACAGTGTTCATTGGGCAGAGGTTTTAAAATAATAAATGAATAAAACGTAAAAATCACTAAAGACTTTGATCTTTTCTGATGAACCCAAATGTAACGAGAGAAACAGACGCCAACTGTGACACAGGCTACAAGTTCTATTGACAGAGTCATTTGACCCAATGCTCTTCTGGTCAGTGATTTAAAAGGTAAATACAGTCTTGTCTGTCGTGGCATTTGGTGCTATCCTGTTTACAGGAACACTCAAATAACCCTCCATTCAGAGATGGCTTGTTTTCCAAATCTGCTGAACATGACAGGCTTACTGCTTTTTTTTTTTTTTGGTAGAAGCAACTAAAAGCTTTAGCAAATTATATAAAACATAAACCCTCACACTAGGACTGGGGCTGAACTTTCTGTGGGAATCCTGACAGCAGAGATTCAAATCTAATCATTAATCTAGTTTGGTCTATAAGCATTATGTGAATCAGCAAATCTCGTAAATTCAGGCATCCCAGTCTCTATATGGATTGCAGCTTCCTAACGCCTGCAAATGATTCACAATATCATGGAAATTAAGCGAGAAAAAAAAGAGCCTGTTTAGGTGATCTGTTCACAAGTGGTCAGGCAAGACACCTTCCCAGTACTTACATGCATTTCATATGTATTTCATATGACCACTTGTCTTCTGATTTGCCAAAAATCTGTGACGTTACACGGCTTAAACAAATGAACAAGCTGTAAAATAATATAATATAATATAATATAATATAATATAATATAATATAATATAATATAATTTATGTACTGTAAGCATTATATATTCTACATAGGGGGGCACAGAGGGTGGGATGTCTGGAAATCATCTGATAGTATGTGAAAAACAACAACATGCTCTTTCTAGAAAACAACAATACATTAGCTGTGAAATATGAAACGTATAATCTTTATTTTCCATTTAAAATTTCTGTAAATATTTTAGATTCACTGGTCTGTTTCAAGATCACTCACAAAGTTCCATCCATGAGAAATGTTTTTTTTTTTTTTTTTTGTATATTACATGCTTCATTGGCAGTTCTCAGCAACAGAATTTGAAGTTCTGCTGCGTCATGTTTTGTTTAATGCTGTTTCAGTCTTTAAACATTTCCAAGGTTGCTAAAAGTTAATTCAAATCTTGAGTAACAGCTAAATAATATTTTAAAAAAAAAATATCTGCGTCATCACCATACTCAGCAGCAGCCAATCCAAATCACTGCGTCACAGTACAGCAGCCTTCAACAGTGAAATCAACAATTCAGATTAAGAGTGAGGATATTACTAAACTGTACAATCAAACTAGCTGAGATCTGAAACAATCTCAGCTGATGATGAAGACTCTGGGCCCTTCCTCTCTCATGGCCGGCAGGCTCTCTATGTTCTCTATGAGGATGTGCTTGTCCTCCCTCTTCAGCGGGCTTTCTGGCTGACAAAGGTTGCTTCTTAGATCTTCAAAACACACATTTAAGTCTTTGAAGAGGTGTAACATGCTCACCCCGATCACAATCACCAAGAAGCCCCCGATGGTGCCCACCACATCCACTCCTGACATGGCTCCCCATTCTTTAAAGAGAATCACGGAGGTGCTCAGGACTACAGTGGTGAAGAAGACGTAGTAGATGGGGTACACCAAGAGTGTATTGAAGGTATCCAGCGACTTATTCAGATAGTTGACCTGGATGATGATGGATCCAATTAGGGTCAGCAAAAGAATCCAAGTGAGAGGGTGACCGACCACTGAAAGGTCAGAGAACATGGTGCGGATCGCAATGCCGAGGCCCTTGACCGAGGACACAGTGAACGATCCGAGCAGAGAGCAGATGCTGATGTAGACTAATATGTTGGTTTGACCGAAGCGAGGAGAGACGTAGAAGATCAGGACCATACAAGTGACCAGCAGGATGCTGGCAAACACCAGAAAACCTTCAGGAAAAGCAGAAAAAGCTGTTGTTATCCATTCCAACATGTTTTCAGTTCTGTAACTAACGGTATCTAAACACTAACCAGGATCCAGCAGTTTTTCTGTCATTTCTGTAAGCGTCGTCACCTCTTCCTCTTCAGGTGCATGTATAACCATTATAGTGCTTCCCAGTATGCTGAGCATGCAGCCAAGTTTTCCAAGCAGATTCATTGTTTCTCCGAACAAGTGGGAGGACAGAACTGCACTGATGAGAGTAAATAAACATTAATATTAGTACCTTTCCATTTAGTTAGAATGAAAACACTAGAAAAAAACACAAAAGGCCATAAACAGAATCAAGGGATTTGTATTGAGAAATGTGTGAGATCATAGTGATCTCATGACTCCAGCAGATAAAGGTGGAGATCAGTGCGTGAGATATTCTTGGTACTTGTTTATAATAATCATATCATGATGAATTGACTGCTTGTTATTGAAATTATCAATTGACATGTTCTTTGAATATCCAGTATGTGTTAAATGACATTGCAAGACATAATTTCAGCCTCTGTTAAGACTGTATCAACCATTTTTTTCTTTTTTTTGTATGTTTGGGGGAGATGTTTGACAGGATCTTTTACAATGTTACAAAAGATTTCTATTTTAAATGAATGCTGTTGTTTTTAACTTTTTTTTTTTATCAAAGAATGATCTGATGATCAAAGAATCCTGAAAAAAAAAAATCATGATTTCAACTAAAATATTAAGCAACACAACTGTTTTCAACACTGATAATAAGAAAAAATCTTTCTTGAGCACCCAAGTGAACATATTAGAATATGTGAAGGATCATGTGACACTGAAGGCAGAACAATGAATGAACATGCATATTTTTTCTAAAAAGTCAAATTTTGATTTGAAACCCCATAACATTTTCCTGAGATTTTTGTTTTGTTTAAAAATTAGTCAGATTTAAATTATAATTACAAAATATTATAATATTTCCATAAGAGTGTCACATTTGATCACTAAATTAATGTCAGCCATGTTTGAAGAACAAGGAGAGGGAGTGGTCATGGTGAAACTTCCAAACATTTGTTATCTCTGAAAAGTCCTGCATGTGCTCTCTACAGGACGTCCAGACTGAAAACTGTGGCATGTGTAGTGTCAGAGAAATTCATTAAAATATAATGTCCTCTACTAAGGACTCAGGGTCTCAGGAGGATATAGCTCATCAAATTTATCTTTATTTGCGTAAAAGGAATTGCAATTCAGGATGTTTTATATTACAGTCATAAATATTTCAAAATATACTAGTCCTCTCACTCACAGACTTGTAAAGTTTACACAGCATTGTGTGGAGCAAACCGTTGGCGAGGGTAAATAAGGGCGGCGCCGTTACCTGATAAGAACACTGAGAGCTCCTAAAGGAGTCACCACTGTGGCTGGAGCAAACATGTACGCCGTGAAATTTGCCACTTCACCACCACCCACTGCGAAAAACAACATGATATAATCCAAGTCTGTCGGAGTCATCAAAGAAAGATGATTCACAGATCTTTGCATTGCACTTACTTGTCAAAAGGCCTCCCCACCAAAGCCAGTCCTTCAGGTACCCATGACCTCCCTCAGCTAAACAGACAAGTATTTTCACATATGCAGTTTGTTAAAGAACACAAAACAGAGTCTGCTGATGATTCTGTCATTATTAGCTAAGCACAAACAAAGAAGGAACCAGTTTCAAGTTTCAACCAATTTCGCAATATAATTCAGTCAAGTCAAATAATTAGCATTAAATCCAAATACCCTCATAAACAAAACCAGTCACAAAACATTCTGAAATAGAAACATCTAATAAGGGTTATTTCATCAGAATTTGATGGCACTTTTGAAGTCTCTGTATTATGTAAATACTGATGTAAATGACCTTACCTGCTCTCGTCTCCCCAGTACTGGCCAAACGCAGCAACGCCTTCTTCTTCAGGATAATGCTTCCTCCAATAAGAAAAGCTGAGAGCACGGCCAGCGTCAAGCCTATCCAGAAATTGTAGTTGCTCCATTTGTCTATGAGAGCTGCTGTGTTGACTGTAGAGTTTTCATTGGGGTTGTCTACACTAAAAGATGTGTTGCCAACACCCGTGTCAAACACACAAACAGAGGCGGATGTGGGACAGATGATCCTTATTACTGAACCTGATCACAAGAACAAAGAGGAACAACATGTTACAACAATAGGTTACATTACCACAGTATTTGTTTCGAGTAAAATACCTAACAAAATTGTTAAACAAATAATGGCACCCCAAAAATTGCTTATTCAAATCAAATATTTTGTTATAAAAACGTTTTTTTTAAATCACTTTAAAAAAGACATGAAACAGCTAAATCAACATTGCTAAAACCACAGCATTTCATCACTGACAGTATGGCAAGAAAGGGCAATGAACTCAAAAAGTTTTGGCAGTGACATAAATGTTGTGTTTTGCAAAGTTTGCAGCTTAAGCTGATGTGGTGTTCATTCAGATTGTTTCTAGATTATTGTGTAGAGTGATCAGATTGAATTTAAATAATTGCTAAAAGCTTCATTGGCCAAGAAATGAACTTTTCACAAAAATATTAAATAAAAATTGACTGTTTTTTGATCCTGACACATAATGACCAGCTAACATTAATTGACTAATCAAATCAGCAGGAGGGAAGAAGCGCTTCCAATCATTGTGTTCTTGTTAGCAATGGTTACCTCCAAAGAAACACTTGCAGCCATCATTGCTTTGCATCAACATGGCCTCGCATACAAGGAAACTGCTACAAAGAATATTGCACCTGAAAGAACCATTTACCAGATCATCAACAACTTCAAGGAGAGAGGTTTGACTGCAGTGAAGAAGTCTTCAGGACGTCCCAGATTGTCCAGCAAGCGCCAGGACCATCTCCTGCTGAGGAGTCAGCTACAGAATCATGTCTCCAGCAGTGCAGAGCTTGCTCAGGAATGGCAGCAGGTTGGTGTGAGAGCATCTGCATGCACAGTTATGCCAAGACTTCTGAAAAATGGCCTGGTGTCAAGAAGGACAGCAAAGAAGTCACATCTCTCCAAGAAAAATGTCAAGGACAGACTGAAATTCTGCAGGAAGTACAAGGTGTAAAGAAGACTGGTGCAAAGTTATTTTCACTGATGAAGCTCCCTCCCGGCTGTTTGGGACATTTGGAAAATCGATTGTTCGGAGAAGAAAAGGTGAACTCTATCATGAGTCCTGTGATGTGTCAACAGTGAAGCATCCTGAGACCACCCATGTGTTGTGTTGCTTTTCAACCAAGGGAGTGGGCTCTCTCACAATTCTGCCCAAAAACACTGCCATGAATAAAGAATGGTATCAAAACATCCTGCAAGAGTGACTTCTTCCAACGATCCATGAGCAATTTGGTGATGATCCGTGCATTTTCCAGCATGATGGAGCACCATGTCACAAATCAAGAGTAAGCTCGATGATCATTGCATTGAAATTTTGGATCCGTCGCCAGGCAACTCCCCGGATCTCAATCCCATAGAGAACCTGTGGTCAGTCCTCAAAAGTGGACAAGCAGAAGACTACAAATTGTGATAAACTCTGAGAACTAATAAGGCAAGAATGGATCGCCATCAGTCAGGATTTGGCCCAGAAGCTAATATCCAGCATGCCAGAGCGAACTGCAGAGGTTATGAAGAACAAGGGTCAACACTGTAAATACTGACTCATATTTTTTTTTTTTTTGCCAATAAAGCCTTTAAAACTCACGATATACTTATTATTGTTTTTTAGTATACCATAGAAACATGTGGAAAAATTATCCACAAATACTGAAGAAGCAAACTTTGCAAAACACAAAATGTATGTCACTGCCAAAACTTTTGGCAATGACTGTAGTGCTTTTATAGGGAACAATGGAACCAAAGGTACAGGCATAAACAATTATCTATCATTAACTGAAAGGCTGACATCATACAATAACGAATGTTTGTCCTTTAAACAAAGATGTTATCATATGTTAATAAACATGATGTCATTCATATCCTTTTATACAGAAGAACACATTGAGTCGAAACCAATAACAACTATAACATTCAACTATTACAAATAACCAACCAAAAGCAGTTTTCATATTACATACACAAAAACACACATAATAAAATCATATTGCAAGTTAAGTTATAGTCTCTTACTGATGGTAGTCGTTGAAGAAAACAACAATAAACTCTCTTACCATTAAAACATGAATCGAATGGCAGGTGTATGTCTTTCATTGTATCGCCCACTGTTTTACACGACGGGTTAAAACTTATCGAAATGAAGCTATTTAAAAACAAAACATTTTGTATCAGAATAAACTACGAGGTAAACATATTTCTTTCGGACTTCGCCTCGGTTCATTTGAATATGCCAGAATAAGCGTTCTGCGTCGGTACCAATAGCACTAAAGAACCACAGCGGAGGAAAACACGACACCTGAGATGCGCCCACGAGCAAACCAGGTATACTGGCACGCCCAAACAGCGCCTCGGTGACACAGGCATGCGTAATAACGAGCCAGCAGTTGCCAACTGCACTACACAGTAACGACCTTCCTCGTAATACCATGAGCAGAACTCAAACACACGTTAAACTTCCTATTTAAACATGCCATTTATATTGATTGAAGGGGAGGACGTGTGTGCTGTCACGAGCTGCCTTTAAAACTACATTTTACAACATAAAATATTATTGTAGGATAGCTAAATAATGCATATAAAATTAAGAGTTAGACATATAAGCCTACAAATAGCATAGGCTTATTATATACAATAAAATAGCCTAGTTGTTATTAGCTTGTTTGTATTGTAGTCTAATCTCAGATACCTGACACTATGGTATGCATACAAGTTTCTCCAGAAAGCTGGGGAACCAGTTTGGCTTATAACGGGTTTGAGCAGAGATAAAGAAGAAAGACATGCTTATATTGGCTGTCAAGTGTTGTTTATGAGACATGAGTTGTTATAAATGCAAATCGATTTGAACATTCTTTTTTCGCAATAACATTTCAATAACATGACCTGTGCGAACTAGATTGGTGAGCAGTTGTTCTGTTGCGCTTGGGTGTGTAAAAAACAGTTTTTAAATAGAGCACTTGGGGCCATTGCAGACCGCCTGGAGACTGGTAACCTAGAGCAAGTGTACTTACACAAACCTCCCTTGACACTGGCTGCATAAGCACAAGTTTGACTAAACTGCATAAGATGGTTATTGAGGGTGCAAATGTAGGGTTAAATGTTATGAATCTTGCAGTCATAAAATAAAAAGTTGCCCTGTTGCAAAATGCAAATATATACATAAAACATTTGAAGAATACCTGGCAGACTAGGTTTACCACCGTTCTACTAACATGTTTGACAAAATATCCAAAGCATTCCAACAAAAACCTTTATTTTGTGATCAAAATTAGAGAACAGTGACAAATGTAACCCAAAAGAATATTACAACTACACTTTTGGAGTGTTACAGCTGTCAGAAATTAGTAGTGTAGAGGCCCTTGCTTTGAATGACTTCAGCACACACAGCAGCTACAGGACATCACTAGTTTCTCACACTGCTCTGGTGTGATCTTGGCCCAGATTAGGAGGAATGCTACCAGCTAAATAGGGGTTGCCATATAATTAAGGAAAATAACACCAGGTACCAGACTAACACTGGAAGGTTTCAGTAAGTGTATTTTTCAAATATTATATTTACGTTTTTTATACTATGCTTCTGAATACAATTAATTTATGAAATATCCTTAAAAGGACTTTGATAGGACTAAGCCGTGACCTTGAAATTTAGGAAATTATAGGTTGTTCTCTAATTTTGATCTCTACTGTATATATAAAACACATTTTATAAATATATATTGGGCTGATTTCACAGGATCTCTTCTATTTTTAAGTGAACAACGATTCAAACATTAAGTTACATAAATCTGGCAGGCATCAAATAAAATTAAATAGGCCCATGCACTAGTAAAATGCAACAAATACCCCAAAAAGCTGACTAAATATTACAGGACAATTTTATAAATGGCCAGCTGATGTCGCTGCAGGCTAATAAACACACAAAACACAGCTTCAACCCAGCTGTTCAATTGCTGTCGAAAAGAAAAATAATCTGAAGTCGAACGAGGTGATAAAGTTGTCTTCTTGTTGAGAGATTTCCTTTAAACTATCCATTTTAAAGGTCACACAAGGTGGAATAGGACTTTTGTTTTGCTCTGCCAGTCCATCTAAACAAAATCTCCAATGTGATTATATGGATAAAAGAAGGAGCTGAAAGACATTATAAATTCATTAGAATCCAGATGGAGGCTAAAGAGGGTTAAATAAACAATGTTGTTAGGGTTAAAAGGTCAATTTAGTTTCATTCTTCACTTGTAGATTCTATCAAATCAATAGGCCTACTCCCAAATGATGGATGCTTGAGCCTATAAATCTGTCATTTTACTTCTCCTTTTCTTCAACAAACAACAAAATCGTGATATAGAGTTATCAGTGTTGTCTCAGCATACCTTTCCCATCCTGCCCATGCTCATGCTCATGCTCATGCAAATGTCAGATTAGCCAACTGAAAGAGAGATGAGAATGGAAAACGTCACTCATCGCAATACACTGCTTTAATTTGTCTGTGCATGTTCTATTTTCAAGATGGCTTTTGTTCAGTGTGTGCGTTGCACTAATTACCGTGATCATTCAAAACGGAGCGCTACTCTTGCTTGCTGCCTCCCACACAAGCTCTGAAAAACAATTCATACAGCCACACAGAGAGATGATGTTGTTCCCCAGCACAGTTACTCTTTTATAGGACAGATAGGTAGTAAACATCATTTCAATAACAGAACAGCACTGGATGAGGTTATTATTAGCAGGTCAGATGGCCATGTCAGTCAGCACGAATTAACATCAATAATGACAAGGGCACTAGCCAGATTATGGTCATTATAATTGTCATAGATATCAGACTTCAGCGTGCATGTCATCCATTGAAAGTCTGATGTCTGTAGGTAACTTTATTATTCATGTATAAACCCCCATCTTGCCTTTGGGCTCGTGAATTTCATGCAGCTCTTGTGTTAGATGTTATAATTAAGTCTTTTCTCTTAAATTTAAATGCAATGCGTCCAGCATGATTCTTAGTAAACACACTGGACACTTTGATATTAGTATTCATGTTTTTATTTCCACTTAGCTCCCAATAAAATATTTCGAAGGCAATCAGCTTGTTTGAATATGAAAGCAGGAGAAGTAAATGATGTGAAAAACAGCTTACGGACAGAAGTTGGTAACAACGAGGCTCTTTCCCAAGTTAAGGCATGGAAGTGCTAGGGTTGGCATGGCAACTGTTTTAGGATAACTGAAAAAAAAAAATTGGTATGATTTTTTTTTTTTTTTTTTAAGTTCTGAGTGAGGTTTCAGTCGGATCTGACTTTGGTGGTGTGTCCTGTGTGATACAGACATTTATAATGGCTTTTTAACCATGAAATGTTGCTATAGCTTTTACACTCATTAGGCTACATGCATTTCAGATAAAATTATTATTAATAATAACTGAAATTCTGTCTGCGCCAATAGCCTCATGGGCAATTGCTATGAGCGTCCCAAGTTCGAATCCCATCCCCCTCTCTCTCACTTAGCTTCCTATCAACTCTATTCTTTTGAGTCACAATAAATGCAAAAACGGCATAAAATAGTAATCTAAAAAAAATTGCCTTTTTCATTAAAATGTCAATGGGAGTCAATGGCTACCAGCAACTGTTCGGTTACCAGTATTCTTCAAATTCAAAATATCTTCTTTTGTGTTTAACAGAAGAAATAAATTCATACAACTTGTAAAGGGTGAGTAAGTGATGACAGAATTTTCATTTTTGGATGAACTACCCCTTTAACGACATCGAACAGAACTGCAATTAAAGCTGGGTCTTAAATTTAGGTAACTCAGTATAACCCTAAATATAAAACTTCTCAGCTTCAGCTCTCAGAGATGAATGTACTGTATACCTGTAGGCACACAATTAGCTGAGTTCAGATAGTGCTGAATTTCTGAACACTTTGCAAATGCACGAAAGCCTCTGGCACTTTCTATGTCTTGAGCATGAGCTATTCCTCTGTTGGAAGTGAGTGAGTGAAAGGCCAGGCCTATGGGGGAAACAGAAGGAAGAGAACAAATTTGGCATTTATCGAGATCAATACAGCACTCTGAGAGCCAACAGTGCTCAAACAAGATGTTCTGTATCAGTGCAGCTCAGTCATGGACATGATTTCATCTGATGAGAAGAAACAGAAGAGGTAGATGACGTGACTAGATTTGGCATCATTCATTCTTAAAACAAATGCAAATGTCAACTAGTTAAGAACAGAGAGCAACAAAGAGAATAGACACATACGTCAAAAAGCAGAAATTTTGATAGGAAACAAAAAGCGTTCAGTAAGAAAAGGTTTATTTCTGGATTTCCTTGTCAACACGATTTCTTGCTGTTACATCTTGCTGCTGTTTTTAAAAGGTATTTTGTGAGGTGATTGTGAAAAAGAGGAGGGCTGAAGTATAGGGCTGCAAGGTAATAAAATGTTTTACTGATTAAATAAAATAAGCAATAATAAAATTAACAATGCTGAAAAACAGTAACAGAAAACTTCCTCAGACAGATTGATGAGTGCTCATGTTCAATCATGAAAAGAAAAAAAACAACATACTGACTTACTGACAATATATAAATCACATTGTGTAATGTCTATTTAAACTGTCATGCCACAATAATGTTGTATTTTTAAATGATTAATTAATAAAGTCATTTTAAATGTATTTTCTTTCTTTCTCAGGAAACATGGATATACAGTATGTGATTAATTTGACTAATCAGTATCAGTATATCGTGATTCATTCGATTAAAATGTTTAATCGATTGACAGCCCTATTTAAGACTAGAAGTGCAAAACCAACCAAAGAAACACCTAAATACAGAATTTCACTTTAAATACAAGACCAGAAATAATCAAAATATAATAATACGAAACGAATAACCCATCGAATGGAAAACAAAGGCCACAAAGCACTGTTTTGCCAGCACAAATGTTCCACGTCATGTTATGGTTGATTCTCTCTATTTTGTACAAATGGAATTGGCAATAAAAAGGACAGACAGTGTATAACCGCTGAAGGTCCAATGGCAAAGTATTGAGGAGGGATACAAACAGAGAAAATCTTCCGACAGAGCCTTACTGGTGAGAGAAAGTTCTCCTGAATGGCTGAATGAAGATCTTGTGCTTAGAGTATAGACATTCAGTTTTACCTCTGTGTTCGTTTATAGTTTCTGATGATCAGTCCATTAGAGTTTATCTCTTCCATTGCAATCTACCACCTCACATCCCATTCTGTGCTTGAATCAGTGCGTCCAGTCTGGTAGAGAAGCACAAGGCCAGATGTGGCACCTCGAAATTCAGGATTTGAGATTCAATAGGCTTGAATATCATCATTTGTTACTGACATCATTTGTTGCCTGTCTATGTATCCAAAAGTGGGTTCATTTTATTACAGCATAAAGCAACGACTGAAGCAAACAAGCCTTTGCCACCGAGCTTTGTTCCTCTCAAATGGACTGTTAGAGTCAGGCTATTAAATCACCCTATTAATCTCACAGCATGAGCAATTTATGTTGTTGTCCGTGTGTCAGCTATTAGGCAGATTTCCATAAAATACTTTTCATGGAATTGGTGTTTACACGACAATATTTCAACTGTTATTACAATGACAATATTACAAACATAAGTTTCAGGGCTTCTAAGTCGACGGTCTCCTGCGTGCTCATGCTGCCCTTGAATTTGTTGATACTATCGCATCTGTGTACACCAACCTCATTAACGGTTGAGTGTGGGAATGATGTACTATACATATCATCAGCTACTTCAACAGAAAAATGTAATGTAAACCAAAGAAGGAAGACAGAATGGAAGTGGCAAAACCTTAACACTAAACGTGGAGCTGCATAGCCTATACCTCCTTTTCTCTTTCTGACGTCTTTAACTTTCAGACTCTATCGAGCAGCATGGACGGGAAAGCGGTGATTGATCCGAAGTGTTTGTAAGTGAAGGGTGAGACTGTAAGCTACAGCAGTAACAATGACAGGACTGGTAATCAGCCTCTCCGAACCTATGGAAGAACTCACCTTCCCTAGAGAGGCTTGCCAATCAAACTGGTTGGAAAGGAAGACATTTGTAGACTGTGCAGTGAAGCTGATACACTGATGTAGCACACTTCCTAGCTTTCATGGGACGACATCAAACAAATATTTAATTTCTTTCATAATTGTTTCTTGAAGGTGAAGTGTATAACTTTTTCAATGGTAAAAGGATAGTTAATCCAAAAATTTTAATTCTGTCATTATTTGCTCACTCACATTTCATTCCAAACCTTTATGTTTTTCTTTCTTTTGTGGAACATAGAAGATATTTTGTAGAATGTTTTAATTGTTTTGTCCATAAAATGACAATCAAGGGAAATTAAAACATTGGGGGGTTCTTGTATACATTCCACAAAAAAGTCAGATTTGGAACAACGTGGGTGAGAAAATTATTATAGAATTTTCAATTTTGGGTGAAGTATCCCTTTAAAATACTTTATTCTTTCCCAGAAAAATACTCAACGTCTGTATTGTAAGCACTTTATAGTGCACATCCTAAACTTTGAGTTTAGTACAGGACTATTTGTTTGTCCAACCAATGGCAGACAGAGGTCATTATTTTTGCAAATATGACTCAGAAATTACACACTTCACTTTAAAGGAACAGTTTACCCAAAAAGGAAAATTTGCTTAAAAATATATATACTCACCCTCAGGTTATTCGACATGTAGATGAGTTTGTTTCTTCATATGGGAACAGATATGAAGAAACTTAGCATTACATCACTTGCCCAACAATGGAGTGAATAGGTGCCATCAGAATGAGAATTTGTTTATTACAAACACAGCGTGTTGCTTCACAAGACATTAAATGATGGACTGGAGTCATGTGGATTACTTGTAAATTACTGTGAAGTTTTTAGCAACTGTTTGGACTCTCATTCTGACGGCACCCATCCACTGCAGAGGATTCATTGGTGAGCAAGTGATGCAATGGAAAAATTTCTCAGAATTTGTTTCCATGTAGAAAAATTTAAACAGCAAATTTTCCTTTTTGTGTGAACTATTCCTATTTAATAAATAATGATATAACTATGGTTGAAGAATACTTTGGGCAAAAATGTTCCTCAAACAGAGATCTGTGTCAAAAATATAAGGCAGATGAAAAGAATAAAATGAGCACAAATTGTGATTTGGGGGGAAACACAGCAGTTCAATTGTCAGTAATTTATGAGATTGAGGGAACTTTCTCAGTTTTGTCAAAAATGATGCTTCATACAAAAACACTTCACACATGGTCTCCTTATTGCACCGGAGAAGTTCCAAAAAAAAAAAAAAACACACATCTTAATATTAGAAAAGTGATTTTCCTCCCTCCTTATCTAATTTGATTTGGAGCCCAGAGTGTTTCCATGAATCCATTTGGCAGTACTTCAGTGGCAGGTGAGTGGTACGCTGCAGTGTCTCTCATGTCCTCTTCCACTCTTTCAATCGGTCTCCTGATGTCCCCTGATCTTGGAGAGGCTGATGGCTGTTTACATCCCAGTGGTGCTGAGGCCCATGGCGGCTGCCTGGCCCATACATGGCAGAGTCTGTGCCGCTTTGGGGAAATCATGGGCCATCACGCGTCCATTCTCACCTCCGCTGCCCATCCTAGTCAGTGTGGAGCTGAGCATGGCCGCATCAATGATTTGCTAGGAGAAAAGAAACACAAAGAAGCTGCTCAGACAGCACAATGCGCAAGCATTGCAGCACAAATGGCAAAACAATGCACATGCGGTGCAGTTTTGAAGCCAGCTAACTGTTCACGCCAGCTCTGACCCCAATTATACATAAACACTTTTCATTTGATCTGAGGATTTGCTCCAGCCTGTGCGGGCAATGATTCACGATAAAAAATGGTGAAAAAATAACAGCCATCAAGTGCTGCAACGATGAGACCAGTGCCACACTAACTCAGAGCCACTCTCTCATGTAGCAATTTTACATAATGAAATCCTGTAGGCTTGAAACTGGAGCTAATGATGTGGATGTTGGCTTGTACATCCTTGACGAATAAATGATTTAAATCCAGCACACTTCAGTGGATTGCTGGGGATTATTTTGCTCGGGCTGATGCAGACTAATTGGCCTGCAAGCAACAACGATTTGTTGCTGTGATATTCTAAATATGGTTGTTCTGTGATTGTAATGTCTTAACACTTGAATAATGAAGAAAGAAGAGTGGCATGTCACTGAAGAAGATGGTGTGACACAAAATGGTAAAAATATTTAGCGGTGTTACACTTAAAGGAATAGTTCACATAAAAATGAACATCTGCTAAATATTTACTCACCTTCAGGCTATCCAAGATATAAATGAGTTAGTCTCTTCATTAGATTCTGAGAAATTTAGCATTACAACACTTGCTCACCAGTGGATCCTCTGGAGTGAATGGGTGCCGTCAGAATGAGAGTTCAAACAGCTGATAAAAACATTAATAATCCACAAGTAATCAGCACAACTCCAGTCCATCATTTATAATAAAAATAAAAAAAAATCCATGATTACATTTTTAACTTAAGATGAGTCCTCTATACATATTATTGCTTTCTCATGTGAAAAGTCATCTATTCTGAAGCGAAAACAAAAATGCCAGTAGATTTTGATGTGAGAGGACAACAGGAGATGGATTTTATAACACTTTATTTAGATGTTTTTATTAGCTGTTTAGACTGTTATTCTGACGGCACCCATTCACTCCAGGGGATCCACAGGTGAGTAAGTGATCTAAAGCTACATTTCTGATAAAGAAACAAGCTCATATTCATATTGGATGGCCTGAAGGTGAGTAAATGCTCAGCACATTTTCATTTTTGGGCAGACTATTACTAAAAATGTACATTTTGTTATTAACCCTTTAATTAACTGTTGTACTGAACCTGTATGGCTTTTCTTCTTCTGTACAACATATGTTTTTGTCCATACAATGAAAATGAACTTGATCCAAAAACAACACTATACCACACTGACCATCATTTTTTATGTTACACAGAACATAAAAGGTCTATTTTTATACATTCCACTCCAAAACGTCCCGTTTTAATAAAAAATTTCAACACATGAAAGGAATTTGTACCAAAGCCATTTCATGTGGAAAGTAATCATGATAATCTATTACATTTAAAAATTGCTGTTCCTGGACGCTGTCTGAAATATATATTTAGGCAACACCATGTGTTTCATAAACCATGTCTTAAAAATAACTTCTCAGATTTCCCTTTGAAGGACCTTAAATGAAAATTATGAGTCACCACATAGGTTGGTGAGTTATTAAATCTATATAAGTCACTGTATTCTTCTTAATTTTGTAAGCGTTCAAGAGCAATCCGCTCCAGGATTAGCGAGAGGTGCAGTGGGTGGTATGATGTTTACACCCACCCACAATTACCTCTTAAATGCCAACACGTTCCTCTGCCAGATCCCCCAGAGAAAGTGAGGTCAGCATATGATAGCAGTTATAAAACATTATAAGTGCATAACACAAAGCCCATAATTAAATGTGGACAGATCTAAATATTGCACTATACTGGGCTGTAGATGCCGAACAGGGTGGATTAACATGGTTTTTACACACCTTCATCCTTTGAGACTCGATTCTGGATTTGTAACAGAACTCAACTAGGGCCACCAGCATGGCCAGCCCAAGCCCACCAATCAGAATGTAGAAAACTCCAGCCACATTACTGAGGCTCAGAGCGCTGGTCTTATCCTGCAGAGCAGAGACGACAATCAAACACTCGCACTGAGATCTGTCACACAAACACATAAACACACACATCTACAGGAGAACAACAAACATACATTATCTCTTTCTAGCACAGCTACTCAATAAACACACATAAATGATATTTACAGATCTAAGATATAATGTACACATAAAATCTAGATACTTATTCATTCACTACATATTTAAATTGATAACTCATAATATTCATTCTGTCGCAGTATATAAAATGACTCGGCAATAAAAAAGAACTGCCTAAATCATGCAAATGCATGCGTCAGTTGCAAGCTTGGAATAAACATTAATCTTTCAGTAAATTCTGGCTGTCTCTGCATAGTGGTTTAATGTTTAACAAAGCATTATAAATATAAAAAACATATATTTTATAATAAAATGACAATCAAATCAATAAAACTCCCTTTTTACATTTTACTATATCTATACCTCTATATAAAATATATAGTGCTTTATTTAAACCATGCAGGTACAATGGTGGCAAAAATGATTAGAACACTAGTATTTTCGCCAGCTAAAAAATGGTTTTTAAGTCAGTTATTTCTATCTTTTGCTGGAGTGTGTCAGTAGGAAATATCAGTTTACATTTCCAAACATTCATTTTGCCATTAATTGTATTAATCCAGTGAGTTTTTTTGTCTGACAACAGCCAGTGCTCCACATAGAGATCTGATCTCACCATCATCCAGTCTGATGGAATGACAGTGGCAACGTCTCCAAGATGCTCCAATAAACCTACCTGCAAAGCTACCTGAAAAACTATGCGCAAGTGCACCGAAGGCAAAAGCTGCTTTTAATGCAAAGGATGGTCAGACCAACTGTGCTATTCAACTATTTAATTTAGTTATCAGAAGTTAATTGATAAAGAAAATCTATTTATGACATTATTTTTGACAGCATCCTCATTTTAGAGCATTTTTACACAAGTGCCTAAAACTTTAGTACTGTAGCTTTGCAGGTAGTTTTTGTGAAGCATCTTTGAGACGTTGCCACATTTCTTCTGGATTTAGTCTGTCTCAGTTTGTTCTGTTTCTTCATGTCATTCCAGACAGACTGGATGATGGTGAGATCAGATCTCTATGTGGAGCACTGGCTGCTGTCAGACAAAAAACTCACTGGATTATTACAATTAATGGCAAAATGAATGTTTGGAAATGTAAACTGATATTTCCTACTGACACACTACAGCAAAAGATAGAAATAACTGACTTAAAACCATTTTTTAGCTGGCGAAAATACTAGTGTTCTAATCATTTTGGCCACCACTGTGTATAGCCATGCAGGTCTTGTTTATAAAATTTCTTGATTCTGTGTTTTAAGATTTCTCAACCAAAGGTCATAACTGAGAGCCTTTGGCATCTCTTTCTGTCTCTGGTGGCAGAGACATCATGTCAGGGGTGGTGGGAGTCAATGACATGCATCTGTTTGGCGACCATACTGAGGTCTCATCCATTGGCATGCACATTGTCTTTGGACAGAGACAGCATTGAAGGACTCTTAAGGGGAAGAGCAATCCAGTTAGAGGGCATTTCATGGCAACACTTTTCTCTCCAGACTGCCATTTACTCATGCTGAGATAGATGGATGGCTTTAGGTTTTATATGTCGCTGTTGTTATGAGGAGGAGTTTAGGAAAAAACTGATACCATGAAGAGAAAATAACACCAAACAACTACTACTCATATTTTCATATTTTCTTTTCAGAAATTATAATGATTTTATATGTATACAAATGCATTGTGAATAAAACGTGTTAAAAATCACCTAGAATGCAAGGTGAGAATTTCTCTTTCCTGTTTACTTCTATAAATTCATGTATAAGTTCACCGGACTAACAGAACAGTTAACATGCATCTGAAATTAGCATAATTCAAAACTATAATTATAGTATTCTGGTATAATGTAAGATAATTTAGCTACTATTTAACACTAAAGTTTTTTTTAGTATAGGTTAATACTCATTATCCTCCTCTTTGTGTATTAGTATTATATTTATATTTACTTATTTATAGTTTAAGACAGATGTAACTGCTAAGATGTATCTAAAATACATATATATAAAGTTGTTAACACTTTACTCACAGCCTTTATGTATAATGTATTGTAAAAAGCATTTTTAATGCATTAATTATGCCTTATAATAGACCTGATAATGCATTTCAGGATCTCACGAATAAATGTAATCACAGTTATAATAAATTATTTTAAATTGTTACACCTTTAGAAAGTATACTGCATTAAACCATGACAAACAAACCGTATAATGCATATGCAACCGTATATTGCATTATATAATATAATATAATATAATATAATATAATATAATATAATATAATATAATATAATATAATATAATATAATATAATATAATGGAATAGAATAGAATAGAATAGAATAGAATAGAATACAAAAAGTTTAATCCAAAGTCAGATTTTTGGCATACATAAGATTTCAACTGGTTTTATCCTCAAACTTTTATTCTTAAGTGTGTGAACTTATTGACGAATGCATGATTTACGAGTGAAGAGGTTTGCTCTCAAGTTTTATGCACAAATACGTCCGAATGCAGTGAATGAGAACTAATGAGCGAGAAAAGCTCAATAATTTGTAAAAGCGGCAAGTGAAGAACCAAGTGCCCATGCAGAAGCACTGAAGTGAGTGAAGAAAAAAAAACACATTGCCTATTTCTATAAATACACCACAAGCATCACATCTATTTTGTAATGTGGGAAGTAATAAGGGCCAGACAGCAACATGATGACAGAGCGCACAAGTCTGTGGGTAAATGGCAGATTGGAGACAGAGCGTTGGCTGTGGTGCGTGTCTGAGAGAGAAGAGGACAGGGCCTTTAGTAAAGCTCTAGTAAAGGATCTCTAAGTGAGGGAAAGGACCAATGAGTGAACTGACCTTTCTGGCGGAGTCCTTGCTTCCACACTCCCCCTTATCGTACCACCATTTGTTTTTCAGTTTGTCTAAGACGGCTTGCTCATTGAGTTTCAACACCGCTAGGTTTACAGGGATTCTTCAACCAGGAAAATAACATAAATAACATTACCCATGTTATCTTATGTTATTCAGCATTTAAGCAAACATACACCCATAATTACGTTTTGATGTGTTCTAAATGTCTACAGATAAATAGAAAAGAAAACAGGAAAAAAAGAAAAAACAGCACACTCACAGAGATTGAAAACTGTCACTGCCAAAGTGATATGCATTAATACTCCATCTAGCTTTGTGACCTTTCTCCCTACGGCAAGATGTGTATTACTATATCACTTTGGGTAACCGGCAAGAGATCGGAAACACTCGGATTTGCACAGTTTTGAGTTTGATGCTCAAACGGCCGCCAATCATTGAAACGTCCCAATCGCATTAAACAAACCACTTCAGGTTGGAATATTTTCAATTAGCGTACAATGGCAGCCGAGGTGTTTGTTAACTGAAGTTGCCGGTTACCCCATCCAAGGTGCTGGTTACCCGCCGGATAGCTCATATTGGGGCTGACCTTGGAATCACCTCCTCCGCTGCCACACTCTCCCTTGTCGTACCACCATTTGTTTTTCAATTTGTCCAACAGGCCCTGCTCGTTCAGTTTTAACACTGCCAGGTTTACTGGGTTTCTTGAAATGATAATAAAATAAGCTGGGTCAGCATTGGTGATATGATACGGCGAGGCAGAGGTTGTGTCAAATAAAAGTGAGTCTATTAAGTCGTAGAGGAAGTGAACAGAACATAAAACTGATCTGACTGTGTGCCTGGCTCTGCTGGGCTTGTTGATGTAATATTAGTTGTCTTGTGTTGTGCTAAAGTGTAAAAAAAAAAAAAAAAAAAGTGCTGTGACCAAATTATGAGAGATTTTACCAAGCAAGACCCAGATTGTGAGTGAGGAAACAGGACGAATTAGCAATGCTCTGGATTTACACAGCGTGGTCCAGTAAGAGGATTCCCAGTATTCCCAGTCAATATTTCTGTAGATTAGCTCTAGATGATCTATTACACCGTTGTTGTGGTTGAAGGACACTGCACATTCTGTACTTTGGGAATCCCACCGCTGCAATCAAACCCAGAGCGTTCTTAATGCAGCCCATTCTCACTTGTGACGGCGTCTGTCTCTGTAAAATCCCTGACTTCTTTCTGCACCCCTCTAGACTGGGGGAGAAAGAGGCTGGTGTGCTTATGGATGATAAAAACAAAGCCAGACTTCATCCATGAACATTAATCTGAAATCTGCAGGGTACACAAGACAACAAGGATGTCAGGAAGGATAATGATGGGGAAGACCATCTCAACGTGGTCAAATGGAGCACATGAGAGGAGACTTTGAGAGAAAAGTCGATGGTCAACCTCTGAATTACGTTTATTAGCTCTGGACTGGAACTGCTCTGTTTTCTAGGAGTGAAAAATTGCGTACTCTAAGAATTTATTTTTAAGTATCTGTGTGTGCCTTATTTTGGTTAAATCAATATGGACAATATTTTATGTGTACATGATGCATTAATAAAAAAAGATTTCACAGTAACCGACAAAAATATTAAGCGGCACAACTATTTTCAGCATTGATAATAATAAGAAATGTTTTTTGAGCACCAAAACAGCATATTAGATCATTTATGAAGGATCATGTGACACTGAAGACTGCTGAAAATAGGTTTTGCCATCACAAGAACAAATAGAAAACAATTCTTTCAAATTATAATGATATTTCAAAATATTACTGTTATTTTTTGTATTTTTGATCCAATAGTTACAGTAACAATAGTATGGAGTCTCCTATAGTTTCCTATAGTCAAATTCTGCTGTGAACAGGCACACATCTCTTATTCAATTCAGATTTAGCATTTAAAGAAAAATGGGCTTTGTGGGCCATCGTGGTCAGAATGATTTGCAAGGATGTGTTCTATGATTCATGTATAAAGGTTATAAAAAAAAATAAGTACTGGAATGCATTTAGTCATTGTAGTGAGATGCACAAGCACAATGAGACATGGTATTTACACATAAACATTAAAAATGTTTGACTTGATGATGGAATTATAAGACGCAAGAGTACAATTTTTGCTGATGAAGGTTGATGGTACAGAACATAAACACAGACAATCATAACTAATTCCAGTCAACACAAAATAAGAGGTTACAGAGGAGATGCTTCTTTGAAAAATGATAAGCTCGAACTTTCTAGCAAAGACAAAGTCTAATTTAACTTTAGTTAATTGAACATTAATAATGCATCAATTTAAAAAATCTTTTAATAATAAACAATATATATATATATATATATATATATATATATATATATATATATATATATATATATATATATATATATATATATATATATATATTTATATATATATATATATTACTTTTAAAGCTGAAGTGTGCGGTTTTTTGACCTTAAATGGATACTTAAAATCTCCCAACCCAGTTATCATGCAGGAGAAACTCTACAAACTTCAGCTAAAAGTATGTCTAATGCTCTCATCTCTCCAGTGTAAACTCTCAGACTTTTCATGAATCATAATCATTGCCAAAAAAGAAAATATTTCTGAACTATTAGGAGGCTCAGGTGTACCTTAGGGCAGATCCTTTGGGAGTGGCTACTCCATAGCCCTTTGAGTCCAGGTTTCCTCCCACCTTCATGGTGTCACATGGTTTGCGCTGCTCAATGTATTCGTTCATTGTGGACTCCAGCAGATAAGCATACTTCCCTTTGGACTTCCTCACCCGCACGACACCTTCGTCTGTCGTCTTCACGAATACAGAAGGCTCTGCAGACTTCATGTAGGACCACATCTTCTCAAATACCGCAATCTTCGATCTCTGAGGATGGATATAATGAAGTTAGATTGGTCAAAAGTGACACTAAAGACATTTATAATGTTACAAAAGATTTCTATTTAAATAAGAGCATCCTGAAATAAATGTATAACAGTTTTCCCAAAAATATTAACTGTTTTCAACATTGATAATAATAAAAAATGTCTCTTGAGCACCAAACCAGTATATCAGAATGATTTTTGAAGGATCATGTGACATTGAAGACCAGAGAGGCAAAAATTTAAATATATTTACATAGAAAAAAGTTCATTTCAAATTGTAATAATATTTCACAATATTACTGTTTTTACTGTATGTACAGCAGTGACCATTATCATTGCATAAAAACTTGTATGACTACTATGCAGCAATACAGAAAATAAACCTATGTTCTGAATAATAGCTTTTCACATTGCTAGTACCCTCATCTTTGTACCTTATCTTCTAAAGGGTGCATATTAATACCTTGAGGCTGAATATTGGTATCTTAAAGTACTAATATGCATGTTTTAGTGGAAGATAAGGTACAAACCTAAGACACAACCTTTGAAGGTACTGACGAAAATATCATTTTTGCACATCTTTTCTGAGAGTATAGAGAAGTACTTCCCTCTTACCCTGAAGAACTCTTTGGTGGATCCTCCATCCAGAGTCCCATAGGCAATCTCTGTTTGCTTAGCCAGATCCTCAGCACTCTCGATGGGTGACACCATCCTTTCCACAGTGAGGAAGGCAGCCAGGTTGGCTGTGTAGGAGGAGATGATAATCAGAGTGAAGAACCACCACACACCCCCAACTATACGACCAGAGAGAGATCTGTGGAAAAAAGTACACAGGTGGTTAACAGCCTGACATATTATAGCGATCTCTATCAAATTAGACTCATAATGTAGAGTCACATTTTTAATACGATTTTCATTTCTAGCTGTGCACAAAGTGGAAAGATAACGATTAATTATTAAATTAATTACTTTATCAGCAGGCATATATGATGAAGAAAGGGCTTCTTAATGGCTGATCTATTTATAAATCAGATCCTGATCAGGATTTAAATAAAAGCAAAATCATTTTCAGCCTCTGTATTGCAGAATTTAATTATCATCAGAACTGTATCATCATCAAAATGTCTGAAACATCACTTATTATGAGCTTAATGAAAGACTGCTACGGTTAAAATAAAAATCTTAGAAATATACTGTAAAATTGTGTTGCTTTCCTTAAAGAGCTGCTGGATGCTTTAAAATGGAATACGCTACAGTTATACACAGACATACTGAGAAAATATCCATATTCTTTTTTAAAGCCACATTTCAGAAATTACAAGCAGTTTATGAGAGCTGCAGGTATGCAAGAATGATTCCCAGTATTTTAAAAACACACCAAAGAAATTAAGATTGTTATATTTATTTTTGAATATATTCAATGGTGCAATAATATCAACATCAGAAGTGATTTAAACTGAGAAAACTGCTTGTTCTCATGGATTCCAGTAATGCACAAGTCAGCATTTTTAAGCTGAGTAAATGAAAAGCCTCCCTGAAGTTGTAAGGCAAAATGAACTTGCTTGTGTAAATAATAATAATAATAATAAAAACAAATTAAGGCATAACTCTGCATATTTTTGTCCAGAAGACATGGCCTGGTTTGATCTGTGACTTCTCAATACATGTCTATTGATCTCAGTGCCTCAAACATTGAAAACCTTGAAAAAAAAAGTCTTAAATTTAATCAAAGATCCTGTTCTGCCGAGCTTGCACTAAAGTTCTACTTTCCAATACAAGCAAATCCACCCTTTTTCACTTTCAAGGGAAATATATTCTCTCTTCACAGCTTCCAATGATATTATCAGTTATATTAAAGGGGCCAATAAACCACTTTGAATTTTTATAGGGAAGCAAAATGTCCTGCATTATAAAGGGGAACTTGTTGGAATGTTAATACATGTTAGATATTGAATGTTAGATACAGATCCAGAACAGAAATTATAATTCATGCTACTAATAAAAGTCTATATAATTTATGTAGATTAATCTGCCATTAACAGAACTACAATATAATTTAATTATTTCACAAAACTCTTTATCATGTCCAAAGCACAGTAAAAAAATATATATACATATTACTGGGGGGGGGGGGGGGTTAATAAATATATACTCACTAATATATTTGATCAAAAATTCAGTATTAAACAAATACTGTAAAATATTATTACAATGTAAGATAACTTTTTATTTTGATACATTTTAAAATCTAATTTATACCTGTAAATTGCAAAGCTGAATATTCAGCATCATTGCTCCAGTCTTCAGTGTCACATGATCCTTCAGAAATCATTCTAATATGCTTATTTGGTGCTCTATAGACATTTATTATTATTATCAATGTTAAAAACAGCTGCTCAATATTTTTGTAGGAACTGTGATACTTTTTTAAAGTGGTCATCGGATGCGACATGCACTTTTACAAGTAGTTTGAACTGAAATGTGTGCTGGCAGAGTGTGTACACACTATAATGTACCCTATAATGATAAAAATCCACCCAGTGTGTGTGTTTTTTTTTTATCTAATAAAATCATTACCCCTTTCTCAAATCAAGCCATTCTCAGCTTCTTGTCTGTGTGACGTCACACAGACAGGCCGCTCCCACGATTGTTGATTGACACGAGCGTTTCAGCACAGACTGGACTGGTGTCTTACCTTAGACCCGCCCTGAGTGAGCTATCATAAGTCCGACATTGTTTCACTGCAAGTTTCTTGATAAATGCAGCTAAAGTTTACCATCTCTCAGAGAGCGGCTCGAAAGAGAGGGGTGGAGTCAGCAGAGCTCATTTGCATGCACAAAAACGGCTTGCTCTGAAAAGAGCTGTTTTTGGCAAGGTAAAAAGGGTGTTGTTTTACACTACCAGTATTTTATAGATTTTTCATTAAGACCCTAAAGAATCATATTATCTTGTGGAAAATGGGCATCCTACGACCCAAACAAAATCAGTTAACAAAAAAAGTATTTATTTTTATTTGTATATATTTATATTTTGTATAAATCCCTTTACTGTAACTTTTGATCAATTAGTTGTATCTTTGCTGAATCAAAGAATTTATTTATTTGAAAAAAAAATGGTAGTGTAAATTATTTTATTTTTTGAGAATTGCATTCTGGTTCAATCATGACCTGTAGTGCTCTGCATTTAGGAAAAAAATTTGAAGATCTCTTACAAGAGAAATAGCTCAAGTGAAATAACACAAATACATGAAAAAGAGGAAAACAACAGTAAAGTACAAACCTCCCTCAACTCACGCCTACCTCACATCAAACTGTCTCTCTCTCATTCTGTTGTACACTGCTTATCTTCCTTGTCTCTCTCACCTGCTTTGTCTGCCTATTTTCACATGTCCACTCAGCTGTAAGAAGTGTAATATGAAGTTGACTTCCATTCACTCTGTCAAACAGATGAATGCAGCTGTTTTGTGAGGTACATCTACCTTTATAACCATCAAAGTCAGTAGTGTGTTTGCAAACAAAATATTATTACCACAATAAATTCTTGTCTCTGTGTTCTTTGTGGATTCAAGTAAAATGCATTTACATATACATATATATATACATAAATATAAACAATGCCAATATAAATCACTGTAGCGCCATTTTGGAGAACATCCGCTGAAAGCAAGCAGCGTACGCTCTTCTGTGTCAGCCGCGCTGCACGGATGCGCTGTTTTCATACAAATCAAAACATAAATACACGTAGAAAGCATATCATTGTGTTGTGGCTGACACAGAATAGCATACATAGATTGCGTTCAGTGGATGTTCTCCAAAATGGCGCTACGGTGATGCAGAGTGACAGAGAGGAGACAAATTGTTGAATAAAGTCGTTATTTTTTATTTCTTTGCGTACAAAAAGTTATCTCGTCGCTTCATAAAATTCAGATTGAACCACTGATGGCAGATGGACTATTTTGACGATGTCTTTCATACTTTTCTGGACCTTGACAGTATATTTCACTTGGCAGTCAATAGGACAGTCACAAGCCTCCCGGTTTTCATCCAAAATATCTTAAATTGTGTTCCGAAGATGAACAAAGTTTTTGGGGTTTGGAACGACATGGGGGTAACTGATTAATGACAAAATTTTCATTTTGGGGTGAAGTATCCCTTTAATGAATTTCCATTAAAAAAAAAAACTGAACATTGAGGACTTTGCCTCCTCATTTGAGACCACTGCACACCATTACAGGTTTGTATTTGAACACATGCAACTTGCACATTAGAGGAATACCGGCAGTGCAAATCCCCTAATGAATACTCCAAATGAATTATCAAACTAATCCGCAGAATATGGGTCACTCCTACATTTAAAGCAAAGTAAAAGGTTCTCATGGACAAACATTCTTTCAAACACCCTCAATAACATCTCCATGGAGACACAACGACTCACAATAGAGCTTCAACAAACTAAAAATAAAAGTCTCCTTGTCGTTCTACTTTGTAATGCTGCAAAATGTCTGTTCCATTACAGAAACTCAGACAGCTGCTGTTGGGAACGCTGACATGCTGCTCGTCTCTGGTGTCACAGTTCTGTTAAACACTGCAGAACATTTCCAAATTCTCGGGATGGCAAGGTCACCTCGACAGTGGGAAAGGCCAGAGCAACACTTCCCTACAGGCTTCTGTGTATGTGTGTTTGTATTGTGAAATTACACTAACGTGCTTGTGACCTAAATGTGTGACCTAACGTAATGTGTATGTGACCTGCTGGTGTCATTGCGTATGGAAGTGTTTGTAAATGGGAGAGTATTTTTGTACGGTGGAAAGGGAATCTGGACAAAGTTGAAGTGACAGTCGGAGGCCCGCGGGAAGAAGGGGGCACCATGGTGCCTGGGTTGAACTGTCATGCTCGCTGCAGAGCCTGATGGTCTGACCCCGCACAAACACACACAGAGACACAAAAAACACACTCCACATCTCAAATAATGATCCGAAGGCACAAAACATGTATTGCTTCCTCAGGGTTACTACTTGCTCTGTTTCTCAGTCACACATTTCTACACGCTCATATCCTGGAGTGCAGTTGGATTATTCTTTAGCAGGTGTGAACAGACAGATCATTGGCCTCCAGGCTAATTTAAATCATTGGAAAATTCATCTGGCCTTTATGCGACAGCTTTCCTAGGAGTCACATCTACACTGTTCCTCATGTGAACAATCTTCATAGTAATAGTTCAGTGGAGGTTATACTGTCTACTGTAATTGGGTTTTACTGCTGAAAACACCTATGGCTAAAATAACTTACATTTTCACCTTTTTTTTCTAAGGCATCAAGATTTGGCTGGTTATCGCAGCAAAAGTTAGCTCCTGCTGGAAGATGTTGTAACTACATCTAGACTAAAATGTATCCAGCTTTTACTCTTTGCTTACAAAAGTTGCCATAAGCTCTGATGAATTAAAATTTAAAAATATAAGATATATAAATAACATATAAATATCAATACAGTATATACACAATTAAAGAGTAAATATCAATACAGTATATACACAATTAAAGATTATTGACAGAATGACAGACAGACAGAATGACAAATTATAACGGGCAGAAAAATAGAAAGACAGACAGAATGATAGACAGACCAAATAACAAACAGAACAATAGACTTACAGAATGACAGACAGAAAGACAGACAGACTGAACAACAGACAGACATGACTACAGACAGAATGACATATATACACAGCGCAACATACAAACAAAATGACAGACAGAATGTTACCCAGAAAGTACAGTAGACAGACAGGACCACAGACAGACTAAATGACAGACGGACAGGACAAAAGACAGACACAGTGATAGACAGACATAATGATAGACAGATTGACATACAGGATGACAGACAGAAAGACAAATAAAACGATAGACAGACATGACGATAGAATGACAAACAGACAGAATCATAGGCAGACAGAATGATAGACAGAATGATAAAAAGACAGAAATAACAGACAGGATGACAGACAAAATGATAGAACGGCAGATAGAATGATAGACAGACCAAACAACAGACAGAAAGATAGACAGACATACAGTAACAACAGACAGAACGATAGACAGATTGACAGACAGAATGATAGACAGACAAAACAACTGACAGAACGATAGACAGGATGACAGACAGTATGACAGACAGAATTATAGACGGACCAAACAACAGACAGAACTATCGACTAACAGAATGATAGACAGAATGACAGACAGACAAACAGAATGATAGAGAGAACAACAGACAGGATGCCAGAGCAGCAGCCTGAACTAACAGAATGATAGACAGAATGACAGACAGACAAACAGAATGATAGACAGACTGAATGATAGACAGACAGCATGATACACAGACAAATCAACAGAATGACAGAATGTTACACAAGCCCCTTTCACACTGAGATTCTGGATAATACACAGCTAATGTGTCCTGGCAATTGTTCCCGGATCGTTAGATTTTGGTTCATTCACACTGCCAGTGATTTCCCGGAATCTGTGCGTGCGTTCACACACAACCCATAAAGGTCTCATAATGACACGGGACATCAGGATGTGACGTGTAATGTACGAGTCGAAAACGCTAGGCACGTTAACTTTCACTTAAGCTGGCGAACAATCTCAGCTTCAGCGTGGATAGTGAGGAGCTAACTGATCTCTGCTTCATTACAGTTTGCACATATGTTTCGTTGCAAACGTTGATCTGCCTTCAAAACACCTGATAAAAGTGTCACACGATAATCACTACGACACACCCTTTATGGCATTGGTTCTGGCTTTTGTTCACACAGCGCTCATTCCGGGACTGAATCCGGAAATGTTACTAAGTCCCCAACCCGGGATCGATCCCGGAATCATTCACACAGAAGGCGATCTGGCAATTTTCCGGGATCAACGTGCAGTGTGAAAGGGGCTACAAAAAGTGCAGAGAGGCAGAATGATAGAGAGAACGACTGATAGACAGACAAGGACCACAGACAGACACAACGATAGACAGAACTATAGTTTCCAGCCCTTCAAATTGCACAAATTGAAATTGTGAATTAAAAATACGCCCAATGAAAAGTTTTACACTCACATGAGGTAATTTTTCAGGCAATTCAAAAAAGAATTATTTTAAAAAACTGCAATGGAAAGTTTTTTGCACATTTACAGGTCACCTGGCATACGGAAAAGTCACATGATCATTGTTTAATGTACTGTAATCTCATACATGGCCGTTCACAAGTACAAGGGACTTTCTTTGTCATTAATTAATGCTTGGATAACCCCTTATTTACACTGCAAACATTTACGGTGCATAGATAAAACTAGTACTTCCTGTTTGTATTTCAACAGGTGTGTTACTTTATCTAAAATAATGTAAGATTCAATGATGCAGAGCAGAGAAATAAAACACATTAATGAATGAATAACCAAATTAACGCTACAGTGATCAAGATGTGTCTCAAATAAAGAATTTATGCAGATGAACACGGACAGTTTCTACTAACAGGTGGCTTTAAGCAGTCACAATCTAAAAAGACAGGTCACATAAGCACACTGTTTACATAGCCTAGCTGCTGCAACACTCAAATGTGCTATGAAATGCTACAGTGTTGATGCTAGTGGACGTGACAGTAATAGTAAATTACATGCATAGTAAACAGTCTGCAATTCCCACTTCTGGGTGAACCACTAAAAGAAGAGCAGCAATCATGGAGTTATTAATTTATATAGCATCAGAGTCATGTCAGGCTGCTCTGCTTCAGTAATTCTCTGCTAACATTTTGCAGCTTGCTAATCATCTGTGCCATCTTCTCCTGACTTTAGATTACGGCATTGCTCGAACCGAGTTAATTGCTTTGATTGCCCGCGTGCTTACAGTAGCTTCTCTATTTGCTATCTGTCTCGAGAGACGTCAAAGAGACTTTGTTTTTGGCACCTTTGTAAGAAATAATGAATTAATGAAATCCCTTCATAAGCACCTCATCAGAAACTAATCAGAGAATCAGAGAGGCTAGATGAGGTAACAGAGTTTTATGAAGCAATGGCACAGATGAGCTGGAGTGAATAACAATGTGAACAGTCAGAGCTCTGAGTGGCAGCTCTGACATTTGTCGAGGACAAACAAGTTTCCTGTCAGAGATAAATACTGTAAGCAGCCTGGTGTCTTCAGTCTGGCCCACATAATCCTCATTATAAAAACACTTTTTTATAAAGAGTGGTTTCTGACAAATAGTCTCACAATCCAAAAAGTACCTTTATGTAACATATGAATATGAAGAAGTTCAAAGTACTGTATTAAAGATACAACTGCCCACAAACACAAGAACTCATGCTCAAAGCTGTGTAAATTCATTTTCTTAATATTTGCTTTGTTTTACAGAAAAAAAACATCCTTATCTGCCTGTGCACCTTCTAGTATGACCACCTGTTCACAATTAAAGTAACTTTATTAGTGATTTAATGCATCATTTGCATATCTACTTTTTACAGCCATTTGTTCTCAAATAAGCAATGAGCCAGAATTTTAAACTTAACAGATAGGCTATAATATAATATAATATAATATAATATAATATAATATAATATAATATAATATAATATAATATAATATAATATAACTCTCTCTATATATAAATATATGTCTGCATACAGTGTGTACCAGGAATAGGACTGAAGAATCAGAGTGTGAATCCAACACAGAATAGTTTAATAAACAACTCAGGAACCAGGAGACAATGATAACTCAACTAAACATGAGGGAGAACAGAACAAGACTAAGAGAGAACTGAGGGCTTATAAGCAAGAACCAAACAAAGGGAACTAATGAGATGATTAATCAACACAGGTGGAAACTAATGAACTAATCAGGGAACACAGGAAAACTAGGTCACCGCAGGAAGAACAGAAACACAGGTAAATCTACACACACACACACACACACACACACACACACACACACACACACACACACACATATATATTTATATATTAGCCATTTAGATTAAGAAACAACTGCTTAATAAATAAGAAGTTTTATACTATTATTACTATTATTATTATTGTTGTATATTAAGTTGTTTCATTGTAGGCTAATGATTTAGCTACTACTATGCATTATTATGTTTTATACTTCTTTTTTAGGGTTAATAATCTGTAATCCTTATTGTTTGACAAAACAAAATAAAAAACAGAAAAAAATTGTAAGAACTCTATAAAACACACTCTTGAAGCCCATGAAAGACCAGACGTGTTTCCTTATCACTGTCTGAAGGCCTTAGGTAAAAAGACCATGATGATTCAGCACCATGTCAGTTCAATCTAGGACTTCACAACCATGAAAGCCAACTGACCTCCCTCACACACTGAGCGCTATCAAGGACTTTCTAATGATTTTGTAACAGCCTCATGTCTGCCCAGAACTTCAGCTATCCTCCTTTAGCTCAAAGGGGAGAGGTGATGGAGTTTTCCACAGAAGTCCTCAGCTAGAATGGAGAAACACTGTCAGGCTGAGTGCTCTGGTGCAGACAATCACATCTGTCATGGAACGCTCTCTGGCAGTGTAATCTAATTTGAGTGTGTTGCTTTATTCCCTCAAGGCAAGGATATACATGTCCAACCAAAATGTCAAACACTAGCAGAGGAGCCAGCACACCCAGAGGCTCAAGGCCAATCTGCACATAATGAGGCTAGAATACCCTATCAGGGGTGTCAACACTAGCCTAACCTATAGTTACACTCCCCTCATGATTAAGGCTACATACACACAAAGCCAGACCTTTCCCTTTCTATTTTTCCCCCTCGTCTCAAGAAATATCTGCGTCCACACAAAACCGACACAAAACGATGTAGTATACATGCCAGACCAGTATGTGGCACTGTAATTCTGCCACAGTGATACAATAAAAACGGAGAAGAAGACTTGGACTATGCGCATAAACCTTGCGCGCGGTATACAAACGAACATGGGACAACACATTAATTAATCTGTGTTAATATTTTTGAAAAAAAAAGTTTTTTTCATGTTTTTGTTGCTGTTACGTGACGTAGCAGTGTCTGACTAGGGGCGAGACATGGGCTGATGACGTCATCGTTTTAGAAAATATACGGATTCATTGTCCACATGAAAATGCTAGCGACAAAAACTTGTGTGAACAAGCGTCAGTCAGTACAGTCAAAGAGATGGAATCAAATAAGGTTTTAATGGTGTAGCTTAATTATACAGCCTAAAACAAATATAAAAACATGTTATAAATGAATATATTATATTATATTATATTATATTATATTATATTATATTATATTATATTATATTATATTATATTATATTATATTATATTATATTATTTAGGGCTGTCAGTCAAGTAACATTTTTTATCGAATGAATTACATTGTGCAGTGATTAATTAATCTAACTAATCATAAACTAAATTTAGCTGTGAAAATACCATCAAGAATATCTAAAGCTATAATTGAGTTAAATGCGAAAGTATCAAGTAGACATTTCAAAATAAATATTTTATTTGATTCAACATAAAATGTATTACACATAAACGTATATGCTACAACGGCCTAACATAAACTATGGAACATATAAAAAGATAATTTGAGAAACATCTTAGTATTTTTTGTTCATGCAATGAAAGTCCCTGCTAACTAAAACAGTTTTGTCTTCAAAATACCTTTTGTGTAGAGCAAAAGAAAGTAAGTCATTCAGTTTTGAAACAACATGAGGGTGAGTAAATGACAGATTTTTTATTTTTTTTTGGTGAACTATCCCTTCAATGTTTTATTTTTTTTTATTATTATTTTTTATTTATTATTTTTAAAATAAATGAAATGATACTTTAAAGGGGAAACTAATACTGCCAGCAGGTGACAGATGTCTTTATGACAGGTAAATGCCTTTATGAGTTATTCAATAATTTGATTTGTTCAAATGGCTGATTCATTCAGGAATTAAGTAAACGGCTCTTTTTAAGAATGGCCATTTGAATCATTGGTTCACACGATTCGTTCAAAATGAGGATTCATTCAGAAACTAAACACTGCTATGTTGCTCACAAAATCACAACTGTTCTGCGGAGTCTTTATGGTAATATTTTCATTGGCAAAATTGCGCAAAAACAATATAATTTCTTTAAAATATAACAACACAATATTAAATTCTTATTTACTGAACTGTTGTATAAAATCACATTTAAACTCAGGTGTTCAGGACAAAAAAGACCACTCGTGTGATATCGCTTATCATGCAATATAAATATGAGACAACAACTCAACTCATTTTTGGGGCATTTTTTGCCCCAATATCTTGAATTTTAGGGCATAACTGCAATTATGTAGTTTTTACCCTGCAACATATTTGTCAACTGTTTGAAATGTGAGATGACATACAAGTCTGGGGGCGGGGCCAGTGTGTTAAATTGAAATATTTTAATCTCATTATTTTTTCATAACTAATTAATTAAGTTGCCGTGTTAAACTGACAGCCCTAATTATATAATACCATCAAAATTCTGGAATCATTAAGATTTCTGAACGTTTCTGAAAGAACTCTTTCATGATTACCAAGGCTACATTTATAAAATATAAAATATATATATATACTGTTATTGGTTCTGCATGTAGGCTGTCAGACTCTAAAACTGTATCTGTTTTGGTCATAAAAATCAATCATTAATCTAATCTTTACCTTCACTTCAAATTAAATCTCCCTGTGCCTTTGTTAATATATTCTGAATCATCTTATTTCAACATGATCTGCATTTCAGATGTAGTTCAGGGATGGTGTAATGCAGCAGACGATTAAGAAGATCATCTTTATTTTACAACCCATTTTCTCCATCACAGATGTTGTTTGTGGAATATGAGTCAGCCAAGCGAAAATGCAGCAGTGGAAGATGAAACAAATATGATAATGATGATGAAAATGGCTTTTTTTCATTTCCACCTACCTTGGTGAGATATCACATCCTTGCTGCATAAAGGCTCCCAGGGAAAACCAAAGGCTATTGAAGATCCCAAACTCATTGTTGTGTTCAGGTTGCTTCTCCTGCTTCTCCTCTCGCTGATTCTGACTCTGACCGTGCTGGTTTGGTGACTGGTTGTGCTCTGGTGACGGTGGTTGGTTCTGGTTCTGCTGCTCCATTCCATCGTCTTCATCATCTGCGTGCCACTCATACGGACTGAAGCGACTCACCAGAAACAGCACCACACTCACGCCAATGTAGGCAAACACAATGCACATCCAGATCTCGTACGCCAGTGGGTCCAAGAAGGAGAAGACACCTGGTTTGGACTTTGTGGGCTTCTTGATCATGATGGATATACCTAAGCTCATAAAGGGCTTGGAGAAATCGATGACCTCCTCTCTGACCAGAGTGATGGTGAGGGGGGCGACAGCTACGTCTGCTTTCTATAAGACAATATGATTACATCATTAAGCAGAGGCAGAGTGACAATCATGTTTTCAACAGCTTCTCAGAGTGACGCAATCAAACATTCAGAATATGTTTTGCAAAGTTTTAAGATCCAGTTTGCATGCAACAAGGCAGATCCTCTGTAGGTTTTCAGAACACACTGGAATTACAAATCAAGCGCAAACCAACCCAAAGCTTTATCCACCATTTTAGAAGCAAATGAACATATAAATAACTTCAAGTATTATGAATCACTACAGCGTGTCAGTTCTACTCAATGCTGCATCCTCAAGAGAATCCCTCATACACTATTGCTCTCTATGCATCATAAAAATGCCTCATTTTTTTCAAGCAGAAGAGAAATCTAACGAACAACACTGTGTTGTGGTGTTCTAGTTTAGCCCAATGAAGACAGACTACATCTGACACTGCTTAGCATTCCAAAGCCACTAATGCTGCAGCCTCAGGGTAAAAATGCTCAGAATAAGAAACTGAGTGTGTGCAAAAGCCAACCTCACATGCACCTGAGTTTGGCTATTATGAATTATATCTTGCTAATTGGCCTTTGTTAGGACTCTTTGTTATGTTGCAAAATTGCCAGAAAGTCAGGCATTGCACTAACATGCTCTGGCAGTAGGGAAAATCTACTTCATAAGTGATAAGAGACAAAAAAACTTTTGTTCAAACTGAGGCGCTGAGGTTTGGACATACTGTGTCCTGTTCTCTGTTCTGCGGCAAACTTTGCCAGCACTTTTCAACTTATTTCAGGAAAGATTTTTGTCACTGTTACAGACCGGACCTCCAAGGAATGAAGGAAATGCAGCTTGAAGCTAAAGTGACTGTTAATGTACACTAGAGATACAAGAAGTTAATATGCCCATTTAAATTAAATTAAGTTAAGTTAAATAAAATGAAATAGTGGAAAGACTACAATAAATAAAACTTGATAATATTCACAGATAATAGCTACTTACGCCATACACTAGTTCTCCAACCATCCCATTCCACATCATTGTCTCCGAGTCTCTGGCTCCATACTTTCTGTCCCCTACTATTTCTAGTCTGTAGGAATAGCCCACGTGCTTGGCAATCTCTGCAGCCAGCTCCACACAATAACCTTCATATTTGTCATTACCCACGAGCTGCTCATGGTTCTTCTTCAGCATCACATATGGAGACTCCTAAGGATAAAGAAAATAATAAATTTGCATTTCTTATTTCATGTGGTAGCAAGGGCCAGATCAGTCTAGTTGTTTGGCTACTACATGATTCGGAGTAGCTGAAGTGGCTTGAAAGAAAATCTTGCATCAGCTACATCAAATGTTTTCTGCGTTTCCAGCATATTTCTCAGCTTATATATTATTGAAGAGTTGCATTTCAGCTCAGTTCTGTGCATCTTCACAGAACAACATCAAGAGAAAAAAAAAAACACTCAACAAAAACAAGAGAAATACATTGAAATGTGTGTATGAGGAAACACACCTGTGCTTCCTCATACATGGGTATAATTAAATTTAAATTAAATTAATGCATTTAGCAGACGCTTTTATCCAAAGCGACTTACAGTGCATTCAGGCTATCAATTTTAACCTATCATGTGTTCCCGGGGATCGAACCCCCAACCTTGCGCTTGCTTGCTAATGCAATGCTCTACCACTTGAGCTACAGGAACACTATAATATAATATTACAGTTCTGTAGTCTATTATAAAAGACAAATCAATAGTACAGCTGTCTAACCACAGTCAAGGGAATGAGGGTATTTCTTTTTGGAGTTCCACTGAAATAAGATTAATAGACACTCAAAACTCTGAGTCAACCCACAAACTGTGCCCGTAATGAGCAGAACAGTAAACCCAGCAGGGTTCAAAAGATTCACACTACCTCTCACCTTCCTGAGAGGATGGTGATTCACCCCAGAGGCAGGGAACAAAAATCTTCTGAGTGAGGGATCATGTGGTGACAATTTTTTTAATTTTTTTTTTACGATGAAACAAGTGATATAACCTACCAGCAACACCAAAATATAACTATGTACATGGTGACAGTAATATTGCTCATGCTTTTTTATGTCTTTATTGTACGCTCTAGCAAGTTTGTGGTTACTCAGTAAAATGGGAGTGATTGGATCTGAAGGCGCCGCGAAGAACAGGCCGTGATACACAAACCAACAGAACTAGCACACTGTGTTGTCGCCTTGTGTCACCTGTGTCTAGTCCAAAAAATGTGCTTGAACACACCACATAGACTGCAGGCAAGAGCCAACTAGCACGTATGTTCTGCGTTTGCAAGAGAGAAATAACTATCTATACCAGAAAGTGACAGTAGTCTATATTTGTCATTCAAAAGGGAAGCTAAAACTAGTACTGCAGATATACAAACTGGCTTGCTTACTATTTTGAATAAGAATCATGCTTATCAGTTGGTCTTAACTTTATACATTCCAGTCAGCCATGTCATTATAAAAATATATGCGATATGGATATGCTCAGTTGTAAAATGAGAACAGCCTCCATGTTCATTCTTGGCTTTGTCGTTCATTACTTCTGCTATTCTTCTTGTGCACTGGTTGGCTAAGCTGAACAGCCAATCAGAGTGAACTTAGCTGAGAGACGTTCAACTATAGCCTAACAATGGCTGAGGGCCATCTGTCAGCTTTATACTGTATATAAAACTTGTAAAAAAGTTTTTCCTGTCCATTCTCAATATTATTGAAGCCCGTTTCATACTTAAAAAGGTCATTGAGATCTTGTAATAAGACTTTAAAAATAAAACTCACAATAACCTTTTATATTTTTACTGCTAACCATTCATAGCCTGACACAGTAATATAGGCTCAAACAATGGCATGAATTTAGAGTGGAACTATCCGTTTGTTTGACCAGAACCATACTTTTTTAAATGCTGTTTAGTGAGAATAGCACACTTCAGCTTAATGACACACACATCAGGATCATTATCTGCATACACACGCACACAGAAAACATGCACACCATTTCATCTTGATGATAATGATGATTTGTAATTCACACTGTATGTGACACATTGCCAGAACAGATGAGCAGAAATAGCTTTAAAAAACAACAATAAAAAAGCACAACTAACAATTAATCTACTATCTTTCCAAAACTCACCAAGATGGTGGTGACTACATAGGTCCTGTTTTGCAGTCCATACGTCTCATTGAGCATGTTGCTGTAAGTAGCTGTGTTCACGTATTTCTCATGTTGGTTCCAGTAGCCCACCTGCAGGCAGAAAAGAGGAATATCACAGCAGTGCACAGGAATTTCAGAGCCACTATTTTTGGAATGTTAAATATTCATATTGACGGCTTAAGAGGAGCTGTAATCACTTGAAATGCATACGCGGCTCTTTAAGCCTGCCTGTGACTAACACTTCATTGGCTTTCATCACAGCCAGTGCTGAAGTTTCAGGTACAACCTCAGGTTAAACATTCCGAATCAAATTTATGTCAGGAAAATGTCAAGCATGATCTGTTTTCTAAAATTTCAAGTGAGAAGTCAGAATGTATGATTATTGGGATGTGCTGGAAAGCATGGACACCACATGTGTACAAGCAGGGAAAGTCGATTTACTTTCTTGGGTCCATTTGGGCCAAATTCCATCACGCTGACGGTGAAGTTGGTCCGATGTCCTTTTTCATTAAACTGAACATGTCCTGTAAGCCCTTCAAACTGCACCTACAGAGAAAATCACACATAATCAGATTGTTCATCATTTCATTTGCATCATTCATGCAGAACTTCACAATGATTTACATTTTTGCACAGGAAGCCAAATGATACTCATGCTGGGCTACATGATGAATTAAAATAAAACGAAAATCATTATGGCTTAGTGTGATTATCACAACAGCTGCTATTTATTTGAATAAATATATGTACTGTGTGTTCCATTACACGCAAGCAGCTCTTGATCCTGCGTTTTCAGTGTCTCAAATTTTGTTCCCGAACTTGTAATGAAAAGTGCTTATAAACCGGCTGTTGTCAACTCAAGAGAAGCTTAAACCTGGAGTATAAGCAAACCTGGAGCTTTAAAAAATAAATTGCAATGAGCCTTTTCCCTAACTAGTGCAACCCTAACTTTGCATGTAGAAAAATAAATGGCATTTTTAAAAGCTGAAAAGATAGTTATGGGTGGTAAAATTGGATCTGCACCAGCCCCTAAAACCTTTTTGTCTTGAACAGAAACTTGATTTAAAAAAGAAATGCCCAGTGAGAAGTTACGAAGCCCAATCAACTTATCAGCATCCTCTTAATATGTACGCGGCGCTGCAAAGAAGCTGTTTTCAATTTGTCTAAATGTATTTAAAATCAACATCTATATGATTGCTAAGAATTTCATCAGATAGTGGATGAAACAAAAACAGTTTGTGATTGCATAAAGAGGCTGAATCAAATTACTTTGGATGTTTAGATGACCCTGATGTGCTATGTTTGTTTGTGGGCAGGTTATATAGTAACAGTGCATTATTTCATCGTTCAATTTCCAAGTCAGTAAAAAATACAAGCCAGTTCTGAGGTCTGCAGTTCTTCTGACAAAGTTGAGAACCAGCACTCTTTTTTTGTAAAAAAAGTGGCTGGTTACCTGCTGCAGGGCCCTCTGAATGTCAATGCCCTGGCCCCAGGGTGCGGGAGGGTTAGCCAGACACTCTCCTGCATTCCCCCTGCGAGAGATATCAATGCGCTGCTTCCTAAGGTTCTGGAAACCAGTGGCCATGACAGTCACCCCGTCATATGTGAGCGCTCCAGTGTACTGAGATGTTCCACAGACACGTCCCAAATTAAAAGGGGAAAAGGACAAAAGACTTAATTCCCAACCTTTGGCTTTCACTTGCCCTGCTGAAAAGACCAGCATAGAGGGTCACCAGCATACATGGATGTGTTTCGTAGCAAGTTTAAGTAGCAAGATTTAATTCACCTCTTAAATGCATTAACCAGGCAGGATCAAAATGGAAATTCAAGGTCTTTTCAGCAGGGCACACACCTTTTTAAGTCCATCATGAGAGCATTTAAAATCATGTTTTTATGACTAAGACCTTGCTTTACCTTGAGCCTCCTTTTGGGACTTTTCAGGTCTTTACTGTCAAACTCCAGCCAGTCTTGTATCGTCCTGCTGACTGTAGGGTTTGTGTAGTTCATGAGCTGGAAGCCTGTCACATTGGCACCTCCCTTCTTGAATTCTGTGAGATTAAGATCCAGAAATCCCTGAAGGCAAACACATCAAAATCTCCATTTATTCATACATCTTTCAATCCTGCATTGATACACAGACCAGTGTTTAACCTAACAAGTTTCAGCACTTAATGTACTCTAATGCAAAACGAAAAAGCAATTGCAATCATTTTTAATAGCATAATTATGCTAGAAAATGCTTTCAGGGTAATAAAATGAGTTAAAAATCTATTACAGTTTCTATTGCAGCAAAAAGTTAAATTTAAAAGAAAATAGTATTCAGTCAAATAGAACATAATATAAACCCATACTCAAAGTTAGAACACTTTGACTATCTTAGAAAACTACCTATTAGAAACCAACACTTTATGGCACAGTTATGGTTAGAGTTGACAATATCATGTGTTGTATAATTATAATGTCATTATAATGTGTCAATATAAAATGTTACATGAGAGTCAGTGTTAGAGCTAATGATACAGTGATATGCATAGACATACACAGATATGCATGCTGGGTAAATATCACAGGATCTGTGTGATAACAGCTAATTGTATCTGTGTTTACGTGTATGTTTGCTTATCTGGGTGACCGACCCATGTGGCGATGAACCCCAGGAGACTCTATAACACAAAGTGTTGCATCCTTGCTACTTTCATCATAATTGGTTATGGGATGGCATCTTTTTTCATCATCACTGAATTGGATTATGTACTTAGAGACTTGTTTGGAGGATTTTCTTTTCTACCCATCACAGAACCCAATTATACATTTACAATGCTTCCTGTGAAGTCACAGTTCAGTGCTGCATTACAGTTTCTTTAGTCGGCCAATTATATCTATTATTTTGTAATATGAAGTTAATAAACCCATCCTAAAAACATAGAAACTAGAAAAATGAAAATTAGAAACTAAAATATTAATGAAACATTCTAATGTACCATAGCCCTGGCATAAGTTCCATAGGGAAGATCTGAAAAGTATGGTCATAGACTGAAAATGAAATAATAATGAATCAATTCTAAAATAAAATGGCTTCTTGCGTCACAGTCTATAAATGCTGTATTATTTCACAGATTTCAGGAGTGACTTTTGATCAGAATGGGACCTCTTACTGATCACTTTTCTTGTACCTTTATGTCATGTAGTGCAGAGATTTTGTTAGAATTATTTTTGATTTATTTTTTCCTTTTTGTTCTTATTTTTCCCTAGACTTATGTTTGTTATTTGGGGTAATTGTTATATTTGGTTAATCAACAATAAAATATTTTGTTTTGATTGAACAATGGTGTTTGACCCATATTTTATGTTGCAGTTCAAAACGAGCTAACAATAACACCTGCAAAAAAAGGGCATCTAATGCCTTCCAGAAAGGGTACAAATGCTAATTCTGTCAGAGGGTAATCTGCAATCTGTCTGCATTGTGTGTCGCATTTAAAAGCATGCACACTCCCCAGTCACACAGAAAAAAGCGGGGAAAGTAGCCATGCAATGTAAAACACCACCATCAATTTGTCTGAGCGTTCCCTTGTGATTTTAGTCTATTTGCAAGAGGTTAACCGACAATACATCTTAAGTAGCCTCAAGGCTCATAGTTCATTCATGCAGACGAAAGAGGGCTGAAGGATACAGGATGCTTCACTTACCAGGTTTGCTAGTATGTAATGGTAGTTCTTCAAGTTCTTTTTTTGTGCCGCAATCTAAAAGACAAATGCAACGCACATGAGAGCATAAAAGCACAACCCTCTCTCTTTCGCCACAGCTAATGGCAGGCCTCTTTCATTCGACTCCAATTAAAATATCATTTTTAGCCTTGCTCTCTAAATAGTGATGAATAGGTCCCATCATTCAGGACTTAATTGCACACCCTCCTAAGTTCACTGGGTGTGGAATATCTGTGATCAGAAGGGGCAGTCGGAACTACACGAGATGGAAAGGAGGAAAGAAGGATTTGGCATCTGTCACCACAGGAAGTCCAATTATAGGACTTAATGACTACATGTGCATGAAGACCACAGGAACACCTGTGAAGCCTCTGGAAGCACACCGTCAGGGTTACTTGTATCAGATGCTGATTTCTGATCATTGGGTTTGGCAGTGGTTTCTTTGAGATCTTGTCTGGATGGTGAACGGTGAGAAAAGTAATTGCCTCGGTGTGCCTGAAGGAGGAATTCATTGTTTCTCAAATCATTCCGCGAAAGACATGACATAACTTTAATGTGTACTGAGAAATTATCTGCTATCCAAGAAGACATGTAATGTTCCATAATGAAGTCAACATAAAATTTCTAAAAATGAAGGCAGATGTCCCAGAGCAACTTATTTAGTGTCTATAGGCTATTAAGTTAAGAGAATACACAGTGAATTATGAAACATAAATACAGAGCTTTTTGACAATACTTGGAATTCCTTTAGAAACTAAGAAATGAACTGGGGAAACTGTAGATAAAATAAATGATTAACAAAGGTATAAATTTGTGTTGTACTTAGAACGTAGGTAACAATATACTTAAAGCCTTTATGTATAATGCATTATAAAGGTATTGATAATGTTATTTAATAATGATAATGATAATGTTAACTGATACTGCATTATATCATTTTATAAATAATTGCAACCAATATTTAAATGTTTGTTTGTGATGTGTTTTATTGCATTACTTTCTAAAGGTGTAACAATGAATAGATAAGAATGGTAATGCATTACAGAGGTGGTTGTAATTATTCATGAGCTCATTCAATGCATTATAAGGTCCATTATAAAGCATAATTACCACATTAAAATTAATTTTATAATGCATTATATATAAAGGCTTTAAGTTAATTGTTACCAAGACTTTTTATGTGTGTTAAGACTATACTGAATCCCTCACAAAGAAAAATATCTAACCAATATCTAGCAAAACTCATTTTTTTATATTATTTGTTACATAATTTTAAATTATAATGTGTAAATATAGGCCTGTAAATAACAATGTATGACTATTGGAATGCTTAGCTTAATACTTTCAGCTCAGTCTAACACATTTTCCAATCCATTCCACTTAATTCCACATATTTTCCCTCAAAATCCATGCAGAAAATGTGAACATGGATCCACCTGGTTATGGATTCACACAGTAAAATACATACACTTTACACACAATCTAAAAATTAAATATGTTCTCAATCATAGTAACGTATGAAGCATTCACCAAGTTTAAGATGGAGTTGAGTCTGACTAGCTCACAGTCAAGAATGATCCTGTACTCCTTCTTATTATCCAGATCTTGGATGGTTTTCAAGAACGCTGCTTCTGTCAGGGTGTCAAAGTTTATGGATGTCACCTGCCATGTCTTCTCAGCAGCAGTGTCCAAGATCTTTTGTAGCACAGTCAGACCTTCAAAAAAAAAAAAGAAAAAAGTCTCAGTTAGAAGACTTACATGGCTATAACTGAATATTCTTAATAGACAGCTGCTTGCATGGATACACATTTGTTTTTACCACAATATGTTGAAGCATCTGTATCTCCTAAAAAACATCAGTATTTTAAGACAGTCACGCAGCTCACTATAGCAATGTACTGTAACATTCGGTCTTGATTTGGAAAAAACCCACATGCTCTGTTGAGTCACGTACTCCTGAGGAGAAGCTCTGTCTCCACATTCAGCAGGGGGTCTCCACTGTTCTGCTCCAGCTCTGATCAACATCTGCTTTCATATCACTTAGAATCTCCTGCTTAGAATTATGGACAGCTAAACACTGAACTTCAAATGTTCCTATTTTCTTCATCTTTTGGAAAATTCTGGGTGTTTTTGTAAGGAGTCGTGTTTGAAGTTGTTTAGTCTGGACACATTTTAGAAAAACCTTGAGCAATCATGGTTAAATTAAATATTTGGATATGCAACATTTATTTCTTCACTAAACAGTGCTCTTTCATTACTTCTAGCTTGCTTACGTGTGATTCTCAGCATCACATCCTCTTATACATTCTCTTTTTTTGTCCTCCGGTGCTTATAATCTTTTCAAAGAAAACAGAACCTTATGTTTAGGAACTGCCTTTTGTAATCCAGTAGATCAAAAGCAACTACCAGCAATTGTATGAACTGTATAGCTATGCTTTTCTAAGAGGAAATTTAATAATGTGATATTAATGGCTATTGCTCTGCTGAGAGCCAGCATTTGGATAGCTTGCTGTGAATTTCATTAGAACTGAACAACCTATTTTATTGGGCGTCTCGCCATGCAGAGACGCGATGTATGACTAAGCACGAATCGTTTCAGATCATTTGACTTTTTCTGGTTACCTGCATGCGGTTTGATCATGTGGTGGCTTCTTGCATATGGAGAGGAACTAATAAAAGAAAGAACGGCTGATTGTTCTTCAAACAGGAACTATCTGCTGACACTGACAGCTTGTTTCCTGTGTAGCAGATGCACTGATATAATTAGTTTAATGAAAGATGATTCGCTCCTTAGTAGCATCTGTATTTTAAGGTAAGTGTTTTCTAAGCCTCATAAGATTTATTGACTACGAACTGAACAGAATTAAGCAAATTCCTCCATTTATTAGACCGTCGCATTGGTCAATGTCAAATAAAATTCTTTCAAACAGAGAAAAGGAAAAAACATTCATGTAGGTTTTATATAGTTTTGTTAAACATTTATACCATTGTTAACAAAGTGAAAATTTTTGTGAACATTTATGGCAAAAGCATCAAGCAAAAAGTAAATAATACTTGATTAAATGATTACTTAAGAGAAAAAATATTATAATAAATAGTTTAATTAAAAGTTTAATACATATTTTCAAGAGAAATATCATAAGTTTTAAGTTTAACATAAGTTTTTCAAATATTTACAATATTTAAATTGCTCCAAATGCTTACTTTTTTTTCTTAAGAAACAGTGTTTTAAAGAATTTCATCCATTTAATGAGAATTGTCTTCACTTATAAACAGATATTAAAAATGTAGAGATTACTTTAATTCAGAAATTAAAAACGGTGAAATAAATAAATAAATATAGAACATAAACGGCTTTTAAATATTTTTAAATAGCTAATGGCTACATTAAAAATGCATCAAAAATGCTCCTTCAGAAAGAATATTTTTATCAATTTTATTGTCCAGTCTATTTAAACATACCCCTTTAATAACAACAAGTAGAAAGCAAAATGTCACTACATGCCACTGCAGTATTCAATTTGAAATATTACAGCATTTAAAATAGTCATCAGTTATACAAATTCTGATCAAAAGTGCTATGTTGTGTTTAAAAAGCGATCTGGGTGGTCATGCACTTACCAAGTTCAAAAGACAATCTCATTCAGTCTTGCTGTCTGAATTAGGTAAATTCCCTGTCAGCTTTCACCTAGAGGAACACGATCAAAGCCTGTGCATTTTTAAAATCCAAATTATGATGCCTTAATACAGCGATCAGCATTGGCTTGTGCTCGGTTACGATAAGCTTACTGGTCAGTATGAAGGACGGATTCTGCAGGCAGCAGAATTTTAACTTCAAAGACATCAAATCTCCAATTCAACCAGAGGCAAGTGCCTTCAAAGCAAAAGCTAGATCAATACTGACACCAATAATCACACACATATCAGTGTTTGAGAGCAACCCAAATGTACAGAAACAAACCCCCAACCTCCTAATAAAGCCTGACTACACATTGTGTGGAAAATTAGGCCATGCAAAGTTCAGCAAGTGAGATGTTTCAGTGCAAACTAGCTGGCACGTTTAAATGGGTCAGGAAAGCGACATAAACTCAAAGAAATTAATCCGAGACAACATTAATAAGCCAGTTTATGTATTTAAATGAATTTGCATTTGTGGTGAATGCTCGGTTGCACTTTCAGTCATGGATTTGGCTCATAATTGGTGCTGTCATCACAGTTGCACGTACATTACAACCTAGTCTCCTAGAAGGATGCTTGGTGCTTAAAAAAAAAAAAAAAAAAAAAAAAACATGATTCATTTTGCTACACTGTCAAAATATGTATCAAAATTTGTCCATTTTTGTTAACGCCATGTCTTTTGAGAAGCTCTTACATGATTTTTTTTCCAAATGAGACAAAAAATGCCTTTGCTTTTGGCAAAGATACAACAATATCTAGAGATGAGCAAAAAGAAACGTTATAAATATAAACACTGATCTTGGCCCACTGCATACTATTAGCATAATACGTTAACAATGCATATCATTAACTAAGAACAAGACTACAATCTGGACTGTAGTTTACAAAGAGACTCTTGGGTTCGATTGTCCACATAAATACTGTTTTCTGTGTGATAATCATTGAAACTTTTGTCACTAGGATGAAATTTTGTATAGTTCTGCATAATTTACATACTACCTGCACATCATTTGAAAGGCTTTCATTTCACATCTCTCTGTAAAATAACAGAATAAAGGGAGATTTGCTAATTATAGAATGAGTACTTGGATTATTATGCAACAGAAACCAGAATTAGGTTTGTCATTGAAAGAACGGTGAGGCAACCAGTGCATTCACTGGCATTCATTAAAAGACTGTGTCAGATTGCCTTTCGAAATGCCTCTACAGCCTTGGCCACACCAACGCTCTACCCTCTCCTGACGCCTGCGTCTCGGCAGCTGTGAAATTGTCTCGTGCCACAGAGCGAACCAGCTTTATCTCCCACCGAGCAGCACTAACCCACAGATAAGACGGAGGGAGAGACGGATGGTGCGTTCTGTCCGTCTACCGTTAGTGTTGCCTTGCGCGACTGCGCCGTTAGTGATAAGGCAGGAAAAGGGAAGCAGATGAGTGTAGGGATTGTCTTGGAAGAGCAGAATTGCCTTGCTATCACCTGCTCTTACTGTGCTTCTCCAAATATCTCACACACAGGAACAAATTGAATTTCCGTCAGTCTCCTTTAGAGTCCAACACAGTGTGTTTTCCTCCCCTTCTTCAACAAAGCCCGGCTGTGTGTTTACAGGCCCTAACTCTATTATCTGGGTCTTTGAGGAGATAGCGCACATGCGCCAGGCTCATCATGCTTCAGCTCGGTGAACATCTGTGTGAGTTGGCAAGGACAGATTTGGGGGGTTGTGATCACTAAACTGCTGCAAGCTCCACAGATGATGCTTGTCCCATCTGCAATGGCTTTGAGATGTCATCTCTGAACACCTGACAAATGACGCAGTAAACATTTTAGTGAGAAACCAGGTTATTGTGGCAGTGGTTTTGCATAGTTGTAGAGAAAACCATGACACTTTGCCTGTGCATCACAATAATATCCATTAGGGATTTGAAGCATTCTAAAGTTGGACAATTTTTAACATGACACCTTTCCTTAATATAAAAATGCTGCATGGCACAACACCACCGTAAAAAACAAAAACAAATAATAAAATAAATTATTTAAAATAAAATCTAGTTGAAAATGTCAACCTAAATAATAGAGGGGAAAAAAACTCATGGTGTAACATGCTGAAAAACATTGATGCAAATGCAGTAGACAAAGACGTGCATTAAATGGATATGGACATTTTAAAATATGACAGAACTGGGATGCATGATATTAAAATTCTCGATGATGACAATATCCAATAATTGTTTATGTTAAAGGATAGTTCACCCAAAAATGAACAATCTGTCATTAATTCCTCCACTCATGCCATTCCAAACCTGTTAAGACCTTTGTTCATTTTCAGAACGCAAATTAAGATATCTTTGATGAAATCCAAGAGCTTTCTGGGCCTGCATAGACAGCGATGGAACTGACATGTTCACGTTCAAGATTAAGGACATCATTAAAATAGTCCATGTGACATCAGTGGTTAAACCTAATGTCGCATGGACTATTTTAGTTTTCTTTGAGCATAAGCTGTTATTTTAGTTTTCTTTGAGCATAAAAAATATTCAGTGTCCTTACTACCTTTCTGGGCCTTGAATGTGTCAGTTGCGTTGTGGTTTATGCAGGGTCAGAAAGCTCTCGGATTTCACCAAAAACATCTTAATTTGCGTTCTAAAGATGAATGGTTTCATGGGTTTGGAACGACATGAGGGTGAGTAAATAATGACATTTAATTTAATGAATTTTCATTTTTGGGTGAACTATCCCTTTAAGGCAAATAAACAATGAATGGCCGGTAATAAAAATTGATAAATTAGAAATACATCACTAAAAACTAAAATCTTGAGGCATCACAAAATAATAATGTACAGTACAGGGCCGTGCTTTCGAAAAAAAGAAGACGGAGACAGAGAGAGAAAGTGTGAAGGCAGGCTGCTAAAGGCAGTTCAACATTGCAAACATGAATTCAAAGCTCCAGCAAGCCAGGAGGTTAATCATCATATAGAATATTTGTCACACTTTAATTCTTGTGATTAAGTATATTTCCCATTATAATCACTTGTCTTGATACTAGTAATCTATAACACATTTTATTAAAACCATCTAAATAGTAGGCCAATAAATAGTTAAAAAATAATATAAATGTTCTAAATGAGTTGTTTATTAGTATATAAACAGATTTATGCTGTAAAATATTAAATTAAATGTCTAATACTTATAGGGGAGAGTGGGGTAAGATTAGCCATTTTTTTACTTATGTGGTCCTCAAGATAAGTTAAAATGATGCAGAAGTACAATGAAAGTATCTATCCTATCCTAATGAAATTATTCCCAACATTTTAAATGATCAGAATGTATCTATGCCAAAGGGTTCTAAAAAAATATGTCTTCTGGACAAAGACTAACTGATATGGATATTAAAAATATGACAGAAATAGGAATGCCCGATATAAAACTTTCAATCAATAACGATAAGCCAATAATTATTTATGTTATGACGAATAACCAAGAAATGGATTAAAATTCTATACAATTTTGTCTAAATAAATTTAAAATAAATCACTTAAAACTAAAATCAGTCTTAAAGTAAACTTAGGCATCACAACAATATAATATACAGTATGAAAAATGGATTTTTATTTTGAGATTACATTTAACAGTGATAATAAATGAACTTTCAGTGAGCGTTAGATGATGGCAAACATAACCTAAATGTGAAAATAGGGAAATGAGCATGCACAATTAAATACAGAAAAACTGAAACAGTAAAAATGTCTAATATCAGCCACTAACAGATATGTTAACAATACACTGTGCATATAATTAATCAGCATACTGTATACAATTTGATTAACACAAGGAAACAAACAAACATTCTGACAGATTTTGTGTCAGCATAGACAAAGTTATGTTTACATCTGCCATGTTCTTGCTTTACCTGTGAGCTCTGGGTTTAATGTGCTTCATGACATGACATAAACATTTCTCTCTCACACACACACACACACACGTGTATACACACACAGGAGTTACTTAAAAGGTTTAAAATAACCTAGAGACTGAGTACTCTTGTATCCAGGCAACAGGAGAGCAGTGGGGGCTTCTAGAGGTGTAGTTGTTGTATTTGTGTGTGGATGAAACACTCAGTGACCTTGTGTTACTAAGTTAGCACTGGCTCACATCTGCATGATATGTGAATCAATAATGTGTGTTTTTTGATTGAGGTTTTAATTTCCCTTACCTTTGTATAATCAAGAGTGGGGGGAGGGGTTTAGACAAATGTAATGTTGTGTAACATGGTGGGGGATTCACAAAGAATAAACTGTGCCTGTTGACAGTGCTGTTATTTGTTATTTGCACATGCTCTCTGTGTTGTTTTAGCGCCGAATCACTAAAGGAATTATGCAAATCAGGTAACAGCACAAAATCTGTACATCACTGTGCAGCATCTCTCCACCACTGCAATCCAGATGCCCGAATCAGGTCTTTAAAATGCTCAAAGACACCACTCATCTGAATATATGGCTTCTCATGATGATCTTCTCCATTACAGTATGTGATGAGTAAATCCTGCTATAATCAATAGACAATATACACAGATACCTCTTTTAAATCAAGTTCTGTTTACCAACTGCTTTCTGTGAGCATTAATGATGAGAAGTTCATTTCACGAGACAAACAGAAGTGTTCAGTTTGTAGTCTTAAAACTAAAATAAGAATTAGCATTTCCTGCCATAAATTACCATGGTAACTTCATATGGGTTTTTAGATTAGTGGTTTTACTTTAAGACTAAAGTAAAGTCTGTGCTTTACATCATTAGACAAGTCCGCTTTAGTAGGTTGGGCTTTCACATGTTTTGTTATATTTTAATACATGTTTAAATGGATCCATAGAATGCTGGATTTAGGGTTGTCACAAAATATTGTTACTGACGATAACAATGTCATTATTTAAAAACTTATATACTTAAAAAAAATTATAGTGATATCATATTAATACTACACATACAGTATTATATTGATAGAATGTTAATACTAATGTTGTAAATAATCCAGTGTGGTAAATAATCTGGAGCAATCTTGATACTCCAGCACAGTAGGTGGCGGTAATGCGGTTACCATCTGTCATAAAAAGAAAGACAGCAACAATGCAGAAAGATGTTTAGCTAATATTGCCACACAAAATCTTGTCGGAGATGACAGATGAAACGGGACATTCTATCTGGACCCGAAAAAAGTTTGCTCGCCAATGTGGAAGTTTTTTTTGGATTCCGTCTACAAGAAGTGCCTATCAACAGAATGGTCTTTGTGTACGCCTTTGTAGGCTACAGTAGGGCTGTCAAAAAAAATTTGAATATTCATTGAATTTAACATAAAAATCCACATTCAACTGCAAAAACGTTGCATTCAAATTTTAGGTGTACGTTAAGCAAGCCTTATCAGGGACATATAAGATGCGATGACAGTGTATCATTACATTTTAATGTTTTTGTTTGCCTATCCAGTTGAAACCATTAAATATGGCGCTGCTGCATTGTTCATTCAAAATAATGTGGAAAAAGGGAACATCAATGCAGAGAAGATATTGTTTATATCACAACTAAAACCAAGCCATTCGAACACAATATATATTTTGCACATTTTCTATAGGGACTTCTATCACCGCTGCACTGTTTAGGAAACCATGTAAAGCTAATGCAAGTTCAACTTTTAAAAAAATGTTTTTAATGTCTTTATGGCAAGACTTTTTTATTTCATTTTCAAAATTTCCATAAATATCACAATAATATTGTTATCATGAATTATTCTGGCAAGGAAAATCGTGCAGTAAAAATCTGATACCATTACAGCCCTACTAGGAATGTTTGGTTTCAATTTCTACATTCTCTTTGGCTTTTTTGTGTTATTATAACTAAAATTAGATGCTATTGTATAATGAGTAAAACTGACTATAATTAACAAATACTGACTAAATTTATAGGATATTTTCATCAAAAGACAAAAAAACTTTTACCAAAAACAAAAAAACTGTCACAAACCACTACAACTACCTAAAAGATGAGAGTTACTTAAATGCTTGAGGAATTGTTGTAGTCCTAATACAGAGGCTTTTTTTGCAGTCCGACCATGTATAATTTATGTTGTAGAACAAAACATTAAAGTCTCTTCAAGTAACCTGAACCACAGACCTTATTTTAATCACAAATCGAAGACTGCTATTCTAGAACTCCTTTAGGAAATTCCCAAGGGAAGCCATGGTGAATTAGTCTTCCGGGTTGGTCTACAAATTGATTTCATGACTGAACAGTTCTATAGCACTGAGTTTTGTGAATAGGGTGCAATCAATAATGAGCCTAATTTACATAGAAATGAGACATGTTTGTGCTGAAAATAATGACAATGACTTTTTAAAAATAAAATATGTTGCAACTCCAATGCATTTAGCACCTGGTTAAACTGGATTGCGGGTGCTTAACAAATAAGACTAGTTTTTGTGCAGAAAATGCTTTGCACAACATGGGCACAAATGTTAAATGAATTCACTAGCTGGAGATCCGTAAATGACTCCAGCAGGAATGATTTGGAGTTATTCTCTATGACAGTCTGTAATGATTGGATATGGCAAATATGATGGAGCACCACACACGTGTCTCCACTCACAGGAGAAATATGGTGCAGCCAGTGCTCGTCCATACTCAAATCACAAATGAAGATCTTTCAGTGAACTTCAAACAGATTATCAGAACAATCCTGCGGGAATCAGGGAGCCATAAGTAAAATTACTACACCCGAGGCACTGGAAATGTCAAAGTATAACCCTATTATAAGCCAAGCAGAGCACCTCAACAGGATTACACCAAATCATCACGTTTTTCAAACTTTCCCAGCAATATCTTCTAAAGCTCCTAAATCACAAATCACTAAATTATCTGCAGTTCGTCTTTGTGACATCCTGAGCAACCTTACGGAGTATTACAACATTTTATCACGACTGCAACTGCAGTGGCAATGCAGATGAAGAAAAAAAAAACTAATAATGAAATATTTACCTCACCCTGAAAAGGCTGTGGTAGCACTACTCATAAATTTAGTTTCCGTTATTGTGCTTTTGAAACGGCACATTAGCAGGATAAAAAGCCAACCTGAGTCCGAGCTGTACATGTAGACGAATTTGGTCCACCTGAAGTGCTCGACAAGGGCGATCAGAGCATCCTGGAGCTCAGGTCTCAGCTGGATCACAAACTGGTTGTTGGTATCGATGGGGAAGCTGGGCGTGACGAAGCACACGTGCAGAGCACCACAGAACGACATCAGCATGTTCATGGTCTTCCTGTCATACAGGCCGATGATGGCGTACACTCCTTTGGAGAACTGGGAACAAACTGAGAAGAGTACAGGAGAAGAAATGTAAGATTAATGTAATGGACATTAGATTTGCATTATAAAATACAATTCGCCAATACAGTAGGTAATAAATAAATACAAACATTTATATTTTTCTTATATCACATGGCAGAGGTTTTCAAACTAGGGTCCATGGAAAATTTGATTTTACAAAAGATTTACAATGAAAGGGGTAAGACTTTAGAGTAGGGAACACATAATCGCCACAAACTATTAATTTGCTGTTTGCTATTAACAGTCAGTAAGGTAGCTGTTAAGTTTAGGTATTGAGCAGGGTTGAGAACTGGTTCTTAAAATAAAGGTTTTTCTAAACAGTAGGCCTATTTAGGCTTGTCAAAGTTAATGTGGTCATTTAAGATATTTATTTAATATTAAAAAAAATTTGGAACAGTATTTGTTGTGATATGCAGTATATTTAGGTTATAGGTTAGGTTATATATACTGGGTAAATAAAATACAAAAAAAATCATACTAAACACAAATTTAAATATTTTCCAGATCATGTTCTAAAAACTAGCTCTGGCTTTACAGTGACAACATACTTTTTTTTTTTTACTTTAAAAAATGCATTATATTTTCTCACACACTTTTCTTATTAAATAGTTATACTTTTATCTTGATAGTAAGTATTAAAAATAATAAGTACTTAAAAAAGTATGCATTGATGCAACTAATGTATGCAGAATAAAAATCAGCTCATTAACAATATAAAGCTTGTGAAACACTCATTAGCACAAATTTTCAATCAATACGCAGGGATGACAGAAGAAAGCAAGTGCTGGGTAGTCAATACGTTATCTAAAATTCTGCCATGATAACCCCCAAAGCATTTCCTCCTGAAAAACAAGACCTCAATATGTCTTGCCCTGCATTCTTCTTTGTAATTACAGTGACAGTAAAACCTCCACCCACCAATCATCTCTGCTCCAGCCCCCTCACAGCCGGCTAAACCCCATGTGCTTAAGAAGCACATGGCAATTGATTTTTATTGCAGTACTCCAGAAGGGGGCCTGTTTCATGCATTTGCCAGTCCTTTTTTGCAGACAGTGTCAAATCTGGGTCTCCTCAAGGAGAAAACTCCAAAACACTAGAAACACTGAGGTAATGAGTTTCCTACATTTTCACCTGAACTCCAAACTGTATCCTACCTCATTCCCTTCACTTTTATTCTGTAATTATATAAATGTCCCTCTGGGACATTTCACTGCTCCACTGTCTTTTTTAAACCCTTCCACATTGCATACATTAATAATAATGCAGGCGTTTTTATACATAATTATAGCGCATTTGTAATAAAACACCATACGAGAGCCTCATTTACCATAAATTTCAATCTCAGCGGCTAAAATTCTAAAGTGTTTTCAAGCTAGACCTTCCATTCGTTCCAGCTAATGTATAATTCCAGGGGAGATTTGTACCATTTGCATTCAGACATGTTGGTTCCCTGGGGCTTTGAGCATGTGAATGAGGGATGTGCCACAGTTGTGACATACTTCAGCTCCAAATCTTCCCTTCAGGCGAGCAAACTTTCAAACCAGCCTCAGAAAACCACTCCGATAGCAGATTGTTTTCTCCACTTCTCATCTATACGGTCGGCACTATTTAAGTCTTAATAATCACCCTCATTGTCCCCTCCACAGCACTGATAGTGAGGATTGACAAATGTACTGTCGCTCGTAGATGTTTATCTTTTAAAACAGGCGATAAAGAGTCGATGCAAGGCTACACAATGCATTTATCTCAATCATTTGGAGAGATAACGCAAGATTTCTGTGTGCACATCTTCTTTATCAGCGTTCTTCATGCCTACCGCAGATAAAAGGAGGAGGGAAACGGCAAATAATTTTTATGCGGTGCTGGCTGGAAGGAGTATCAGGGTTTGAATCTCTGTCTTGGGGTACAGACAGCGTGTGTATGAATGTATAGTTGGGGGAGGAGAAAACAAGTTTCCTGCCTGCGGTGATCTCCATGATGCTGAAAGATTTTTGTGACAGGTGGGTCCAGTGTGAGTGATCTCGTCTGATCTTCAGTCACTGCAGTGAAGATGAGAGGAGCTTCACCGCATCAATCTGTTCCAGCAGCCTCTGTTCTCCTTGCCTTTGGTTATTGAGCAACTGAGGTAAAAAGCGTGTTTGAACTGATGTGCAGTCCTGTGACATGGCTGAGAATCCAAAATGGTGACAGGAGGCATTTATGCCAGCCATGGTCAATCAGAGATGCGGATTTGTACTGGTGATGTTTTGACTGCGATGCATTATACTGTAGCTGTATGAAAGGATAGTTTACCCAAAAATTTACATTTTGTCATCAGTTAGTCACCCTCATGCCATTCTGACCCTTTATTTCTTGTATAAAACCCAAAAGAGACCTATTAGGCAGAACTCCCAACCTTCACCTTGTGTTTTGCTTAGAAAACAAGTGGATGGTTATTTTTACTGACAAGCTCCCAAAAGGACAAAAATAAAGTACCCTATAAGTGGTCCATATGACTCATGCACTATATTCCAAGTCTGCTAAAGGCATACTATACACAACTGGCAATTGCTACCTTATTTCTACCTGATCTGATTCTTTAAAATGACTTGTAGTCAATTTGATTCAGTGATAATATAATCACATTTATAAATAAAACCAGTTTAGTTGCTTGCACATTTTTTTTTTACCAGACAGAGCATTTTTTTTACAGTATTTACAGTGAATTTGCATGAGCAACACCAAAATTTACCCTGTTGTTTTAAATATGTAATTAATTTAATTTATAAAAATTGCTTTTTTTGGATGTGATGTGTCAGGTTTAACATCAAATAACACCAATTATTGGCACACACATAAAATTTGAAAGCTACAACAGAGATGATTATCTGCAGTCAGCCACACAAAAAATTTTGGTTGGTTTCTTACACAAGTCTATTGTATGTATTCTGAAGAATATTAAAACTAAATTAAAAGTCTTGGGATGGTAAGATTTTTGTAATGGTTTTGAAAAAAGTATCTTGTGCAAAATTGTAAGAAAAATAGTTATATTGTGAAATATTATCTGAATAAGAGTATAAATTTCCTTAAGAAAAATTACTGACCCCAAACTTGTAAACACTGGTATGGAAAGTAGTGGATCACTTTTATGGTGCTGTTTTTAAATCAGTTTTATTCATGTTTATTTGTACAGCACTTTTCACAATACACACCATTGCCAAGCAGCTTCACAGAAAATAAATGAATGTAATAAAATCACGATGTGTGCGATTTCTAAACCACAGATAGCACGATTTCTCCGCCACCCCCCTCGCGGTGCATGTCGACTGGCGCAGAGCAAGCGAGCATTTGCATTTCATTCCTATGGGAGTTGAGATTCACGCTTGTGCGGAAAAAAATGTTGATAACGGCCAAAAGTTCAGAGATGTTCAACTTTATGCAAATAGCAAGTGAAAAATGGCAGGTGGCAGCCAGTCTCTGTGAGAAGCAGGTATGACATCTGTCACGAGTTTTTGAAATATACTGATTGTGCTTGCATTTCTGCTGGATTAAGTGCTTAAATCATATTGTTTTACACACTGGATGTATTAAAGTTGTTTTGACATGTATTTCATTGGCTGGCCTTTAAATGTTTCAATGTTGAAGGGGTCATCGAATGCCCATTTTCCACAAGTTGATGATTCTTTAGGGTCTTAATGAAAAGTCTATAACATACTTTGGTTAAAATTTCTCAATGGTAGTGTAAAACAACACCCTTTTAAATAAAATTACCCCTTTAAATAAAATGACACTTTATCTTTACTTTGGGCATTCAGAAACAAAGTTTGCATCTTTCCAACATAATTGCTATGGTCATCATATTACCTGTGAGCTGTAATTACTTGTATTTACCCATATTCATATTGTATGGTCTGTTCTATTTCACATTTATTTAAATGTGTAAGGAATAGGGATGTAACAATTCACTCAACTCACGATGTGATACGATTCACAAAGCAATACATTCATATAAACCCCTACTCCCAAGTGTATCACGATTCCTTTAACATCTCAACCAACTTGATTAGGCACCTCTTTTTATTGATTTTCAACCAGCTCAGGGTGCATCATTACATCCCTAGTCTTGAAATACTGTTTTAAAATCTAAATTCAGCAAAAACGTAATATTAATAGGCTATAAAAAACATTTACAATTGTATTGTATGAAAAACAAAAGCTTGTTCATTCTGCATAAGATTTCCTTGCATGCTTCACAAAGAAAATAATATTATAACAGGGCTGAAATGACATGGGAATGAGTTAATGTCAAAATGTAAATTTTTTGGGTGAACTTTTCCCTACAAAATAATGAAAAGGTGGCAGCTCATCGCTGAATCCTGTAGCATTAGGGCCCAGCATTTTACTCTGCAAGAAAATTTCTAGATCATTTCAGAGATTACAGCCAAGCGGACTCTTTTTGTCACCTAACAGAATCAGATTTTGTCCCTGGTGTCCTCTAAGCGGCTTGTAGCCTCAGTCTTTGCAAGATGATATATCTGATGAGGTACATTTTTATCACTGTATCACTCCAGCCCAGTGAAGGTCGGGGAGCATACAGCCCCACAGGCACATATCCTGAAATCACCACAGCTAACCTCAGCCAGCTTGTGCCATTCCCTCCGAACTGCATCCAGTTCCTAATGTCTAATGATGCTAATGCATCCCCGTCATTTATAATCAACAATGAAGTTTACTGATATCACAAAAATTTACTGATGCTTCATTTTTAAATGTATCAAATTGCTGGAAGTTCTTGCTAATGGCTTTTTCAGATGAAGCTAACATGGCTGCGTGAGCTATCCTTGGCAATCTTCTTTGGCTATTCAGGCTAGCTATCACATCAAGGCATTCGCTGTCTTTGAAGTCTTCCATCACTTGTATAGAAAGCTTCGAATTAAGGCAACCACACAGGTAAAAGCTCTTCAGCGGTCTATGTGACTTCCACAGGGAAGACACACAAAACAGTGTTTGTTCCTGAACTCACTCTGACAAGAGCTTCAATGGGTCCCTTTGGAGCCCGGCTGATTGACATGCTGTGGACATTTGGCCCGACTGCATGTCAACGTGATGAAAGGACTGATACGTGCTGAAAGGAGGACCACGGGACTAATGCCAACAACAGACTGTCATAAAGGCTTGTGATATGGCAAAAGCAGAAACAGATTCTTAAAATAATTCATGTATGGGTGAAAATGAATCTGTCCTATTCACAATAGACAAAAGCCCGTCTGCCAGGTTTAAAATGGTGTGATGACGGGGTTTTATTCAACTAGAAAGGCATGAGGAGAAACACTCATCGCCATCATGACATGACACTGACTGGTTATTTCAAATGGGAGGTCGACGTACTGCATGTAGCTCACTACATTAAACTTCAACTTCGACATTACATCAAAGGTGCATGCAATTCTTCAGCATTAATATTGTATAGCCATTTTCATGTGGGCTGATGTTGCATTTGAAAACATCTAAGGGCCAATTCTGATAAACTGTTTACTGTCAAATACTGTGATGCATTTCAAATGAAGGCTGAAATGTAGCACTGCCTGAAGAGGGATAGTTTGAAAATTACATTTTTGTCATCATTTACTCACCTTCATCCACAAACCCATGTGAATTTCTTCTGTTGAACACATACAAGATATTTGGGGAATGTTTCAGTTGTTTATATCCTTTCAGTAAAAGTCAGTGGGATCTTATCTACATTGGGACCCGCTGATTTGCACTGTATCTGAAACAATATGAGAGTGAGTAAATGATGAACTCAAATTTCCCTTCATAAACACTCACATCATGGGACCCCTATAAGTGAGCGTTAATTTCTGTAGGCGTATAATCCCATAAGCACTTCCACTATTCAACTTGCCGTTCCTAAAGTAATTATCACTATGTAGGCAACCGTATTCTACGATCTGTCCACTGCAGTCTAATCTTAACACTCCATTCCTCTCGATATAACACTGTACAGTGTCTTGCCATGTCAGTTAAAGCCCACACTTATCAGAGAAGGTTAAACTCTCCTTCATGTGGTAATTTGGGGAACAATTTCCCTTTTCAGAAGAACACCTGTCCTATTCCAACTAAATATTGTCAGTTCCTTCCTACATAAGTGGATTTTTCACTATAACTCACTTTGTGGCTCTGCTCCCACTTGCATACATCAAAACCCCTGAAAATAATCACTTTGGCTATGATGCAATGAATAATAGATTAAATGAATCTATTTGAGTCGTGCTAAACGGTTACTGTAGCTCTTCAGAGTCAAGGCAACTTCAGTAACCATTTCAGGCACATATCTAAGAAAATAAGAGTCTGTACTGCTGTGTGTGCTATTTCTGCCATACATGTCATCTATTTTACAAAGTATTATAAACATGATAACAGATAATGATTCACAGTAATGGGAACACGTCTGAATGTCTTATTCAAAAAAGATAAAGCCTTTACATGTGTTATACAAAGAAGTACATACTTCATGAGTAAAGGATGATAAAAGCTATAATAACATATGAAGTGAACAACATCCAAACATCTGATCTGGTTTGCAGAATTAAATACAGGAACATATGTTCAGAAATGCACGAGACCACGTTGCATTTGTAGTATAGACATTACTCTGTCCTGATGTGATCCCAGACAACAAGGACCACCTATTTCTGATAATCAGCAATTGCACTAAAACAGAGGTTCTCAGACCTGTTCTTGGAAACGGTTGTGGGTGTGAAATGGAGGGAGCTACAAGAACAGGGTTGAGAGCCACTGCATTAAAACAAGAGTTGGTTAGAGGCGCTTTAAGGAAAAGCGACCATCTGAACCCCCTCAAAATTCAATCACAAGTTTTCAGATTTATAAAGCCATGCGTCCACCAGAACCTGCGAAAAATTCCATTTGTAATACCCAGTCAGCAGAAGATTGTGCGTACATGAATCTCCCCCTCGTCTCCACCCCGAAATAGCTATATACTGTATGGAGCTTACAACACCTAGTTTTAATATGCATAACGTAATCTGCATATCATTTCCATGCATATTCCATCCACATGACAACACGTTAAGGGTACAATACATTAGGAAAATATGAGATATGTACTATAAATGCTTTTTGAGATGTCACGTTGCTTTTCAATTTTATTAAATTTTGCCTATAAAGTAAACATATATTTTAGAATGTTTATAGCCTATATTTGAATGGAGATTATTTTTTTGCAGTGTAATAACTGCCTAACTCCCCATGTCAATAACAAAACATTTTGAAAATAAAACATGCATATCTTAGTTTTCTTCAAATTCTATCTTTTAAATATGGTGTTTGTCACAATATTGGGAAGATCATGAAAGGGGTTATCATTAGGCTACTGTCAGTGTGCGACACACCTGTGAACAGAGGTTCTAGAGTACTGTCATCGAACCTGTTCAAACCGGCCAATGGACTGTTTGATCAACGAGTGCATCCTTATATGTTCCAAAGCCATCAGACGAATCAAGTTCACATCAGTGATCATTATTCACGCAAAAGTATTTTCTCAGACCATGAGTTTTGCTATTTAGAACACAATTTAAAGTGGAATTGTCATGTGCCAAGCAATCCTCGCTGTGATTAAAACATTAAATCACATACAGTACCACAGGAAAATTGTTCGAAAACAGCACATCCACTGCAAATATTTCTGTTTAAACTCATATAAAAATGTTGTAATTTCTGGATAATAATTTCATGAAATTCCAGTGCTTTCTGCAAAAACTTCATTATTGAGAGTGTCATATTTAATCTAAATGTGTATGTCACATGTAAAAAAAACTTTAAAATCATTCTGTTTGCTTTATTATTCCTTTTTTTAAAAAACAGACTCAAATGGGCTTGAAATTATAAACCCACTCTGTACTAGTGTATTGCTATTATAGCGGGTTGGTCATTTTCACTCATAACAAACAAAAGCACATCTTTCAGTTCTCACAGTTGTCCTGAACATATCAATCAAGTAACAAAAACACTGATTTTCTTTTGTTATGTTTCTTAAGCCCCATTCATTGTTCTCTAGTTCCGGTTTGTTCTTGCAGCAAAAAAGGAAAATAATCAAATTATAATCAGACTGAATTTTGTTACACCTCCTGGCACACAAACTGCTCTAGTGATCTCAGGTTTTGTTCTGGGAAGGTGTATGTAGCGATTAGAGGATAAGACAGCAGCCATGCACAATCGCCCTGATGAGCGAACTCTCTGCAGATGTAATTAGCTCCACATAATTACTTTCACACTTCCCTGTGACAAGAACATACAGACTCAGCCCTTACTTTGTGTGTTAAACTTTCCTTTGATAACCTCCCTCTAATAAGACCCTCTCTGGTGTCACCCTATAAAAATGCCCTAAGGTGTCCCCTAAAATGGAAAACATCGCTCCAGTCCCAGTTTCTCTGCTCAGCCTCCAGTAAACAGCCTACTCTGCTTTGAAGCACTGAGATTCACTTAAAAGGGCACATGAGAGAGGTTTGTCACACGCACTCATCTGGGAAAGACTATAGCACATATGAACTTTTCAGGATGATCAGTCTACTGTGCTTGTGTCGAAATATCACAAACATCTGAAATCTCTTCTCTTCATCAAAAGCTGTTTGCATGCTAAGCATTATACAGTGTTGTACGTCGCTGGCAGGGTTGAACACAAACATGGAAAGGTTGTCTGTGTCAATCTCAGACATCAAAGGGCAACATTTGTGACTGACAGCCAGCTGAGCTAGGGATGAGGATGTTTTCACTGTTCGGCTCATCTAAAAATGTTCATATTAGCAATGTAAAGGATGCATTTCATATTCTATATCATGATAGAAAATATGCTGTCAAATCTGTAAATACACTGTGAAAAAAACATGATAAATGTAACAACTGTGGTGCCATAAATTTGCAGAAAAAGGTTGTGATGGTGCTTCAGGCAACGTTTCAACAGAAAAAAACCCTAAACCGACTAAAATAATAAGGTGGCAATAAACAACATAAAATGCAAATCCTTACATAACTGATAACGAAGAATAAATATTTGAATAAAATAATCAAATGTAATGCACTACACAGGGACTTCTAGTGACTTCTAAAAACTATTATATTTTATTTTAAAAGTAAATGTATTGACTTGCAAAATATAAATAATATTATACTTCATGCAAAAAAAAAAAAAACAATTACATGCACTGTCCTTTTAAATCTAATGTATTTTAACTGTATATGGTAAGGTAACTTAAGGTGCAAATTTACTTTTTTTCATTATAATTTAAAGTGTATTTATTTCAGAAGGATGCATAATCTATTTTGAAAACAGGCAAGTGGTCATGAGAGTGAAATTACACAAACCACTTTGGCAAAAGAAGCATTTGTAAATGTGAAAACCCACCACTGGCTTGTGTCAAATTCAACCTCAGTTATTCTAGGACATTTTGCCAGCTTTGCAGTTCCACCTGACATCTTGACGTTATTCTTGACAGTAATCCAGCTGGGTTTAAGACTGTATAAATGAAGGCACATTTACAGCAACAAAATGTCTGAGGTTCTCCTATACTTCGCTAAGCCTAGACTGTTTCACTGGCATAAGTCATCATGTGCAGAGTCGTACAGAAATTCAGCAAAGCAACAAGCGTGATGGAAACAGGTCGTGCGCACTGCAGATGTTTGGTTTGCGAAGAGTAACAGACCTGTGAGAGATACATTAATACAGAACTTACAGGCGTATGTCATGGCAAAGCTGCTCCCCGTGTCCACCATGTCCACTTGTGGTACCAGTTTAGGAACATCATTGTGTTGAGAGAGCGCGAAACGGAACACGTCGTATTCATGGGAGTCGGTTGGAAACAAACCTCCTGTCGAGATTACAATAAAGTCATTCAGGAACAATAACACGTACATGGAATATTTAAACCCAAATGGCTAACTGTACCTCATCCTGTGCGACGGAAACTTTAAATCACTGTCAGGACACGGTTATAAACAATAGCCGCTGAGTACTCACCTATGTTGATGTTACTTGGGAAACTTGAACATGAACACAACCCAAGCAAACCGGTTAAGAGTAAGACGAAGCTTTGCCACATATTTCCGTTTGCATTTGAGAAACTGACAAAAAGCCAAATGCCAAACATATATATCCCAAAGTCTTTGTCTCTTCAGCAGAGCGCAGTGAATCCCAGTCAGTCCTGTTGGTAATAGCGGTGGGTGACTGAATAAGCGTGTCTCTGACAGCCCTACTGACAATGAACGCACTCTCTGTAGTGTCAGCAGAAGAAAGAATAGGCGGATTTTGATCGCTTTCTTAACACCATCACCGCGCGCTCCCGGTAGGTCGTTACTCTACTCAGAGTAGAAGAGCAAATGACGGGGTAAACTTGAAGCTGTGCGCAGACTGTACCATTTTATAACATCTTGATTTCTCCAATTGTTATGCTATCTAGCTATAAAATGTACCTACATAATATATATATATATATATATATATATATATATATATATATATATATATATATATATATATATATATATATATATATATATATATATATATATTAGGAGCATTAAATGGAAGCCTTAAGTGTGATAAACAGTTTATGAGCAACAGAAAATTAAGTGAGACGGTTGGTGCAAACGGTGTTATCCAACAAGAAAACAAACGCAGTTTTAAACACCGCATCTTTTTCTGTATATGGGTCAATGACAAATATAAATATCCGAGACAAAAGGTTTAAAAAACAAGTTTTTAGAAAAATATTTCATGTTGGTCTCATACATTAAAAAAAGTTTATAATATTTTCATTACAAAAAACGTTGATTTGACTATCATGTCAATGTCAAGTAGTAGCCATCAAAATAAAATTATTTTAAACAACATAATCAGTTTTTGTCAACATATTTTTGTATTTCAACATATTTCTGTAATTCTTTGTTACAGAAATTAATTACACTAACATGGGATTAGCCTAATATTATGCATCTTATAGTCAAATGATGATACATTTTTAAAAAAATCTAGTTTAACTAATTGACATTTGCATTCTAGAGTATACAAACATGCAATTTGTTCTTTTAACTGAGTTAAGTGGACATTAAAACACACACATCATCAGTTAGGTCATCACAGTTTATCAGACTGATGTCAAACAGTCCCAATGCCTGTTTAAACTTAAGTAAAACACCCAAATTCTACCCAATATAACTATGTAAAAGAAGACAATTGTTTTAAGGTTCATACTCACTCTGAGCCTTGAATAATAACCCTGACCCAACATTTCTTTTCATGAAACTCATTCTCTTTTAGAATGAAATCACATAGCGGAGTCCATAAAACACTCGTGAAATGAAAAGATGATATGAAACCTACAAATCTAAGGTTTGAATCAATAATTGCATTGCAAACAATATAGCAGAGCATTGCACAGATTCTATTCCATGAATTAATAAATGATAAATGCACATTGTATTCACATCTATATTACATGTACTGTAATGCATTGCAAACTGAAACTGTCAGCACTTTCTGAATTAAGGCTTTTCATGCTCTATAGTGAAATGCATGAGTAATACAATACATTCCATGAACTTATCTAGGCTAAATACATTTTATTTTGGTTGTGATGATCAATGATTGTGCACATTTAAGTAGTTACTACTCCTTTTATCTATATTTTCTATTCTTATTCAGTTATCCAAGTATACTCTTTAAACTACAGCGGTTCAATATAATCATAACACTGGGTTGAAGATGAGTGCTGTCCACTGAGATTAGATTACATTAACAGTGACATAGCCCTTTATAATTAAGACGGCACAAATGGCTTCATCAACTTCAGGATGTAATGACATTAACATCCATGACATGGCAAATTACAGTGTGGTGGAGCTCCAGTCCCCCTTGGCGTACCAACAGAAGGAGGAACTCCACTAATATTCCCATGGTTTATTGTGTTGCACTAGCAAGTGCCAAGAAAATGCCTTATGGAATCAGGAACATGAGTTACTGCAAGTTATCTGAAAAAAAGAAAAGAAAAAAAGAATGAATTATTGAGCATCCATAAATAAAACATTAATATTGTAACTAAAATAAGTGAGGTTTGCTTGAGTGCATGTTATGTAGTTTCTAAACTGGGTGGCTTCAGAATTTAATTAGCTTTGTTTGAGGAAAATGTCCACTACAACAAAAAAGGGATAATCATCTTATGTCTTCTTTGGGGTTTTTGAGTTGGTATTATTATACAATTATACACACAGATTGCATTATTAATTATTTATTTTTATTTTATATTATTTTATTTTTGCAAAATTTATAGAATATAAAAAATATTAAATACTGTATAGCAGAAGTTGTCAGAACTTTACCATAAAAATACAATGACAATTAAAATTTTTGGTGAAAGTGACTTGACATACAGCCGAGTATGGTGACCCATACTCAGAATTCGTGTTCTGCACTTAACCCATCCAAAGTGCACACACACAGCAGTGAACACACACACACCGTGAACACACACCCGGAGCAGTGGGCAGCCATTTATGCTGCGGCACCTGGGGAGCAGTTGGGGGTTCGGTGCCTTGCTCAAGGGCACCTCAGTCGTGGTATTGCGAGCCCGAGCTCGAACCATTAGGACACGACTTCCCCCTGTATGTAACACTACTGTATATGTCACTAAATAATATTATAATATTATTATATTATCACTAAATAATATATATATATATATATATATATATATATATATATATATATATATATACATACACTGTATATATATATATATGTGTGTGTGTGTGTGTGTGTGTTTATATACTGTATGTGTGTGTATTTTTTTTTTTACATATGTATATTACAATATTTTACTGTAAAAAACGTATTAGTTTTGTAAATTTAAAATTAGTCAAGCAATTCAAAATTTTTTACGTAAAAACATTTTTCATGTTTATGTTCATATTTTACAGTACACATATTGTCTTACATTATCAAGTCAACAAGTTTAACTGTAGCATTTTTTTTTTTTTTTTATATATTTTTACAGAAGGGACTGTATTTTCGTAATCCTTGATTAAAGATGAGAAAAATCAGCTGTTTCCTAAGCATACAGGATAAGATTCTGAGTTAGGATGTTTCTGTTATACAGCCCCAGAAATACAGGTTAAATGTATGTATGAGGAAGTATGAATACTGCTGGAGGTTGTGAATATGAGAGCTGGCGTGAACATGATTTTTTTGTTTTCTCTGGTGCTGTAAGTCTGCTTCAACATGTAGTAGGCAGAACCAGGCAACACTACATGACCACATAAATCTGGTCCTGGTGGATCTACATGCCATGGAATCAAAACGGCGCACATACATCCCGGTTACAAAAGGATCCATCCTGGTTATTCTTGTAAGCGCTGGCACCAGTTTTACTGCTGCTCTTTGATTTTCCCCTCAGAGAAAATCTGAGGATACTTCAGATCTTAGAAAATCAGCTAAGAATATGTACAGTCAGACAGCTTAAATTCACCACGCTTTGTGATTCCGCTAATCTTCATTCAGATACCTGTGAACCAGAGTTAGAAGAGAGAAATGCGCAATCAGCTTTTTCCTGACAGCATCCCAATCTCCTGGCTGTCTAGAAAAGAGCTTTATTTGGTTTATCTATCTTTAGGCAGTCAAACGTCTTCTGAAAAGTCATCCAAATCAAATTGACCTGACAAAGTAATCAAATCAATTGATTCTAAGGAACGTAATGCTAATGAATAAAACAGTGCCAGAGCCATATTGGATTATACTTGAGAATAAACAGCCAGAGGTATCCCACATTCACAGTGCTATGTATAGCAATTTGTCCCGAAGTTCACAGCAATTCTTTGACGTAAAGGTACAAGTGAATTAAATATTTAGTGAGTGAATAATGCAGCACAACCTCAGGTTAGTTGACAGTTACTATTACAGAAGCCTTGATTGTGCAGTTGTGTTCTTAAAGGAGAGTGCTCTCAAAGAAAGGCCCATTTGAGCACAGGTAGAGCCCTCAGTCCAGGCCGTTTTGATGAGGCATAGCTAATTCAGCAGCTCTGGAAGTTACATTTGTGTTTCAATTATACCTTAAAAGTTTTTCACTTTTGAAAGTCAGACAGGGAAGCAACAGGAAGCACTGAAGCCATTACATCATTATAGAACAAAGTTCTGTGGATAGACGGGGGGGAAAAAGACGTCATTCCTTTCACATTCATTTGGCCAGTGTCTTAACTGTCATGCCCTGTTTTCATAAAAGTCAAGGGAAGAGCCAAGTGTTTGACCCAAAAAGACCAGAGCGAGTTCTTTTTTGAATTAGGACTATGAGAAACAGGTTTTGATTTTGTGTTTTGTTCTCTGCACTCAAAAATAATTCTTTGGCTGAAGTTAATTCAGTTGGCTGAGCACTGGAAATGGGTTTTCTTAACATTAAATTAAACTGTAAACTCTGTTCAGATACCTTGTGTAGCAGAAACTTAATTAATTAAAACAATAAAGTTAAACGTCAAAGCAACCCAACTGTATTTCTTGCAGTTAGCTGTTAGCACACACTAAAGGTTACTTTAATTTAGCATAAGTGAAATAAAATAGATAAGTTAACATAAGTACAGTATATGATAATTGGAAGAAGCATATGCAAGACTGGTCACACTCAGATACTTTTAGTGTTGTTCGAGTAAAACAACAACAAGCTAACTTTATTTCCATTTCCATTGGGGAAGTCGTGGACGATTGGTTAGAGAGTTTGACTCCTAACCCTAAGGTTGTGGGTTCAAGTCTCGGGCTGGCAATACCATGACTGAGGTGCCCTTGAGCAAGGCACTGCACCCCCAACTGCTCCCTGGGTGCCGCAGCATAAATGGCTGCCTACTGTGTGTGTGTTCACTGCTGTGTACTTGGTTGTATGTCATGTCACTTTCACTTTTTTTTTTCTCAAGCTTAGCTGAAGCTTCACTCCACACAGTAATGATGTCACATGTTCCCCCTTTGTGTCTCATGTTAGACTTTTATTTTAAAGCTCTGGTATTTTAATTTTTCCTGTTCTAGTCATGTAGTCCATTGTAGTTTCTTTGTTGATTAGCTCACTGATTGTTCTCATCTGTGTCTTGTTACACTGATTGGTCAGTGTTAAGACACTGCAATTTGCAATTATTTTACATTTTGGCAAATTTATATGAATTCTTACATTCTCATTGGTACATTTTTGTACAATCTGCTTACATCCTATTGACTGTTAGGTTTAAGGTTGTTTTTTATATATATATATATATATAGGTTTAATTTTCATTAAGCATCAGTTCATATGAATTCAAAATCTAAAAAGAAATTGTCAATTTGTAAAATAGTTACTTTCATGAGACTTTCATGAGATCATGTGCACAGACAAATTATTTATAATAAACACAGCAATATTTCATTAAAAAACAAAACAAGTATTGTCAGTTTTGACACATTTTCCCTCCCAACCTAGTCTAAAGCAAAGCATGCCTATACATAATTTTAACTATTTTTTTAATTTTTTATTTATTTTTATAAATTAAAATGGACTGTATTAGCTCACCTTAAGTTAATAAACTAGACAGACATTTTACTTTGTAGCAGGGTCAGAAATTAACACATAAGTTTTTAATTCTATTAATCAACATTAATAATCATTCTTACAATATCAAGAGCAATAATTGACAACAGCAATCTTTGTCATAATATTGCAGCCATATTAGCTCCTGTTTTTTAACATATAATTTAGATAAACATCAGTTGTTATTGGCAACAATTTAAAGTATTTTGATTAAAAATTCAAGTATTTGACATTAAAGACAACACATAGTTATTAAGGTGGTGGAAAAAAAAATGCCCCGGAAATGAATTCCAGAGGGCAAAAATTGCCCCTTAATGGAAAAGATAATTTCTGACCCTGGTGTGTAACAATACAAAAACATGACTTAATCTGGTAAGTTACCGGGATATCAAATTAATAACAAAACTTAAAAATGTCAGTCTTATCAAAGAAAACTGGGTAAATCTGAATTCATTTTCATATGATGGATGGATGGAGAAAATTATGCTTATTTTTAGGACCATTAAGCTTCTTTGTATTCCTGACATGTGTTCCACCTAATTAAATGAAATAAAAAATAAAAATGTTTTCATTTAATCATCATTTTTAATTAATTTATTATTTATTGAATAAAGAAAGCCCTATAATGGATGGATGGAGGGATAAAGTAATGCTTATTTTTAGGACTATTAAAGATTATTTGTATTAATATATTATTTTCATGACAATTAAGCATGTGTTCCACCAAAAAAAAATTTTTTTTTTTAATTAAAAAATTTAAAAAAAACATTTTTAAACTTTGTCAGGGTTTTTTTCCAATTCCATGTTGGCATTTCTTTGTAATTATTTGGTTCAAAGTAAATCCTACACAAATTTTGCTTACTATAGTAGAATAGAACATCATAATGAACAGGCCATGTTAGCATGTGAGCTTAAGTGCAGTAACTAAAATAGGTCATGTTTGTCAGTAAACTCAGCATTTTCCTGAGTTAAACGCTCTGGTTTCCCACTGGAATTCCCTGTGCATACTGCACATCCTTGGAAATATTTTGTTAATCTTTACAAGCGAGCAGAAATGACAGTGTACTTAACAGGGGAGTAAGAACATCAAATTATGTGGCTGATGGAATGAGACGGATGCAGCTTTGTCAGCATTATTGTAGCAGGTGTCATTACATGTAACATGAGGAATGAATCTGGGCTGACTGCAAAGGTTTAAAGGTGCCGTAAGCCATTTCTGTCATTTTGCTATCTTTCAAAATACGTTAGACCACCTTATATACTTTCAATTATATGACACCCAAGCCCTGCCCTCTAAAGACATGTCAACCAATCCGATAACAGCAAACCTGAATACATAAAAAGCAGAGAAGTACAGAAAGTTTTCTGATTGGCTAATGAATTAAATTAAGAGAACCTTTCAGCAGATATTTCTTCATGTCTTGGCAAAATAACAACAAAGACGCTGAACTCAGGGTCAGCACATGAGGTTTACCAAAAAGCATCAGTCAGCATTATTTTCACATGTATCATTTAATTCTTCAATATGTCATTATGCACTGCTTTTATTTTTGCTCAAGGCACCTCAAAGCACTAGACTTGATCATTTGTCAGCACTTTAGTCTTATTAAATGGGATAACATACAAAGAGATAAGCGTGGATAAAGGATCACATAAATGCCTAGCAGAACTGAGAGGGCTATGTGCAAACTTGGATCTGCCTTTCCTACTTAAATCATCCTTAATTGCTTTTATTTCAGTTGTCATAGCAACTGAGCAGCTCTTTTGTGGGTTTGTTGGGGTGGGGGGGTTGTAATGACTCTCAGCTTTATGGGTCCACAAACATACTGTGAAGTGCAGGAACACAAGCACAACACATCAGGGGCCGACAGACTCATGTGCTGCATGTGGAGGAATGTGAGAACAGAAGCAGTTTGACTTGGTTTTGAGAGGCGCCCTCCGTGAACCTGCGTTATTTTGTTTAATTTGAAGGTTGGATCAACATTTGTTAGCTTGGTAGGGATAGAAACATATCAGCAATGGAAGAAAAAAGCAAAGCTGTGATGACTTTCACCCCCGCTGTGTCCCTGAAGAACACGGCAGCCTGAAACAAATATTACAAAGCAATGCTACAAAACTGCCGGTTGGAGCTGAAAAGCCCAAATGCTCATCGCATTTCACTGGAGCCCAATTAATACTGCATTGGGAGAGTCAGCATTTTCCTCAGCGTTAAGATAGCAGCTCGGTTAATTCAATGAATGATGGCTCGTATTAAAAAATGATTAGCCAAAACTGCTTTTGCTTTGGACTTTCGCTAATTGCTATGTGTTCTCACTAACTCACCCACTGCTTATTAATGCAAGTTTAAATGAAGAACATATTGGCATGACATGACCAGGTGTGGTTTGCTGGCAGGAACAAGAGCTGAGCAGACAACATAAAAAATAAATAAATAAATAATTAAACCTTAAAAAAGAAAAATTAAAAGAGAGGGGAAAAGCTTTATTAATCATCATATTAGTATATAGCTATATATCCTTTTGTTTATTTATTACATAAAGAAGGTAGAATGGAGACAATTATGCTTATTTTTAAGACCATTTAAGGGATAGTTAACACAAAAAGGTTTCTTTCTTCTGTTGAGCACAAAAGAAAATGTCTTGAAGAATGTGGGTTACCAAACATTTGACGGTAGCCATTGACTTCCATAGGTTTTTTTTTTCATACTATGGAAGTCAATGGCTACAATCTTCAAATTATCTTATCTAATGTATTAAAAAAAGCCATACAATGGAAGGATGGATGAATGGATGGATATATGTGTGAATAGAGAAATTATGCTTATTTTTAGGACCATTGAGCTTCTTCATATTCATGTATTATTTTCATGACAATTAGGCATGTGTTCCACCTAATAAAATAAAATAAAAAAATAAAAAAATAATCATTTAATAGCATTATTTTTTTATTTTTTAGTTTATTTAATTTATTAATTGCATAAAGAAATCCCTATAATGGATGGATGGATGCTTATTTTTAGGACCATTACGATTCTTTGTTTTAATGTTTTATTTTAATGACAATTAAGCATATGCACATAAAATAAAATAAAATAAAATAAAATAAAATAAAATAAAATAAAATAAAATAAAATAAAATAAAATAAAATAAAATAAAATATTCACTCAATAGGGTATGTTGACAGGCTTTGAGACTTAACCATAAATGTTATGGGGAAGTCGTGGCCTAATGGTTAGAGAGTTTGACTCCTAATCCTAAGGTTGTGGGTTCGAGACTCGGGCCGGCAGTACCATGACTGAGGTGCCCTTGAGCAAGGCACCGAACCCCCAACTGCTCCCTGTGTGCCATGGATGGGTTAAATGCAGAGCACGAATTCTGAGTATGGGTCACCATACTTGGCTGTATGTCGTGTCACATAAATGGTTTTTAAGCTCTATTAACTCTCACTGAAAAATGGCCTTTGTACTTAAACATATATGTGGTGCGGTTTTTTTAAAGGTCAAAATAATATTTCTTGACCATAAGCACAAAGCATGGCATGGCAATACAGGTAGTGTTACAGGCTTTACTAGCTTCAACAATCAGGGGATCAAAAGTTCACATGACAACCATTTTTAAAGACATTCTGCAACACATCTTTTATGACATGTAATTGGAGAGTTTTATGCGGAGAGTCATGTATATTTCAGATTCAATTAAAGACGTGTTACCACTTAGACAGAAGGGCATTTATAAAGGTGAAAGGGCTTGGCTATTTCTAGCTTTATTAGTTGATGGGAGGCCATTGACAAGCAGGCGGCTTTGCTCATGGGACGGCTACAACTTTCAGGATCCGTCAGTAAGGCCAATTAGAAAGCCAGCAATGGCACTACTGAGAGTGTCTTTATGCTTAGTTCTCCAGCCTCCTCCAGCGAAGCTGTCAGCCCTGCCCATGCGAGAGATGGGCTCGGGTACACCTACAGTCAAAGCTCCATATCCCCCCCTCAGTTCCTCTCCGCAACTTCTGCTAGGCTTGCATTTCTAATGCATAATGCATTAAATAATGTGATGAATAATTTGTAATCTGACAATTAGTAATGTGTTTCTCGGCTGAAACCAGAGGATGAAGGCCATGTTGAGGTGATGTTTTTTTAATGTTATTTTATTCACGAAGCAACAAAATGCAGAGTTGCGCAACCAAAAAGGAGAGAGACCAACGAGAAACTTTCATAACAATAAAAAATGCAGAGCAACATTGCCATCCAGTCTGTTGGGGAGGTAGTACACATTATGGGTGAAGTGTGTCTTGAAGAGCTTTCTTCATGCATCGGCGGTGCCACAAAACCTTCAGTGGTGGTGCTTACAAAACAGATAATGCAAGTGTGTGAATGCATTATGCATTAGAGTTCACATACAATGAATAGTAGCTGCACAGCAGGTTCAGATACAGACCACATTTTAGATCCTGCATCATAGTACATCTTTTATATTAGGTTATTAATAGAAAATAGAGAGAAATATGGTTTTGGGATCAACATTTGTACAATTTAACAAAGCCTACACTGTGCAGAAACAGGCCTTTATTCTATTAAAAACAGCATAAAAGTGAAAATATTATGCATTTGAGCGCTGTTTTAGAGCTTTTAGGACAACAAGGAGCTTCCATGTGTCCTAATGGTTTGTGTTTAATCTAATTCAGTTTGCATGCTCAATACTGCAGAATGCAAACAGAGTAGAAACAAGATCAACACAGCATAAGCTCTGTTCCTTCACTTATTTAGGCCATGCATTGTCTTGATCAGCTATTGACAGAAACACTGTTTATATATCTCTCACAACTCCAGTCCCTATTCAGTAATTTTTATTTTTTTATTTTTTTGCATTACATTGCATTGCAATGTTTTCATTGTTCATGAAAAAGAGAACGCTGTACCTTTGCACCTATTTATTTCTTTTTTTGTCTTTTATTTTATGTATTTATGTTTGATTGAAAAAATAATTCCTCTCACATAAATAAATAAATATTTTTTACCATGCATTTTCATTGTATGAAAAATTGCATGAGATTTTGTTCCCAAGAAAAAGTGATACGTCAACATTTAGGTGAGTAGACGATGACAGATTTCAGTTTATAGCAAATGCAAGTGTGACTAGATTTGTGAAAATTTTATTTCTGCAACAGCATTTTAAATAAACACTTTTATAAGTAGTTTTCTAGTTTTATAACTACAATAATCAATATAGCCTAAAGAATACTTATTTGGCTCATAAAAAAAGTAAAAGATAGAAACTAAGGGTGATGTTTCAGTTAGAGACTTTTGGCTGAAAATCTGACGCATAAGACACACAAAATAGAAACACTTCAGCAGTTTTCACTACATTTTCACGCCCCAAAACCATGAACAGGACAAAACAAACTGCTTTACATGTCTATCAGATGACTTGGGCAGTTCTTGGTCATTGTCAATGAAAGCTTCTATGGAGTCCAAATCCTCTGCCACTAGTTTGAAGATCTGGCTATGCAAGACAATGTTTGAGTTGGCATGACACTTGTGCAGTCTTAAACAGAGAAGCTGTGTTGAGGGCTCTGAAGTTTGACAGTTCATTTTCTATCCCAACCCATCTTTATTCTAAAGAATGATAAAGTTACTGTAAGCGTGCGCGCACACACACACAGTACAAAAAAAATGAGGACAATGGCAAGATAAATCCTATAATTAGCTCTAAAAGCTGATGGAAATAATTGCTGACAGTCACAAACAGCCACTGATGCTCAGAAATGTCTGATGCACAGTGTAGCACCATTTGCATCATCATAGCTTAGTGTTAATATCTAAAATGACACAGGTTATGTTATCTACCCAATAACCTCCTGTTACATGTTAGAGGAAGACCACACACTTTGATCTTGCAAATTCCTCAAAAATGTAGAAAAATTAAGTGATTAAACAAGCCTTCTGTGGCCTAATCAATTTAAATGGAGCATGTGTTGTATAATCAGGTCATTAAATCTATAGATCATCTGTCATGTGCTTCTCCTTCTCCAATCGTGATCTTCTTTCTAATCTCTACATCCTCAGCAGTTTTATTCCTGATAGTTCTGCATTCCAGAGAGCTTCTAATTAACCAGCTTTAGCAAGCATGCTTTGAAGTTAATTATACTTCCAGAGACACATTACTGTGCGCAAGCTCCAATACAGTGTCATGCATGTGGCCACGTACAGGAACGAAGTCTGTTTGTACCTTTAACATATACTGATAACCACCATAATAATTCAGCTGGTAAAAGAGAAAGCCACACAGAGAATCAAAGTAGCTTTTCCATAAGCTGAAGCATATATTAATAAACAGAAGGTGCACAGAGTCATTCTCAGAAGACGTAACATAAAACCCTAGTGTACATAACAGATAACAGAAACTATTAAGAATAGTTTTTTTTTGAGTGCCACACAGGGAATTCTGGGAATATCAGTTTATTGTTTTTGACTGCAAATTATACATTGTTTTGTTTTGTTTTTTACCCCTACAAAACTGTACAATTAACAGAATTTTACTGTAAAATTGCATGAAATGTCTGGTTAGAGTTTATATAGTAGCTACAGGAAATTATTGTTAACCAATTAAAAGTTTTTTTTTCTGTAGCATTTTTACCATATATTACAGTTAAAATTACACTCATTTTACAGTATAAAAAGTGTGCGGAAATGGTGGCGTTGAGGTCATGTGACCATGGTGTAGTTTGTTTAATGACTATGTTTAGCTGTTTACTTTATTTAGGCTTCATAAAAGTTGTGTTCATCGGTCCACATTATCAAACCAGGGTGACCATCATCACTTCAGCAATTTATACTATTGAAACAGTGAGCGTTTTAATGTTTAAAAACTGGCCATATTCATTCCCATTGTAAAAGTTTCACTGTAACCTTTTTTAAAGAACAGGAGGACAAAGTGAAATTCTTTTTTTGGTAATCAACATTATGCTATAAACAATGTCAACTGAGTTTAACTGGAATATTCATTTAGCAATAGTAGCTTAAAACATAGTGAAAATTGACAAAAGCACTTACTTTTTACTCCCTATTTTGAGTACTGAATAACTGAATAATATTTCCCATGGTTTAAAGTGGAGCTACTCATTAACCTTTTAAATGGTCAGCTGCAAACTAAGATTTTAACTTGAGGCTTTTGTGATTTTTTTTTTTTTTTTAAACTTTGTGGCCTAATTAGCTCTTGCTGAATCGTGCTATTGGCATACTGTGCATTAAAGCTCAAACCACTTTTCTGCTAAACTCTTCCTGACTTTCAGTGCAGTGAATGTGTGTGTTGGTCTATGTGAACGCACCACTGACTCCTCCAAGAAAGGCCCAGGGCAGAGCAGAAGCGCCTTCCAGCTGTGAGCCTGTAGGCTGGGCTGGCTTCTTTCTTCTTCGCTTTCGCGTCTTTATGATCTATAGCAGCAAAAGTTTGAAACCACAAGATAAAACACTAATATTTTGCCGTTTTCTAATTTAATGAAAAAACTTTTTTAATTACAAAATGTATTATCAGCATAACAACTTAAGTGAAAGTTGAATTAAAAATGAAACATCAATTTCAAAGAATAGTTTTATGACAGCTGCAATTAATATGACATGAACTCTACAAGTTTAAAACCTAATGATCATGTTCTCCAGCATGATTTGAGATTCAGGGAGCATCTTGTTCTTTATCTTCATATGATACAAACTCAGACTTTTGGACCCCATTGTATATCTGTTACTTGCTGATACAATAATATTGGTAATATTACGAATGTTCCCTGTTAATGCATTGCTAGAGTAATTCTTTACAAACTAGGTCTTGGTGGGCTTAATTTGATTGGTTTGATTTGTAAGCTCACCTTCATCTGTCCTGCGCCCTTGGAATATATTAAGCATTGTCGGATTTTGAAGAAAGCGGCAAACTGAGCATCCCAGACAGGTACCGAGCTGTTCATCATCTTTCACTCCATAGAAAACAGATGGATGATTTGAGAGAAAGTCTATCAGACCAAATGATGAAAATTAATTTAAGGAGAGAAATGCCTTCCACTGTTTTTGCATTTGCTCTACCCAGCTGTACAGGAACAGATTGGTTTAATTGGGTTAAGGGTGTTTTTCACTCGAAGTCTGCTCTTGAAAGTCTGAAAATCATATGAATCATGAGGCATATGAAGATGATACCAATTAAGGAACACATCCTTTGCACACTTTATATGGCTCATCAACTTCTGTCAGATGTCGTTTTCTTTTGAACCTTCATTCATGTGAGTTAATCGTTTTTACCTCAGACAAGGCAGATTTGCTAAATAGAGGAGCTTCTTGTCATACAATGCATGAATCTGAATTTAGTATTCACAGTACTCGTCTCTCATAATAACAGCACATCAAACATGAGGTTTAAAGTCAACCTCAAGGGAGCTAAAAAGGACATGCAAGAACAAATGCTTGTGCATTAAAAGGGCTCTCTACGCATATTTTATTATAGTACAGAAAAGAAGAGATTTACTCTATTTATACCTCATCTATCAACATCGCTCATCGCTCTTCCTATATCCCACAACAGAGAGCCTAGCACAAAAGCAACAAGCAGCTGTCCGCCTTGTGAAAAGCTTTCCTGGATTCTGTCTAGTTTGAGTCAGTTCTCTGGGCAGAGACCCAGGGAGAGACAGTCTTGTCTGCACAGGCATGTGGGACGGAGCTGAGTGGGCTTTCAGTCACGGTGCATTGTCACAGTGATTCACCCTTGCAGCTCAGCCAAGCACAGTGCTATCTCTTCTCCACAGTGCCGTATTCAGGACCACGGACAGGGACAGTCACAGTAAAACACAAGAAGACAGTAAGACGTTACAATGGGCGGCCAAATCAGGAGCAAGTGTGACATTCTTATGAAAGAAACTCCGAAACGGAGCATCAAGCAACCCGCTGCGGAACACGGCAAAAATAAAAAATATAAAAAAAACAGGCTTTGTGACAACAGCTGGTCCTGTCTGTGGGTTGGTAGATACACAGATGTAGAATTTGAGCTTTTATATTCCAGTGGCAGATCGGCTTATATAGTTTTTAAAGGGTACAGATGTCTCTTTGGTAATATTTTGACTGAGAAAACTTTCATAAAGTCTTTGTTTAAAGCTGAAACGTGTCATTTATGCACCACTGGAATTGCTAAAGACTTTCACATTCCAGAGATTTCCTGATTGCAGTATTCTTCTACAGTTTAGCCAAAACTCAGTTTAGTGCACATTTACTTGGGATACAACTGTTTAAGCATCAATAATGTGTCTATTGAGGTTAGAGGAACCTATTAAAAGAATTTAAAAGGAAAATAAGGTTGAGTTTAATGATGAAGTTAAAAAATTCTGTTAATTTGGTTAATACTGTAAAATATTATTATGATATAAAATAACAGTAAAATATGTTTTTAAATGTTTTTTTTTATTCCTGTGATGGCAAAGCAGAATTTTCAGCATCATTACTCAGAAATCATACTAATATGATGATTTGATGCTCAAAGCATTTTTTATTATTATCGCCAATGTAAATGAAAATTTCTTATGTGCTTATTATGTGCTGCTTATATTGATAGACAAATAGTGGAATAAACAAACCATTTCAATGGCTGAGATGAAATATGAGACGCATAAAGAAATAAAAAAAAATCAAGGTAAAATCACGTGAGCATAAAATTTTAGTCAAATTATGCAAAAAGTGTGAAAATATTATTATTCAGTAATATGTCAAGATACATAAAATGCTAGTCCAAAAATATAATTTCCATCAAAGATTTTTGAGATTGTGGTGGGAATTTCCATTTCAGAAATAAATAGGGAAAAATAAGATAAAAATGACAGTTCTACTGTGATGTATTTACAGTGGTATATTCATTGTTGCATGTTGTTTGTGGACAAATGAAACTAGATAAAGACTGAAAATGTTGTTTTAAGAGTTCATTTTCTAAACGTCCACAGGCCAAAACTGCCTATTTGAAGAAACACCCACTTATACTAATAATAGATGTCAAAACATCAAAAATAAACAAATAAATAAAATATTACTAGGATTATATCATTATGAATTAAGGCTTGGCATATGTACAGTAAGTACAAAGCTCCTCCAAAGTTAAACATATGCTCCTCATGGACCCATTTAAGTGTCTGTTTACATCAAGTCAACTGTATCACGACTCTGTTCTCACTAGAACACATTTCTCAATTCACACTCAAACACTCAGTCATGTTAGCATTACGCGTCTGTTGTTAAGATCAAAAGTGTGCGCATTTCCCGCTGGATTTTTTTAGGACGGCATCCTACTTTGATCCCCCATTTCCTTCTGTCAGCAGATTCTCCCCATCTCTGTCTCTCTCTCTCTCAGCCAAGTCATACAGAGAAACAGACAGCATAGCATGATCGCAACAAGATTATAGCTCTGCTGGAACAGAATCAAGCCTGTGTGAAATTGTCTACAAACCAAACAATTCCAAAGAGGATGTTCTCCAAACGACTTCCAATGCACATGAGTTCGCAAGTAAACTGGCAAATACATTATATGCATGAAAAAAACAAAAGTTGATGCTTCTGATAGCTTTGGGTCATACTCTGTTTCACAAGCTTAAACTGGCGAACTAGGATTCAAATGCAAAAACGTTGTACTTGTGCTCATAGACTGGATCATAAGCTTGCAAAAGCTGGGAACTAATGATAAATTATGAGATGCTGCAAGAAACAGATTTGTCATAATTTTGTATTATTATGATGGATAAACCCTTTTTGGGTTTTGTCCTGATGTAATATAGGCTTGATAAATGGGCACTTGCACAATCTCTCTTATACTACTTTTTTTTTTTTTTTTTTTTTTAAATGAGCATATTATACACATATCATTATAAATAGACTATAGACATCAATATATATATATATAAATATATATAGGCCTACATTCATATGTGTGTGTGTGTGTGTGTGTGTGTGTGTGTGTGTGCGTGTGTTTGTGTGTATGTGTGTATATATATTTATATATTTTTCATTTAAATATATTATATATACTGTGTTTGTGTGTGTGTGTGTGTGTGTGTGTGTATATATATATATATATAATTTAAACATTATTTATTTTATTTAATATATATATTATTTTTATAATTCTGCATCTTTCTCTTCTATTATAAATTATTTTTACTTAAAAATAAGCATATAATACATATGAATAAAAAAATAGAAAATACATATTTTCTGTAATATATAATACAAATAAAAAAATGAATAAAAATGAATGAGTAAATAAATATATTTAACAATATTGCACACCTGCCTCTTTTTGTACTAGAGAAAGGTGAAACAGAATTATGATTATGAATATGAAGGAAAATTTCCACAACTGTCATTTCCACCACATCTCAAAAATCTGTGACTGGAATTACACTTTTGGACTAATTTCAGTGCTAATTTCATTTTATATATCTTACATACATACAATTCAGTAATAATATTTAAGCACTTTTTGCAAAATTGAAAATTTACAGCTTTACTGTAAAATATTCTGCACACGGAAAGAGAACAAGATTATAAAGAAAACTGAAGAATTTTGGACACCAATCAGTCATGATACAAACATAGCAGGGGACTAATATCACGTCTAGAAACTCGGTTGGACCAAAATATGTTTTATTGTGAGTGCTGACAGTCAGAGGCTGTTGTGATGTAATGGTCCATCAGTTCCTTATGGGGGCCTTCCCAGAACTACACAGACGGCTGCTGAGAAATGCTCTCAGATGGCCATATGCAGCGACGCACACACCTAACAGAGCAGATTAAAAAAACAGAATGCTTCTGGCATGCAAGAAATGCCAGTCAGCCTATTTTTTTAAACAGTGTGATTAATTGCCATATGAGTTCTGCTTCATCACACATGAAATTAGGAGTCAGACAGTAAATCAACTACAAAGGACGTCTTATTTGTTTTGATCCACAAACACTTGCTGCACTTAAATATTTAAGTTTATTACATATGTTTAATGCTTATAGACATATGTATGAAAAGCATTCAAGATATCCAATGTGGAAAAAAACTGCAAGTATTTTCTTTCAACATCAGTTCTTTCAGCACATACTCTAAGATGTGCTAAAAAGAAACTGAATTTATCAAGTCGTTGGCCCTGCAGGCTTAGACTCTTATACATTTTTAAAGATGTGTAGGAAGGGTGATAATTTGTTCGCAGTGTGTGTTCACAAAGGTATCTGTTTTACCAACTAGAGCCAATAATTATGTCATTATCGCTAATAGCACCATTCAGAACTTGGATAGCGGTTTCAATTTGGGCCCAGACATATTTAGTTTCTGCTTCTGTCTTTTCCCATCTGCAGGTAGAAGCATGCCAATGAAACAGCTATTTCTAAAGTTGGCTTAATAGAAGAGCTACAAGGAAGTGCCATGTTGTGACGCTCAGAGCAATTCTGTTCAGATTATTGGTTTAAAGCTGATCATGCTACTGTCACAAAATAGGAAACCCTTCATGTTTATACATTACTCCCGGAAGAGTCTTAGCCCACACTGAATATAAATATTTTATATAGATATAAAATAACTTCAATATATGCCATATTAGCATCAAATTATATATTAATGCCAAAAATAAAAAATAAAAAAACATACTGTTTGAAAGTTAGATATATGGGTATTGGCCCAGTAAGATATAGGAAATAATAATTTAAAAGCATGCATTACTTTGATCAAAAGCAAAGACTTTTACATTAACATTTTCTATTTCAAACAAATGCAAAAATATTAAAGCAGCACTCATTTGAGAAGATAATACTGAATGTTTTTTGACCACCAAATCAGCATATTACAATGATTTCTGAAGGACAGGCACGTGCACAGGTAGGGCTCAACCTGTGCAGAGCACATGCCCTTTTTGCCCTTACACTCCGAAGTGCCCTTTTTTTGGTGGTGGTTTTTTTTTTTAATCAATGCTATTGGTGACCCTTTACGTCTGTCTGTCTGTTTTACAAATATTTAGCAAATGAAAGTTCTTAAAACGAGCTTGTGTAAATCTTATTCGATCCTCAAGCTGTCAGTAAGCTGATAACTCCGCCCCCTCTATATTCATTGAATCAACTGAAGTTCCACAGCAGCCGCACAGTAGACAACAGCTGAGCTGAACAAAGTTTTGCGAAGGGTAAATAAATATCTTGTTGTTTGAATAAGTACTACTAAACCCTATGTCTATAAAGGCTCATATTTTATTTATTTGATGTCTGACTGACTCACTGACTGAGACATGTGGGACGTCGCCTGAGAGAGAGGGCTATAATTTGCCATCTAGTCATAGCCAATACATAGCCAACACTTAAATAGCCTGTGCATACAGTAGCATTTCATCTTTTATAAAATGCGATTTTGGCCAAATGCATTTTACCACAGGAAAAACTGAGCGCTCCGTCTATATAGCTACAAAAACTAGTTTGTAACCTGTAGATGAAAATGTAATGTGAGGCGCCGTCGCCGTTTTAATGACGGACAAAAAAACAAAATTCACATTTGCACACATTCGCTGGTCAAAAACTATATATTGATAAGTAATACAACAACATATAATTTGTTTTTACCGTCGGAAAATCATAACAGGTGCGCCCCCGCGCTGTTTCGTACTGGAACTTAAACAAAGCGACGAGTGATCCTCGTCACCTAGATAACATATAAGAAATTTCTTATTTAATTAACATTTAGGCTAATCATGTTATGGTATACTCTCCGCTCGTCCTCACATGTATAAGTTTTACTACAGTAATTTAGTAGTAACTAAAAAAAAAATTACAGAAGATCACTGTGAAATCTTTATATTTTATCATGCAGAATGTAATTCATGATTCATTCCAAGGCTTCATTTATTTGATCCAAAATACAGCAAAAACAGTAATATTGTGTAATATTTTTACAATTTTAAATAACTGTTTTCTATTTGAATATATTTTAAAATGTAATTTATTTTTGTGATCAAAGCTGAATTTTCAGCATCATTACTCCAGTTCAGTAGTCTTCAGTGTCACGTGATCCTTCAGAAATGCTTTTCACTGCAACTGTACTTTTCACACTATTTTATTTATTTTTTCATTGCTGGCTTATTTTAGGGAAAGTGTAGTGAATAAGAAACCTTCAAGAGACCAACATCCCTGGTCCACCACAGTATCAAATTTTTGCCAGGTAGGCGGATACATGTTGGATATGTTATAGTAACGGTATGGCTATAGTTTCTTATAATCTGGAATTGAGTTGGACATAATTACTTAAATTATATTTCAAAAAAGTTTGTCAAAAATACTTGAATCATTGCTCACCTTCCCCTCTTCTCAATGTCATTCATAATCATGTTAACCAAATAATACAAATTAGCTTATAAAACCAAACAGAATAGCTAAAAAAGAGAATATATATGGGAGAGGGACATCCCAGTGGATCACAGTGAAGTCATAAACATCTTCAAGCACATGGCTCACAGAAGGTTGCTGTTGTAATTAGGTTTAAAGAAGCCCTTAAAACCCTGTTTATCTATATTATCTAATTATCTAATATTATTATTATGGTTGTTATTAATCGTGAATAAATCTAAAGCTTTTGAGACTATTATTTTGTGTTATTGAATTTGTCATGAAGATGTGACCATTTCTTCCTTTTATGCAGGCTTACTAAATAATCTTGATATAAAAAAAGGGAGGGGGGTGCCCTTTTTCAGTTTCAGCACATGCCCCTCAAAAGGTCTGTGCACGGCCCTGCTGAAGGATCATGTGACACTGAAGATCTGCTAGAAATTCAGCATTTCATCACTGGAAAAAATTACATTTTGAAATATTTTCAAATAGAATAAAGCTATTTTAAATTGTAATAATATTTCAAATTGTTACTGTTTTTACTGTATTTTTTAAACAAATGTAGCCTGGTGAGCAAGAAACATCATATCAAAAAAATAAAAAATATTACAGGCCCCAAACCTATGAATGCGTGGATACACACATGCAAATAAAGTTGTTTGGACAGACTTCGGGCTTTAGACACTTTGAGATGGACAAAGTCATCATTGTGATGAATCAGCTCTTTTTGTCAGTAAATTTTAATGAGTTGTTTATATAGCTCTCCAGTCACTAATATAGTGCAAAAGTTTTTTGTGTGTTTCTATAAAAATAATCACCCAGCTGAGCTGTTTACCGTCCTTCATTATGAATTTCCCACCATGAGTCTTTTCATCTTCATCAATGTTGACCCATGAGAGAGCCATGAGTCGCTTTTTGGGGAAACAGGATGAACAGATGATGAGCATCTCTGATCTTAACAAGTCATGTAATTAAAAATAAATGTTCTGAATTTTTAGGAAAAATAAAAATGTTTAATGAGAACATGCAGCAGGAAAAATAAATTACATCTAATAAGGATTAGATTCATTTTATGGTTCATTGCATATTGCATATAACATCACAAAATGTTTTCCAGATATAAGTATGTAATGTTGTGTCTACAACTGTTGTGGCACTGTGTACTTGTGCAATCACAAGCAAATGCATTATTCACTTTAAGTGGGGAAATGTTCAGCAGAGTACAAAGGACTCTTCCAAACTTTTTGGACAAAAGATTTAAAAAAAAAATTATATTTGACAAAAAATATTAATTGCCAAGCATATAGAATGGCAAAACAGTGCCTTCAATATGAATATAGTGCATCAAACCTGTGTTGAGAAAGTCAGACAATAAAAAATAGATTTTAATGCTATACCAGATGGAAGGAATGAGTCTTGCCGTCTTCTCTTGATGCTGTATTTATTCCTCAAAGCCTGGCTGAGCCCAAGTTGTTCCTTTGTAAAATTATAACCTCTGTGGAACGATGTGTGGGACATTTCAGCTCAGCACAGCTTTTAAACTTACAATCATTGAGGCTAACAACCAAAAAAGTGTAATCAATTAAAGCACACTAATACACTTCTTTGGCAAAACAATTCGCAGTCAAGGACTTTTGGTGCATAATTCTCCAGCCAACTTATTCTCTGTCATCGTCTTTTTGTTTATGACGGCTGTGTGTCCACAAAAATCTCCTCCAAAATGACCGTTGAGGACTTTCAAACACCTTGTCTCTTCATTAACATGCAAAATTCAAATGTACAGATCTGACTTGCAAATGCTGCCATTTACATTCCCTAGTGTGACCAACATCAGAGTCATGTTTAAACAGCAAGTACAACTACAAAAGAAGCTCCCATTACAACATATTCAAAGGTAAAAGGAAGCAAGAATGGTGTGAAGGTCATTATCATGTTCTGCTTTATTCAAACTAATGTATCACTCAAACAGCAGGCAAACTTTCATCAGAAGTCATCAAGCATTATATTTTAAAACGAGAACTTGTGGATAGACTATTCACATCAGTTCATGAAGACTTAATGCTAATGTGTTTATTTAAACATTTAGAAATAACATTAAGGAGTTAAAGGCCAATTAAGGAGTCAATGGTTAGCCTTTACAATACATGGGTATTACGATTCTGGCTGATACAGATAAGCCCATAATTATTTTCATGTTATGGCCAATAACTGATTAATGGATGATATTTAGTTTTTCTAAAAAAAAAAAAGAAAGGAAAATACTAAAAGATAAAAAAAAATCTTTAAATGTTACAACTGAATTAAGGTGTCACAACATACAGTATGAAAAAATTGATTTTAATATTTGATTTTGATTTTGATTTGATTTGAAAAGATTACATTCAAAAGTTATTAAATGATTAGTGTTTTTAAAGATTCTAATCAGTGTTGTTATTGTTAACTAAAACTATTAAAAACTCTTTTTGGAAAAATAAATAAATAAAATAAAATAAAATAAAACTTAGAAAATTCAAGAAATGTTGCCTTATTTAATACTGAAATGATAAGTACAGTAACTGAAAGAAATAAGTTAAATATTAAATCTAAAATAAGTGTAATGGAATACATATATTAAATATTAATCATTTGGAAAAAAATATATAATAATATAAATGACAAACACATGACAAAACTTACAAAAAAACTTACACTAAAATAAAAATCCAAACTGAAAATGTAAAAATAAAAGCTAATTTATGCTAATCTATGTAAAAAAAAAAAAAAAAAAAGATTATTCAGGTTAATAAATACTATAATTGTATATAAATAATGCTAAAATAACACAGATTTTAAGTGAGCATTAGATTATGGCAAATATAATCTAAATGTAGAAATAGGAAAAATGTGTATGAACATCAAAATTTTCAAATCTGGGAAATGCAATAAATAAATAAAAATAAAAATTTTACCTAGCTAATGTCTAACATCTAATATTAGAACCAATTGTAGCACTATATTGTGCATCCCTAGTTTTTACAGCACTTATGAACCGTTATTTATATGTTTTATTTATAGTACTACTAACAACTCATGGTACTTTACATGACATGATGACAACGCTAAAACGGTTTCTTTTCAACCTATGTTTACATGACAGAGAGACGGAGGAAGGGATAGACGGAGCTTCCTATTCTGAGTCACCAGCCGTTTTTAACCTATTGCCCCCTCCACTTTCATCTACTATGTGCTCTATATTCTCCACAGAGCATCAATGCTCAGTTGACTAACAGGATTTCAGAGTCTGTCCAAAGCTGATGTGTGTGCTTTTCTCCTTCAGGTGAAATGTAAGGAATCGTAATCAAGAAACTGTCTGGGAAAGCATTTCCACAGCAAGAAAGTGCCGCACATGCAGAACACCACTACCTCATAAACCCACTGGGAGCCCCATGGAGCTCTAAACACTCAAACATGAAAAAACAGCTATGAGTCGTCCTAGCATTGCATTGTGTTTCAACCAGTCTTGACTAGTAAAAAAAAGCCTTAGGTAAGAGCAATACAACATTAAGATGCCACACAACAACTCTTTGAGAAAAAGAGACACTTTTCTTACTTACATAAGATGGAGAATTTTTTCAAAATGCACCTGACGATGAATAAATAATTGTTTACTAGGGCTTTTCTTCAGGAAATTCAATTCTCTTCTCAACTTACTGTACTGTAGTTTGGAATTTTATATTCATCTTCTTATTTTCTTTCTTGCATCTCATTTCACATGCATGAGTCTTTATGTACAAAGCCCTAATATTATTTTAGTATCATTGATATACTATTATAGTTTGTACTAATATTTTTTATGTTTTTTATATACATATTTTCAAGTTTATTATTTATTTATTTTTATTTATAATTTTTTTTTTTTTTTTCATTTTTATTAGCTTTTGTTTTTTTTTTAATGTCAAGTAAAAAAAATTATTTTTATTTCAGATTTAGTTTTAGTTATTTTAGTACAACTAAATGAAAATGAGAATAGAATAGAAAAAAATCATTTTTTTTTTTCATGGTTTTGGTTTCATGGTTCGAAACCATAGCATACTTTACTTTTCATATTTTTTTAATATTTTTAACGTAGCGTTTCAAGGCAGAAGTAGACTAGATTACGCACACGGTGCTGAATTCAGCACACGTCAAATACACTTGAAGCTGTTTTGGATAAAGCCATTTGACAACGTAAAAACTGTTTAAAGAAAGTAAAAGTCCATTAGCTCCCGGAGTGGGCTAAGTATTAGAAACATATGAAACAGCTTCGCAGTTTCAGCTTCTGGCACATGCTAATCTAATGCGATTAACATTCTCGCAGCATAAGCCACCTGAAACCCAGCTGAAATTTCAGATTAAGAAATTCAGCGGCTCCCCAGGCTGAAAGTTCCTGGAGCCGAGTCAGCTCTCTGTCCCTCACGTCACGTCAAGCCAATGATAGAAAGTCAGAAATCGTGGAATCATAACAGGAAATGGAACATCTGCTGACAGCATGACACATCTTCATCACCAACCCTCAGAAAATCTGTCCATGGAGAAGTGAGAACTAAAAAGAGGACAGCGATGCTCTCGACAGCCAAAAAGATCACAGAAAAGAGATGGAAAGATGAAGTCCAAAGGCTGCCAAAAACCATCCAAACGCTATATTTGATGAAAAAAAAAGACAAATAGCCCCCGAGATGGCGTTCTGATGGCTTTCCCACATTTTATTTTAGAAGTGTTACAGCACTGCTCACAGATGGAGAGGAGCTCCCTGTGTTTTTTGTGTCAAGAGACGTGATGTCACTCAGCAACATTTCCTGACATGACAGAATGAGTAATAGGTTCCTGTGCTGCCCATTGCTTTAATCTATATTTAGCCTTACATTTGCAGACTATATACCACGGTGCTGTTCGCTTTTACAGTTAATGCTCATTTAAGCCCGCTGGGACTTCTCCACCTGCAAACAGGCTGCTAAATGCATGTGACTGAAGAATCACAGCGTTGTATGTCCCAGCTATATGTTTAGAGGCACTGATGTTAAAATTCAAGTTGATAATTATTTTCATGTTATGGGTGATAAAAGTAAATAAATAGTCAATATTAAAATTATAAGTTAAAGTATTTTCTCAGAATGAATTGGGTAAAAGAAAGAAAAGACTAAAACCTAAAATCAATCATTTATATACAGGTGCATCTCAATAAATTAGAATGTCGTGGAAAAGTTAATTTATTTCAGTAATTCAACTCAAATTGAGAAACTCGTGTATTAAATAAATTCAGTGCACACAGACTGAAGTAGTTTAAGTCTTTGGTTCTTTTAATTGTGATGATTTTGGCTCACATTTAACAAAAACCCAACAAATTAGAATACTTCATAAGACCAATAGAAAAAAACATTTTTAGTGAATTGTTGGCCTTCTGGAAAGTATGTTCATTTACTGTACATGTACTCAATACTTGGTAAGGGCTCCTTTTGGTTTAATTACTGCCTCAATTTGGCTTGGCATGGAGGTGATCAGTTTGTGGCACTGCTGAGGTGGTATGGAAGCCCAGGTTTCTGTATGCCTTGACCCCAGCCTCAGTCCATTCCTTGTGAAGTTCACTCAAATTCTTGAATTGATTTTGCTTGACAATCCTCATAAGGCTGCGGTTCTCTCGGTTGGTTGTGCATCTTTTTCTTCCACACTTTTTCCTTCCACTCAACATTCTGTTAACATGCTTGGATACAGCACTCTGTGAACAGCCAGCTTCTTTGGCAATGAATGTTTGTGGCTTACCCTCCTTGTGAAGGGTGTCAATGATTGTCTTCTGGACAACTGTCAGATCAGCAGTCTTCTTTTAATGATTGTGTAGCCTAGTGAACCAAACTGAGAGACCATTTTGAAAGCTCAGGAAACCTTTGCAGGTGTTTTGAGTTGATTAGCTGATTGGCTTGTCACCATATTCTAATTTGTTGAGATTGTGAATTGTTGGGTTTTTGTTAAATGTGAGCCAAAATCATCACAATTAAAAGAACCAAAGACTTAAACTACTTCAGTCTGTGTGCATATAATTTATTTAATACAAGAGTTTCACAATTTGAGTTGAATTACTGAAATAAATGAACTTTTCCACGACATTCTAATTTATTGAGATACACCTGTATACTTCAGGCATAACAATATTATTATGTTCAGTTTGAATAATGGTTATTCATTAAAATCTACTACACTAAAGACAGCATTATGCATTGGTACAATAAGCCCATACTTATTTTCACATTTTGGATGAAAACTGATAAATTGTAAAATTTGAAATGTCACTGCTATTTAAAATGTTGTGTGTCACAACTACTAGTTATGCTCTTTTGTGTCATCCGTGCCACAAGGATGCACTGTTTTATGTCAAATCAAAGCTAAATACATGTATAAACAGTGTATCCTTGTGGCGCAGATGACACAGAAGAGCATACACAGCATACTGTGATATGGAGAGACACAGAGGAGACTGTGACAAAGATTTGTTGAATAAAGTCAATATTTTTGTTTTCTTCATTTACAAAAAGTGTTCCCGTCACTATAAATAACCAATAACCCAGATTGCACGTCTGATGGCAGATGGTGTATTCTGACGACGACTTTCAAACCTTTTCTGGACCTTGACACTGTTATTTACTTGGCAGTCTATGGGACAGTCTCAAGCCTCCCAGTTTTCATCCAAAATATCTTAAATTGTGTTCTGAAGACGAACTGAGCTTTTACGGGTTTGGAACGACATGGGGGTAAGTGATTAATGACAACATTTTCATTTTGGGGTGAGTATCCCTTTAAGAATCAGATTTCCAACAATCCTATCTGAATCTTATATTAATCTTATTTCAAACCCTTCAAATCTAAACAATCTGCATTTTTGTTTCTGTTTGTTCTTTTATTTCTAAATTCACAAGAAAGATAATGCAACAGACTCCAAGATGAATTAAAGCCAAGGGATTGTGACAAGTGTGCAAAGTTTTTTATTTTTTTATTTTTTGCCATTAATTATCAAAAATATGGGGTAGGGAACTGATGTTATCTTGATAATGGACACTTATGATACAATGAACTTGTTTGACTTTAAAATGTAATCCCCTTTTTACTTTGGTTCATTTGATGCTCCGGTCTTGTTGGTTCCCACTCATTAAATAACTTTAGTCACATGAGTGGGAGGACGATGTAAGGGAGGGCAAATTTATGCACTATTGACAGAGGGAACGCAATTTCATCCCTGTTCTCTAATGACTGTAATCAAGAACTGAGAAATATGGAGAGCAGGCCATTTCAGACATGCTTAATTAGGCTATTGCTCAAGGTTAGTTATCCAGTTAATGGGACATTTGGGACATAATGATGGTGTAATATGCAGTTATTCTAAAACTTATATTATAACGTGTGTAGGAACAAACAGATGCATTGCTTGTTTTCAACTCATAAAAATATTTTTAAAAAATCATTCGGTTTGTCCTAATTGTTTGCATTTATTATATTGATAAATTGCATTGATGAAGTTGATAAATGGTGGTAGTGATTGGAGAGGATGCCACTTTTCTCCAAGGTAATATTGTATATCTGGCTTGTATTTACCACTCGGGAAAGACAGACAACCAATCATAAGCTGACCCAGTACTTACTTCATTAAATATTCAGGGCCTTTGTACGGGAGCGCAGAAACTCTACCGCAGGATTTAGACCCAGCATCTGAGGGAATTTGTTTGAATGGCGACTATAAACGCGATAAACTGTGGTGATGAAGCCATGAAGACTATTATTTTGTAGCATGTTTCTGACCAATATCTAGAGCTGATTTATAAAGCAACATTTTCACAAACAGACAATAAGTTATTAGAACAACTCTCGTGCCAGTCGTGACTGGTCTTTTTCAAATCAACATTATTGACCTTTTTAATATGCAATAGGAACGTTAGCCCTAAAGCAACAATGTGAAATCTTAAACCAAAATTCATTATTAATGGAGATAATAAATCACGCAATTACACTTGTGTCTTTGAACCGGAAAAAGAATGTTGACGTACGTGCGTGAGAATTCACGTACAGACATGACATCAGCAGCAGTCAAACAAGTCTACCCTATATTAAAATATTTTATTAGCCTATGTACATTGGCAATCAAAAGTTTGGAATAGGCTAATTCAGATTTTTTAAAATGCTTTTTAAAGAAACATCACCGAGACTGCATTTATTTGACAAAATACAGTAAAAACAGGAGGCTAACACTGTAAAATATTACGATTTAAAATAGCCTAACTGTTTTCTTTTTGAATGTATTTTAAAATGTAATATATTCCTCTGAAAGCAAGTAAAAGTAAATAGATAAATGATAATAAGAAATGTTTGTTGAGCAATTAGAATGATTTCTGACGTATTATGGCACTAAAGTAATGGCTGCTGAAAATTAAGCAGCCATCAAAGGAATAAATGACATTTTAAAATATAGCTACTCAAGTAAAAAACAATTATTTTAGATTGTAATAATATTTCACAATATTGCTGTTTTTAATGCATTATTTTCTTAAATAAATGCAGTCTTTTGTTGAGATAAGAGGCTTAGTTAAAAAAAATATATATTTTTATTAAAAAATCTTTATTATTCCAAACCAGTGTATTACAAATAAAACTTTAATTTTAATTTAACTTAATTTTCACACAAGAAATATATGCAAAACTAAAATATTATATTATATTGTGTAAAATTTGCTAATAATGCATGGGCTCTAGATCTTTTATGACCTTAAAAAATGTTCATTTAATTATGAAAACACTAACCTATTTAACTTCAATGACAGTAACTGAAGAAACTTGAGTTCATTATATAGAGCAGTTCCTAGATCACCTCCACTTTGTACTGAACCTGTAAACCTTTGCAGTGTTGCCTGCTAGTCTTCTATACCTTTAGGCTTTTCCAACCTTTGTAGGCAGCAGGAGGGAGGCACGCAGCAGTTCTGTCAGTGCGTTCTGACCAGTCTTTGACAGAAGCTCACACTGCCTCTCTCTGGAAGCACCGAGCTCTTCCGAGTCGTCCTACCTTGAACATCAGTTCTGCTGAAGTCTTTTGTGATGACTCAGGCATTTTTGCTGTCAGCCTCAGCAGGAGAGTCTGCAGACACACTCACATTATCCTGTGTTTGTTTGGGACTTCCTGAATACTACTGTGAGGGTTTGTTCTCTTAGAAATATTGATAGCTCAGTTGTTGTTGGGGAAACTTTCTAACCACTCTCACACTTTTTGACACTGACTCTGCGATTCATTTCTGAATCTCCTCTGAAATCTTCTCATAGGACTATAAATACAACACATTATTGTTGCACACCACTGCAGTGCATTTTAGTAAAAAAAAATTAGCTGTGTCCTGTTTTCAATTTATGCTCTGACTTATATCACTTTGGGAATTTAAAGGGATAGTTCACTCAAAAATAAAAATTCTGTCACTAAAAAAATGCTGGGTTAAATACAACCCAGTGCTGCTATACTATTGGGTTGTTTTGACCCATTGGTTGGGTTACTACGCAGAAGGTTGGGTTAAGCATTTCACCAAATTCAAAAACAACCCAATAGCTATGGGTTTGTCCATATTTCTGGATTGTATTTAACCCAACATTTTTTAAGAGTCTCACCCTCAAGTTGGTCCAATCCCCTAAGACTTTCGTTCATCCTCAGAACACAGATGAAGGTTTCTGTTCCTCCTCTGACAATCTTATCAACTTTTAACTTCGAAGGCCCAGAAAAGTAGTAAAAACATCATAGAAGTAGTCCATGTTGGTCCAAAGTTACTCCAGTGGTTCAAATGTTATTTTCTGAAGCGACGGGAATGCTTTTCTTGCACCAAAACACACACACACACACACACACACACACACACACACACACACACACACACACAAATAATGACTATATTCAACCAATTCTCTTCACTTCCGCTTTGATCTCCAATGTGCCTTCACAAGAGCTTCTTCTTCTTCTACGGTCTACAAGAGCACCACAACACATGTGTGTTGTGTTGACATGGTGATGTTACTTATACTTAAATTTTTATATTTACTCAAAAAAGGTCCTACATATGACAATAATAGGGAATAAAAAATGAAAATGTTCAGAAAATGTACTCCCCCTCATGCCATCCAAAATGCAGACGAGTTTGTTTCTTCATCAGAACAGATTTAGAGAAATGTACATCATTACATTGCTTGTTCATCAATGGATTCTCTGCAGTGAATGGGTGCCATCAGAATGAGAGTTCAAACAGCTGATAAAAACATCACAATAATCGACAAGTAATCCAGTCCATCATTTAATGTCTTGTGAAGCAGGTGTGGTGTGGGGTTGTATTAAAAAAAAAGAAAACAATCAAAATGTTTTTTGAATTCAAACCATTGCTTCCGACCAAAATCTGAATCCTCTTTCCATACTATTGCTTTCTTTAGTGATTTTTTTATTTTATTTTATATGCACAGATTAAGCACTGTTTACAAGCAAAAAAAAAAAAAAAAAAAAACTTTACAAAACAGTTCTAAACAAATATGCTGGTGGATTTTGATGTGAGAGAACAGCAGGGGATGGACCAGATTAATATGGATTATTGACTCACATTCCAGCTACGGTTTAAAGTTAAAAAGCCTTGATGGATTTGCTTTTACAAACATGCAGGTTTTCAATTCACAAGACATTAATTCAAAGGAAGGAATGAAGGATGTGACATGACGTGTATGTCCCATGCTTGGAATTTACTTGGCCTAAGTATGAGTCAATTTTCAGCAAATTTTCATTTTTGGGGAAACTATTCCTTTAATTCTGTTGTGCATATATAAGTTAGTAAAATGTTGTAGTATGAAAAGTGTGTTTTTATTTATTTGTTTGCACAAAATAATTGTGCAAATACCTTTATATATCTTTAATGTGGGCAGTTGTCATGGCATCTACATGTTTCTCTTTTCCGGTTCTTATTTCACTTTCGTCTGGCAGGTTCTGTTACAGTAAATAACACCGCTAAACAACAGTGATGACACCCCTGGTGTGATTGGTCAATGGGAGAATGAGTCCCTGGATAAACACCCAGCTGACACTAAACCTGCATTGCAACTAAACCTCCTCCTGATTGAATCTGGTGTTGTAGTTATTGTTGTAAGTGTTTGCCCTTTTGTTTGTAATGGCATAGTGCCATAAGTTGGGTATACTCCATTAGAATTCTCATTTGTTTTTCCCTAAAACCTTTATGGAGATTTTTGTAAACAGAGGTATAAGGTGGCCATAGGAGCGCAATTTGGAGGCTGGGTGCAATTTTCTTTTTTTAGCAATTTAATTTTCTCCTTTTTTGGCTTAGAAGGCATCATTTCTATTTATTTGAGTTTTTTCCTTTAATCGAGTAAGTTATTTTTTCTCCCATAAAGTTAGATGACTTTCCCCCCATGCTAAAATTGTTGTTTTTTGCGATTTCATTTAATTAATTGGTTTGTTTGGCTTTGCAAAACCTCACTGTGCTCTTGAAGTGCTGGGATAGATGAAGGAGCTCCAACCGCAACCTTTTTATTACTCCTCTCCAACTCTAAGCTGGAAAGAGAAAGGCTGGTTTCTGTTGAGATTTAGTTTTGAATTCGATATAACGTTCCAAAGACAGGCATGGCTGTTCAGACAGTAAGCTGACAGGAAATGAAGACCAGTAGGACATATTAAGCAAAAACTCCTCTTGAGTCACACACATGCACATACTCATATACTGTACATATTTATGGGATTACACAATACAAGTAATCAGGACAAACATCACTGATTTATCAAATATGATTCATCCTTAAACCCTTAATTTAACCATGAAGCTTGCACCGTTTTTGCAAACAAACACTCCTCTATAAAGTTAACCCGCATAAATATTTGACTTACTGGAGCTAATTTACTCTTTTCCCAGTGGAATATTACATTTTTATCTGCGCATCTCAAAAACATTGTAGGCTAGCATTTATGGGAGAAAATGCTTCTGTGTTTGGAACAGGGTTTAAAAGTCAATTTATTGACTTAATAAAATTACTTGTCATAGGCCATAAGGGCCAACAAAATGCTAAGCTGTGAGTCTTGGCAAAAATTAGGAAATTTGGTGGGTCAATGGAGAAGCAAAAAGACATGTCTCATGGAGAACGGTAACCATAGCAACAAGCATCCAAAGATGAGTCTCAAAGCTGAAAATCTAAGTACTCTTAATGTATATCATCAGAGGATGGCACTCTATCTCACAGAAAACTGCCCACAAGCATGCCTGAAGTAAATAAATAGAGCAGCATTTTAAATGGTTGATTAACGCTTTTAAAAAAATTACATTTATTGTTTCACAGCCCGGAAAATTTTCATTATTCATTCTCACAAATTTATCCAGGTTTGATATTGATATGAAGTGCCACACATTCAAAAGTATATTCTTTGTACTTTAAAATGTATTTAACAGTACTGTCACTGTGGCAAACTATTACAACTAGGGTTGCCAGGTTTTCACAACAAATCCTGCCCAATTGCTACTTAGAACTAGCCCAAAACCAGTGTTGGGGAGTAACTAGTTACATGTTACGTAATTTACATAATTACAAATTAAATGTAACTGTAATCTGTTACAGTTACTGAGAAAAAAAATGTGTAATTAAATTACATTTACTTATGAAAATGTTAACGATTACAAAGGAGGTTACATCTGAATATTTTCACACACATACAGATTTGATTTCTTTCTTTCATAAATTGCATTGACTGCTCTAATATATGAGAGCCCGATGTTTCAGGAGTTTAGGACACAGAATAGGACACATGCTTATTTGATTAAATCATAGCTACTATGATACATATTATGCTTTGAAATCTGCATTTAATCTCGGAATGATCTCAAAGTAAAAAGTGGTGCTAAAGTCTGATGTTGTGGTGGCTGTGCTTTAAAATAATTTTTGTATAATCTTAATTCAAGTGATGGAGGATTTTGAAAGTCTCACAGTAATCAGTGTTGAGTACTACTGTAAGGTTGTAATGTTTGAAAAGTATTAACTGTTAAAAATGTAGAAAGAAATTTAATTGAATTTTGAAAAGTAATCAAATGTACTACTTTAATAAAGTAATTGAAATAGTTACACTACTTATTACATTTTAGGGTAACTTGTAATCTGTAACCTATACATTTCCAAAGTAACCTTCCCAATTGCATCTCGAGGGGGGTCCAGAGGGTAAAATACTAGTTTTTTGGTGTGGTTCCCCTGGTAAACTTCTCATTCCAATAGATAAATATCACATTATTGGGGTTATTTCAACCCGCAGAAATGAAAAACAACCCATGGCAACAGTGTTAAAGTAGCCCAATTCTGCGGGAAAACGACAGACTTGGCAACACTGATTACAACCCACTTTTTTTGTTCCATGTTAGAAAAGGTCGAAGGCCACAACAACACGAGAACAGATCAATCACAGACTTGCAGAACAGGTCTGTTTAAAGAGTTTATCCTTTGGCCTCATTGATTTATCACAAAAGCCTCTTGGGAATTTACTGACTACATGTAGATGTGAGTTTTACCTTAAAATTGCACAGGAATGATGTGTTTTACCCAAAAAGCCTAGAGCTTGAAATGGTGAACTTTCATATAGCCAAAAGTTAACAGCTGTTGAGAATATGATGGGCCTTCAGCCTGAAATATACTAAAAATCTTTTCAACTGCCAGGCCTTAAATACTTTGCAGGTGAAGAGTTGCTAGCCTTAGCACATAAAATTTTTGATCTGATTTTTACAAGATTATTTGCTTGTATGTATAATTAAAATGATAGTTCTCCAAAAAAAAATTAAATTCATAATTTACCCAACCTCTTGTCATTTCAAACCTATATGACTTTTTATCTTCTGTAGAACACTGAAACATTGTAAGAAAATGTCTCTGTATTATATACAGTATTGTCCAAATGTTCCTTCTGTTCCAAAGGAAGAAAGTCATACAGGTTTGGAATGACAGGAAAGTAAATGATGACAGAGTTTTCTTTTTTGTTTGAACTATCACCTTAATGTACAGTCAGACAACCATTATCACAAATTAATAATCCAATTTTAATAATGCCTTCCTTTGTAATGTTATAATGCTTCTCAAACTTGCCACTTAAAGAGTGACTGAAAACTCATTTGTCTGCCCACTCACTCCATTAACACACACACACACACACACACACACACACAGAAATGTCCTGCTGATACCAAAGTCCCTCTTATTGCTTGTACCTTTTTTTTTAGTCTTTTGCTACCTTTTGCCTCTTCCTATAAGCCTTTGTAGTGTGTCCAATTAAATGAAGCGAAGAAAAACGGGAAAATGCAAGGAAAGAGCATTATAGTCAAGTCCGAGATGAAATAAACATTAGCGTTTAGGGTTTGAAATGCAGCAGCTCTGCCTCAGCCAGATAAGACATCACTGTCAAAGATGTTCTGCCACACAAATAGGAATGAAGATATTCAGAAAGCTTGCTGGATTGTGCCAACAGGAAAAAACAGTGCTGCATCTAAACGAGTGAATAATAAGCATCTGAGCAGAGAGTGTGGATAGCGCTTCAGTGGTCATTGATTTAAACAGCCGTCACCAACAGCACCAGCTGCAACCCAATAATTGTGCCAAGTCGAGAAGACGTTCACATTCAGGCCTGTTTGAAGATCTCTGAATGGAGAGACGCAGATGCAGCGGTCAGACTGTGGAGCTGAGTACACAGACTTGGCAGCAGGTGGTAATAGTGTGTTCAAAGGAGCTTTAGCAGTCCATAACATGAGTAGCGGAGCTGCATGCTGCAGTTATTCTCCACATAAAAAAGGCTCTTTGTGTCAGGAAGCCGATAACACACTTCTGATACCACCACACTGCTCCTCTGGGAGCTGGAGTTGATACAAGGCAGAGAATAGCAAGGTTATATAGAACTGAGAAGTGAAGCTTCAGGTCCTTTATAATTGATATAGAGTGAATTTTATTTGAATTATTCACACCTCACAGGACGCTGAAATGGAATTAGAATTTGAATGACAGCAAGAGAAATTTTCTGAATTATACACCCTGGTCCACAAATCTTAATTTATCAAACCTATCTATCTATCTATCTATCTATCTATCTATCTATCTATCTATCTGTATGCCTATAAACTTTACTTACTTTTTTTTTTTTCAATCAACAATGTCAGGCCAATATTCAAAGTTAAAATGTAAGCAATATGAATGACTTTGCATTTCAATTTATTTTAATTCTATACTTTCTTATATTTCACTGTCAATAAACAAAACTCGGCACACTGCCACTACAGCTCTCAAAAAGAAGTTTTTTAAAAATGTATTAAAAAGTTTATTAAAAGCTGTGGTGTTTCTTTTTTCCCCCCTCTTCCCTTTTGTTCATTGGATGTTGGGGTAATTAGTTTGACAAATTGTATCAGGTATGATAGACCGTGTTGATAAAAGTTGCACTCTTCTGATTACTTCTTGTTTGCCTGACGAAGACGTTAGGATCGAAACATTGTGTTTTTAATAAACTTGTTTTTGAGAGCAGTAGTGGCAGTGTGCCAATTTTTGTTTATCAAATGTGAAGAGTTTCATGTGATCGAGCACCTGCCTAAAGTTTTTGGATGTGCGCATATTATACCTTATTCGTATACTTTGTTACATTCTAATTTGAATTGCAATTCTGCATCCTGTTTGCTACATCAATTCAAATTCATGGACTGGACTTTATAAGGCATTCTCGATTCAGTTCTAAATGGCACACACCCCTGTAGAATAGAATAGAATAGAAATAAATAGAATAGAATAGAATAGAATAGAATAGAATAGAATAGAATAGAATCTTTATTTAACACCACATGACCAGTGAGTCTCTGTGTATTTCACAAGATGTCGCCACAGAATATGGCCATGACAGGACAGTCCCTCTGTAACCGGCTTGCTCAAGGACACATGGGTAACAGCTTTTTATGGGGATCAAAGCAGCAACCTTCCATTCACCACTTCTGACCACGACACCACACAATAATATTTTTTTCTTCTGATACCATTTAAAAGAGGTAAGTTTGTCTGCAAAGTCTAAATGGGATTTCAGTTTGCAGTCCTGGCTCCGATCACAGACAACAAGTCACATTTGAAAGACATTTGCTTCACAAGTCCCACTCCCACTTGAGCTCGTCTATAACACAGTATTGATCTGGATATAAATAAACCCTCTCTGGCAGGCATTTACATAAGCTGACATTTGTGAGGATCAGTGACAGTAGATCATAGGTCATTCACAGAGGACATCAAAGCTAATGTAGTCATAGTCACATTCAGGCTTCATGTTTGTCACCTATTCATAATTGAGGGCAGCAAAGGCACATCCGTTCCTTTAAAGCATCTATTAAAAACTTCATAGAGATTTTGCAAATGGCTCCTTAAGAACTCATTTAGGACTTAATTGAGGGCACAAACGATTTCCTCTTCCCTTCGCTGAAATTCAAAGCATGCTTCTAATTGAGAGACGCTTTCGAAGCTCAGGCGAGGAGGAAGACTGAAGGCTGCTTTATCTGTGCCGTTTCAGTCGTGTGACTGTAGCAGCCATTAATCATGCCTGTCAAGCCATAAAGGTGGTGCTTAGAACGGTGAGGAAAGTGAAAGCTTCGTATGTTAGGTGACATTCATTAACTATTAATACAAACTATGCAGAATCTATGAGGGCAATTTAAACAGAATGACAGCTGTGAGCCATTGGGAATCCACCTGCACAGTATGTTCTGCTCTACTGTAGATTCCTGTGGACCTGAACTATACATATATCAGAGGTCACCTGTCCAGATCCAAACTTGGGATTGGTTCCATTCAGACTGCAAATCATTTCTTATAATGTAACAGAATTACAGCATTTTTTTTTTCTCTAAATGGAACATTATAAACGTTGAAACAGAAGCTGTCAGATGGTTTAAAATAAACAAACATTGATTTATGGATTCATTGCATGTCCCAGCACTGAAATCTGTTTGAAGTCTTGTCTTTGGAGATAAAAGCTGCTGTTTATGGTTTCAAGTCAGATATGGATATTGTTTTTATAGTTTTAACAGTTGTATTTAGTGTAAATCTTTTTGTTCAAGTTTAATATTGTGTTTATAATTTTTATTGATATCTAAAACTAAAGCTACCAAAAATCGTCTTTGGTAATTGAAATAAAGCTGAACTTTTGAATATAGATATTAAATGTATAAACTTAGTAAAAAAAAAAAAAAAAAAAAAAAAGGTAAAAGTTATATATTAAATTGCTAAAGCTAAAATAATAACACATTAGTTTATAAATATAAAAATAATATAAATTCTTTAAGTTTTAAGTTTTACTAAAACATAAATTAAATTAAATTATATTTAAAATTAAAAATAAAGCAGAATTCTTTATCATTCTGAACATACATATTCAATGAAGAACTTAGCCTAAAAAAAAGGTAAATGAAAATTATGTTATTAACTAAATTAAACTAAAATAAAATCACATTCATTTAGAAATATAAAATAATAAATGCTTTAAGTTTTAAAAAAAACTTTAATTAAAAATAAATAAAAATATAATTAATTAAACAATATTAAAATGAAAGCTGAAAATCTAAAAAATAAAAATATATGAATAAATAATATAGTATATCAGGTAAAAAGACATTTCTCCCTTCAGTGTGTTTAGTTGCTTTTGTCAGTGGCCTGCAGTGTAGCTAACTACTTAAAAGAGCAACTACTTGAAATGATGAATAGCTTGTAGCTTATAAATCTACAATTTCCCCAGGACTTTTTAATGCCATGAAACAGAAGAAATGTATCAGTGGTTGATTCTGCTGTGCTGTTTACACCCCTGGCATATGCGGTGGCTTTACATACAAATGAACTGGCCTTTTTTACCACTTTCTCGTCTTTTCTGTGACTTTTAACTCCATTTCCAAGCTGAGGCATTTGTCACAGGTCACAGCGGTCCGAGTGCTGTCTGCCCAGAGGCTCCATGTGTCCTTAACTCATTGGCTCATTAGGTAAAACCCCTGCCCTCTGGCTCAGAGAAACATGACATGAGACAAGCCCAGACTCTGTCGTCTTTTCAAGCCTTCCTGTAATTAAATCTGTCCCTGCTAATCACAGCTGACCATCACCATGACAACACACTGAGGGGCTTATTATGGTCAACATGAGTTTAACTGGGGGGCACACTTTTAGAGTTTCGGATTCAGGCTGTAAGTAAAGATGTAAATTGCATTCCAGCTGTAGTCTCGGGACATGGCAGGGCACTCGCTGTCTATGAAACCATGCATTAAAACTCAGATCAATGTTCTGTGCTTTTGTTATGCAGCTAAAACAGCCAAACAGTGGGTGGACGGGGCTCTCGCTTTCAATTGTTTCGCTGGGTGACAGAAGTGCAGGTGGTAATTTGAAGCGCTCTTTCCCAGGTGCAGCATGCAATCAGATGTAGAGATCTGTCACTCTTTTCTATATGGAAAGTGCAGTGACTGGTGCAGCTCTCCACGCCTACTTCAGAGAACATGACCTTCAATGGTTGTTACATTTTTTTCTTTCTTACATTATCCATAATATCACAGAGATGAAAGTTGATGCAGTTTTTTGTGAGAGTTTATGTTTGGAAAGTTTTGAAGGATTGTCTCTATATCAAAGTTGTTTGCATCACCTAATTGTATGGTTCTAAATGAAAACAGTGAAGCACATAATTAAATAATTACTTTTTGACTATTTACTTATGCAGAATGCTTTTTTTCTCAATTGATGAAACAGCCACTGAAATTGTTTTGATGACTTTATTTTTACTATAAATAGTATATCTCTATATTTTAATATAAATAATATATCTCTATAAATTCATATTTTAACCATTAAAAACAATAGTAATTATAATTTATTAACATTTTCTAATGTCTCCATACATTTCCTTTATAGGTAATTCCTGCTTAAAAAATGAATGCATTGTTAAAAACTTATATAATATTAAAAATAAATATTTTTAAAATGTAATATATATCAAAACATGTATACTCACGTTCAAATATTTTTACACTATAAATAAAATTAAAAATAAAAATATTTTTAAATAATTTAAATATAAATGTATATAATACATAAAATTATTATTCAAATATAATATATTAATATTAATATTTGTTTGACATTTTATTCATTAATACCCATTACTCCAGAAAATGATGACAAGGTCTAGAAATCATTACCACTGTCTTCATAGGCTACATTACTAGAAAGAAATCTAGTTAAATATTTTAATGATATATGAAAAATATTAAAAACTTTCAAATTGAAAAAAGTAAACATTTTAAATATATTAACATGTATTATCAAAATTATAATTATTATTTAATTATTGATATTAAATATAATATTAAATATATTAATGGTTTGATCCATACAAAAAAAAGCATATTAACTTCAATGAAATTAAAATGAAATATAATTCATATTTTACTAATTAAAAAATAAATTATTATTAATATTCAATAATGTCTACATAAATATCATTTGTAGGTAATTCTTGCTTTGTTTCTTCATCATAACTGATTTGGAGAAATATCCCAGCAGGCACAGGACATCAATGTAACATCAGGTTGACGTCGGACATGACATCAGACAGACGTTGCATTTTGGTTGAATGAATGAAAATCAGGTTGACATCAGTATTTGACGAAAATTGGACATTGACTTAACTTTGGATTTTGGTTACACAACCTAAAAACAACAAATATCAACGTCAGCTGATGTCATTATTGGACATCAAATTAACATTGACAACATACTATGAATTTTGGTCACCTGACATCACAACCAAAATTTAACCAAATATCAACATCTTATGATGTTGTGTGCCTGCTTTGATAGCATTATATCACTTGCACACCAGCCATAAGCAACCATTATCACTACTACAGAGGTCCGGTATAGGGCAGGTTGGCTAAAATCAATGCAGCAAACAGAAATGCAATCTAAAGTGTGAGAAATTAAATAGTCTCACACTGTAGTTCTAAAGAAAGGAATTGTGGGTAAAAAAAAAACACTCATCTCCTCTGTCTTTGAAAGCCTATGAATAATTCTCATCTCCCAATACTGGGAATGGAGTGATTTGCATTACTATTGAAGAAAACATTAGGACGGGAATAAGCTATCAGAGGCGGATTTGAGAACTGGTGCTAAGTAAATAGTTTGTGAAGGAACAAAAGGAATGAGGAAACAGACAGCAGGTTCATTCAGGGATTGCAAAGATCAATCAAAGACAACAGAGGCCTGCAGATTTGAACATGGCTGATTTCCCTCCCAAAAATGAAATCTTTGTCAAGCTGTGAGACTATGAATACAAAGAGGCACTGGTCGTTGAGGTACTTCTCAAGAAAATTAAAGTCCTTCACAGAAATAAAATATATCCCAACTGCAAATTCCATAGAATATTCTACTTTGGTGCCAACAATGCGGAGTGGACCAAATATAACAGATATTTGATTATTATATATACAGTGCCTTGCGAAAGTATTCATACCCCTTAATTTTTTTCATATTTTGTTATGTTACTGCCTTATGTTAATCTGATTTAAATAACTTTTTTTCCGACATAAATCTACACTCCATACACCATATAATGGCAAAGCAAAAAACAGGTTTTAAACCTATTTGCAAATTTATTAAAAATAAAAAAACTTAAATGATTCCATTGCATAAGTATTCATACCCTTATCTGTGACAGTTGAAATTTAGCTCAGGAGCATGCATATCGCTTGTAGATGTTACCACACTTTGAGTGAAGTTAACCTGTGGCAAATTCAGTTGAATGGGTTTGATTTGGAAAGGCATGCACGTCTCAATAAAAGGTCTAACAGCAAATAATGTATATCAGAGCAAAAACCAAGCCCTGAAGTCAAAAGAACTGCCTGAACAGCTCAGAAACAGGATAGCATCAAGCTACACATCTAGGGAAGAGTTCAGAAAAAGAAGAAAAAAATGATTCTGCATTGTAAGTTCACAGAAGCATGTAGTCTCCATTACCCTTAATGGAAGAAGTTTGAAACAACCAGGGCTCTTCCTAGAGCTGGCCTCCTAGCTAAACTGATGGAGAAGAGCTTTGGTTATAGTGTTGACCAAGAACCTGATGGTCATTCTAGTTGAGCTCCATGATCATATGTGGAGATAGGAGAAATCTTCAGAAAATTTCACAAACATCACTGCAACACTCCACCAATCTGGGCTTTATGGCAATATGGCAAGACTCAATCCTTTCCTAGGTGAAGACAAATGAAAACACACTTAGCATTTGCAAAAAAGCACCTAAAGGACCCTCAGACTGTGAGAAACAAGAGTCTCTGAACTGATGAACCTCAATTCCTAGCATCATGTTTGAAGAAAACCAGGCACTGCTTATCACCTGCAGAGTACCATCCCAAAAGTAAAGTGTGCTGGTAGCAGCCTCATGCTGTGTATCAAAATATTGGGATAATAAAATCCTGGTCCTGATCATTCAGAACCTCAGACTGGGCAGAAGGTTCACCTTCTAACAGGACAAGGAACCTAAGCACACAGCAAGAGTGGCTTATAGACAACTCTGTGAATGTTCTTGAGTGGCCCAGCCACAGTCTGAGCTTGAACCCGATCAAATATTTCTGGAGAAACCTGAAAATGTGCTTCTGCCCCCATCCAACCTGACAGAGCTTGAGAGGTAAAGAGATGAGGAGAAGAATGGCAGATAATTGCCAAATGCAGATGTGCGAAACTTGTCGCATCATACCCAAAAAGATTTGAGGCTGTAAAGGTGCTTCAACTAAGTACTGAGTTAAGGGTTTGAATACTTATGCAACATACTTAATTCAGTTTTTTATTTTTAATAAATGTACAATGTTGTGGCAATTCTGTTTTTGCTTTGTCATTATGGAGTGACAATAGAAGTATAAAGTAGGCTACTTTAAAGTAGTTTAACATAAGTCTGCAACTTATGAATACTTTTTCAAGGCGCTGTATATTAAGTATTAAATATATTAAGCATAAAATCTGTAACATAAAAGGTGTAATTCTGCTCAAGGACATTTGGAAAACAGTGGTGTGCAAGTGGCACACACACATTATGATACATAGTGCTTAATATTTATGCACAGGGATGTGACTCACATATATATTTCAGGAGTAGCGGCACCAGGCCTATCTGTTTATTTCTGTCTCTTTCCTTGCATTTTGCAGCACTTGTCATTTCACATGGAGAAGTGAAATGTGAAAGTTAATCCACACTAGGTGCTGCCATTAATACATAGGGAAGAGTTGAATTTACAATTCTAATGTGTCGATTTGCACCAGATCCTGCACCGCAGAGATATTACAGTCACTGGAAACCAGAAGCAATGTATAGAATGGGTAAGTTGGCACTTCTTTGATCAGCACAACAAAGCAAATAGCGCATTCTGCTCAGTCATGAGGATGATACGGGCTGTTTGGAGCGAGGCAGTAAACACAAGACTCACTTAATCTCATGACATCCCTCTCTGACTTTCCCAGCTGCAGACATTTAAATTTTTTATGTTTATAAGCCACTTATTGTGTTTCTACGTTGACTTCTGTCCAGAAAGCTAGTCATGCTCTATTTACTGAGCAGTATGAACAGCGTATAGCTCTGTGATCCTCTGCTCTACCTCAGGGCCACACGCTGCCCTCACAGAGCTTCTGTTCACCAGCCGCCTGCCTGGAATGTGATAGTAGGCTGCTTTCTCTGAGGACCCAAGCCCTGCAACATCTGTAGCAGCTTCGGCGCTGGAGAACTCGTGTGTCAGAACATTTAAAATCACTTCTCTGGGGTGCATAAGGAAAAATAGCTCCAGTGAAACCTGCAGCTAAATATTCCAGTCCCAAATGAAATCACAGACAGTCGTTTTCAGGTCATCATCTTACCTTCTAGGTTTGTTTCAGCCCACACTTCAGTGAGGGAAATAGGTATGTACTGTATGATTATTACAACAGAATCTGAAGGCAACTAAAAGGTGGACACTGTTCGCCTGAGCTAAATCTTCACTCAGCTACACTGTAAAAAAAAAATCTGTAAAAATAGGGCACAATGTTCTAATATGAAGGAGTACATTTTCCCTTTCCCCATTTTTATTTATTTATTTTTCATGTGTTTACTTAAAAAAAAAAAAAAAAAAAAAAAAAAATTTTTTTTTTTTTTGCAGTGTATTGGAACTGTAATTAAATCTTGACTGGTGATCACATTACATGCAATTGAATTGCTATAATGGAATGTATTTACCTGTAATAGAATTTCAAGTTATATTATATCATGTTATATCATGTTATAAAATATGAAAAATATAAATATCCCATGAATATTTTTTAAAACGTAATATATATGTAATAATAAAAAAAACTCATAAGTTGTAATATTTTAACAATATAAATAAAATATTTTAAATAATTAAACTATAAATGTATATAATATATATTTATATAATAATATAATAACTATTATTCAAATGAATATATTAATATTAATATAATTTGGCATTTTATTCATTAATACCCATACTTCCCCCGCAAATGATGACAAATGTCTTGAAATCATCACAACTGTCTTTATAGGCTACATAGAACAAAATCAGACCAAAGCAATTCTATATTTATTTAATGTTATATAAAAATTATTAAAAACTTTCAAAAAGATAACGTAAAATAGAAAATAATGTAAAAAATAAAATGTAAAATATATTAACATGTATTGTCTTATTAACAATTGTTATTTAATCACTGATATTAAATATAATATTAAATGCATATTAATGGTGTAACCTATCCATACTCCAAAACACATTCACTTTAATAATATATAACAAATACATATTTTTAAATTTAAATGAATGTATAATCATATAAGTAATTGTTACATTATTGATATTAAATACAATTTTAAATATACATTAATGATTTTATCTATCCATACTGTAGCAAACGTCTCGGTTACCTACGTAACTCTCATTCCCAAATTGATTTTAAAATTTTACTGTTTGTCTATAAATCTCTCCATAATCAGGCTCCACAGTACCTATCTGATTTGTTACATCCATACACCCAGTCAAGAGCACTCAGACCCGCTGATTCTGGTTTATTGCAAGTTCCCAGGCCACGTCTCAAAAACAGAGGTGATCGTGCTTTTTCTGTTGTTGGCCCTAAGTTGTGGAATAGTCTCCCAATTCATATCAGAACATCCTCAACTCTGTCTATTTTTAAGTCTACTCTCAAAACTTATTTCTTCTCCTTGGCATTTAATATTTTTTGACTTGCTCTGCAATGATCCTTTTTTTAGTGAACCTCATCCATTTTACAGTGTGTGTTTTATAGTTTGTGTTTTATTGTTTATTAACTTGTTGACTTGTTTGTTTTGCATTCTTTGCGCAGCACTTTGTTCGACTTCATTTTAAATGTGCTATATAAATAAACATTGTATTGTATTGTATTGTACTCCCTGATGGAGGGATTGGAGACATTATGTAGTGATGGATTAAGAGAAAACACCAATGAAATTTGGCTAGTGGATTTTGCATACCTGAGCCACTCCCCGAGGTGGAGGGTGACAGCCTAGACTCCAATCTTTCTTGCAGGAAAGAAAACACTACTGCAATCATGCATCCTTGGGCGTCTTCTCAGCGAGAAGAGCACCAGTTTGCGAACAGACTCCAATTCAGTGCATAGGCTTGCCTCGTAGAGGGAGCTCTAGCCTGAGTGTTGGTGTCTACCACTGCCTGTGGCAGGGAGTAATACAGCTGGCAGTGGAAGGACTCGTGAGAAGCAAACAGGTCTACCTGGGCTTCCCCTGAATCGACTCCAAATCAGCCGGATCATCTGGGCATGGAGTTGCCATTCTCCAGAGAAAGTGTGCTGCCACCGTCCTGCCTCTGAAGGAAATCAAGCAGTTCAGCACTGACTGGGCACACTCATTGGTGAGACGCACCGTCATACTCACCATGTCTAACTACACACCAAGAAAAGAGATTCTCTGCACGGGAGAGAGCTTGCTCCAACCAGACCGAATGGAAGGACCCTGTACTGCCATGCCCGACCCTGTACTGCCATGCCCGATGCATCTGATGATGCGCTTCTGCGTTAGCATCTAGACCTAGCACTCTGCTCGTGGCAGAGAAACCGGGATGGGTGGTGACAGAAGGTGCTCCTCCGCTCCCCTTGAAGAGAGAGAGGCATGGACATACACTCGCAGTGAGCGCATGAACCAACCACAAATGCATCCTCAGCGTGCTGGATGCCCAGACTGAAGACAACTATCATCGCCATGAGTAGAAGTCAGTAGAAAAATTGATTTAAAGTAACAGTTATTGCATTATTATTTCAGTCAAACCTATAAAACCCTTTGTTACCCCAAACTATATATAAAAGCCTGATCAGTGGCATAAAAGTAATCAATGCAGCTACTTAATCCTTTGCTACTCATTAACGTGTGAACTTCCCCTTTAAATGACATGACACTCTGCCCTATATGTGTATGACGCTGTTCCCATTAAGTGCTGTTGGAAGTGAATGAATTGATTCAGCACTTTGACACCTCCGTAAGGATGCATTAATCTCGACAAAGCAGTTTAATAAAGGATGTATTGATCTCTTGAATTAACAAATTTTACTATACCAATATTTTTTAATTGGCTATTAAAGTTTATATGGGAATATGACATGCTGATCCTTCAACAATGCATTGGTGCAAAAACGCACACCTTTTGGACAAATCTCGCAACATGATTTATCAACTGCCACAAATACTGATTTTGTGCACTTTATTTACTGTACCAATATTTTAAATTGGCATTTGAACTTCGCTTTATTTCATGGCGAAAAAAAAAAAAACGTTACCTTGCCAAAGCACTGACAGAGCCCATTGATCTAATGGCATTGATGAGCGCTCCAAATGCAAACTTTGCATGCAACAATCAGGCAGCAATTGACAGCGCTCTGATCCAATGTGCATACTGGGATCGTCAGACTGACAGTACTCTAGCCCAATGATTTTGGGGGATCCAGTGGGGGTGGTAGTCATATTTCAGGATGACCGTGCCACTCTTTATCACAACCCTGCTAAAATGTAGCGCCAGTGTGTTTGCTCATTGGCACCCCTTCAGCTGGGAGTGGTAATGCTGAGATTTCTTCATCCACTCAGCTCCGAAGCAAAAATCTGATAAATGGATGCACCTGTCGCCTATTTATACCCATATGCACGGGGCGTGGCTCAGGTATGCAAAATCCACTAGCCAAATTTCATTGGCCTTTTCTCTTAATCAGAGAGGATTCGGGCTCCCAAGTAAGACCCATCATGTCGTCACAACATAACTAGTAGTGACCGAGAGATAGGGAACCATGTTCACTTAAATATCGACTTAATTTAATTAAAATAAAATATTTTTAAATATATTAAAATATAATCATATTTATAATTGACATGCTATTTATATTAAATATAATATTAAACATATATTAATATGACTGATCTGTCCATACTCCAGCAAACCATCTGCACTGCATCAATACATTGCAAAAAAAGAGAGACACACACCAACCCCTCATTGCTGAAATACACAGCCATAACTGCCAGTCTTTATCATATTTCCTATACCATCACCAGCTCTTGAGCCCACACTGGAATAAAACCAAGCAATACAAAGTCAACAACACCATTGAGAAATTATATCTAGTTGATACACATATAACAGAGCATAAAATAGAGAGGCATGCTGGGACCACAGCCCTCATTTATGATCAGAAAGTCCCACTGGGATCTATTTCTCGGTCTTGAACCGCCTTCATGAAGACCATGTGCGGTTAATGCACACGCAAGACATGCGTGACTGAACAAAGAGGAAGCACAAGGACATTTGCCGTCATGGATTATTTCTACTCTACAGGGGCCGATGCCCTACACATGACCTTAGAACAATGGAGGAATCAAAAAGATGGGAATGGTTTAATACAAACATTAGATTTATGGTGTTATATCAAAAATGCAGCCACAAAACACCCTGCTGAGAAGTTATTCTTGTCATAATTGTCAAACATGTCAAAAGCATGTCATATATGTTATAAGAGTGCTTAATGTACATTGTCAGTTGACATTAAAAAAAAAAAAAAAAACTTTATATTTGTACAACTGTGTAGCCCTATATGCTAAGCCTGCAAAACCAGATCCTGTGCAAAATACACCAAACAATTTTGAAATTATCAGTTTTTATGTTTCATAAGACTTCTCTTTTTGAATGCTCAACTCCAGCATCTTTCCCACAATCTTTTATCAAAAATTAGATAATTTCTGAATGAGACTCAATAAACGGTAATAGCAAATCCATATAAATGTTATATATTTGTTATATATTATGGATCATGACTAAACAGAATATTGAGACTACAAGAAAAATGTGTAAATATTGCAAATTATAAGGACCTCGGTCATTTTAACACTGAAACGTTAGTTTCTCTGCTAAACGTAACGTCACTGCTGGAAACCGGGAGAGACGAGGCTTTTGAAAGCTTCAATGGTTGCTCCTCACTCTTAAATTTATCTGACAACTTTTATGACAAGGCAGGTAGAGAGAAAGTTTTGGAAGAATTTGCAATTACTATTCAGGTTTTGTGTCTGTTGTCAAATTTCATATTCTGAACTCACCACTATTTTGTTGTGTTTGCAAGCACCACGCAACCAAAGCAGAAATGGCGACGGGGAGCTGTGGGAAATGTTTCGCTGATTTAAGCAGTACGGCAGTGTTTTGAGCATTTTTCCCTTGAGAGAGATAACAGAAAGTGAAATGAACAGCCTCTTAGGCACAACACAAACCTGACCGTGTGACATTTCACACTTTTGCAGCTGTCATTGGGTGTTAAGAGAACAGAGTATGAAAACTTCAGAGCTGCTTAATACACTGAATGTATAATGAGAGATAGTGAGAGCTGCATTTTGCAATTTAAGAGTCTAGGAACATTTTAAGTAATATTTTCACTTATTTAGCTGTTTTTAGGAAAACTATTCTGATGCAGTTGCATTAAGTGACATATTAATACATCATTATAGCTAGAAAGTGGCTACCTTGACTAAGTAGGGCGTTCAAGAATGCAAACAAAATCAAATCCCATCACATTGGCAAAATATTTTAAAATATTTATATATTTATCTATATTTATATTTTGGTTTATATTTAGTCAAGTTTTTGTTGGAGTCAGTCCTATTCTTTCAGACTCAATACTTCCTTCCATTTATAAATATAAGATGGCACATCTCGGTGGTTGCCATAGTCTAAAGACAGTTGTTTTCATACTTCTCAATATTCTGAATAGTTTTTGAGTTTTTATATATACATATCATCTGAAGAAGTTCACTGTGAGTGCAAATTTACAGTAAATTATTGTCTATAAGTTGTCTTACTTTCATAGTAATATTTATAGTAGATCTATTATTCATTAAAATGACATTGGACAACTGTACTCTAATCAAACACTAATCACAATAATGGTGACTGTGAATGAACCACAACTACTTAATATCCCACAATTTAGTTTGATGGGGGGGGGGGGTTACGTTACAGTCCGATCTAAACTTTTTTTAATGGTTTTCTGAGATTTTTTCAATCCATCTGTTTATCTCCAATCAAATGTCCTTATCAAATGCAAATCAAATTTATACACCAGAAGCCTGAATATTTTTTAAAAGAAATTAGTGAGCACAGATATACTTATGCTTCAATTTCTAAGAGTTCAGTCTCACCCACAAGCATGCAGATGACAAATGAAATGCAACATTCTGATTGTTCCTCCTCCTTTATTCATATCTCACTGGGAGCATACTGTTCGGGAAGCAAGATCAAAATGGCTCCACTTAATCTATGCCTCTGAAAATATTTCCGAGAAGCCTTTTCCGCAGCTTTCAGCATGACTCAGTTATTTCACCGCAGTCCATTTATACCATCAAAATTGATCCTCTCAAAGCAAGGTTGGAAAGAAAAGTCACCGTGCAGATTTGTAGCAGGAATACTGCCTGTAAGGTGCTCATGAGAGCACGCAAATACGTGTGTAGCTCTGCATCAACACCAAAAATTACTTTCTGTACCACTTTTGGTTGTTGCTCATTGCCAAACTAAATAAAAAAGCAACATATTTTTTTCATTCCACTGAATTTGCTCACAAAGTAATTGGTAAATTCAACGTCTGTCCTTTCGCAGTACAATATGTAATTGCTGCTGAGCCTCTCGTCATCGATCTGTGGGAATGTTAAAGAAAAATGTCTAGACTCCCCTTTGTAAACCTTATGATTTAAGATTATAATAGTTAACCGAGCCATGAAGATGCAATAAAAAAGAAGAATGGCAGCTTGTACTCGGCGCTGAAATTGGTGCCTACAACTTTAATGACTCATCCAAATATTGTCTAAACAAAATGGCTTCTACTTTGCAGACTCTCAGTAAATCTGTGAGAAATAGTCTTTTGTGCAACAACGGAGCCATTTATTTTCATTTACCTTAATCACCAAATCAATACGGTTCCAAATGGCCCACATTCTTCTCAGCTGAAAATAATATATGGTGGTACACGCAAATACAAAGTATCGCAAAAGGCACAACCAGATTAACTGCACATAATGGCAAGCGATTTGAAATAGATTTACGAGGAAGGTGGGGCTAAATAAATATTTCTTGTTGACAGTTGTTGAGAGGCATCATTCTTTTCAAAGTGTTTCCTGTTTTTATATTAATCACAGTACCAATTTATAATATGCTTTTAAAAAGAAGGTAGGCAGCTTAAATTAATCATGCACATTCCATTACTTAGCGGGAGAAAATAAGGCATAATCTCCAGATGACAATGAACTGAATTAAAGTGTTCCAAATAAAATGAGAATTGTAAAGATAATTGCTTTTAAAGGTGCGCAATGGAAGTTACTTCAGTTAAAAATTAACTAAATTCTATTACTGAACCAGTACATAAAACTGTTCTTTCTTTTTCCTGATTCGATATGCCGGGCTCAGTTTGGCACGAAATTTCTGGTTTACATCATATGTCCTTCCGTCTTGCACAAAAGAATGTTATATTTTATTATTTTAATTGTACTTTTACTAAATACCATATAAATAAAAGTAAACCAAACTCTGTTTTGATCCTTAAAAAGAGATTAAAATATATAACAAGACTAATCTTTTTTTTTTCTTCATATAACAAGAAAGCCATAAAGACTCTATATGCAAATCTTTAAATTTGTTTCTATAATTATTACCGGACCCCCAGTTTTTTATTTATATTATTGTAGTTCTGAAAGTACTTCAACTGTTTGTTCTATTGTACTTTATTGGATTTCAGTAAAAAGGAGTGCAAAAGAGAGTAAACAGTCAATAATTGGTGGATTTGTTTTTTTAATAGATGCAAATCAGTGTGATAGTTTTTCAGTTTAAATTATCATGGAACATATGTGCAACTTATCTTGGGGTGACAGCGTTCCTGTGTATAAAACATGATGGAATTAAAGAACTGTACAAAACATATGTGAAAGATAAAATACAAGTCATATGAAAAGTTAATGCTTGACAAAAACTGAAAGTCATTTTATGAATTCTGTTGATATATTACCTTCAAAAAATATATTGCTACTTGTGAGTTGCTGCAGTCCTTGAGCTACAGACTCTGCAAAGGAAAAGCATATGCTCTTCTCAGAAGTGCATCATAGCCCATCTGCAGGCATGAGGGAACATCTTTATTCAGTGTGTGCTCTGTCTGTACCCATAGCTGCAGGGCAAAAAAAAAAAAAAACAGAAAACCAGAAAGGAGGACGTTGGCTACTAACAGAACCCCAACAAATGCTCAGCAAGCTTTGGCTCCATCAGAGCATTCCACAAATTTAGGTCATTTATACTGTACATATAATGAGACAGAGTGATAGAAAGTGAAAGGTAGATGGAAGAGAAAGTAATGTATTTAACATAAATCTAATAAACCCCTGTGATTCAGTCTCTATAACTAGATTATGTGAGATCCATACATTACCATGTTCCAGTCTCTGGTATGAAGTTAATCCCTCTGTCACTCACCACAACAGGATTACCAAGCATTTCCCCCTGGCAGGTTACCAACTTGTCAATGGTTCTCCATCAAGTCTGTTTTCTACTAGTCTAGTTGTACAGACACTCAGAGGTTTCTTTGGATCATTCTCAAATCATGCTGGAGAACATGGTTATTGGGTTTTACACAACTTGTCTATAAAGCAAACAGGTATTCTAAAATTCTTGCACTTTTATGCTGATAATATACTTTATGAAATGTTTTTGTATTAAATGAGAAATCAGAGAAAACGGAAGCAAAATAAAGCATTTTGACTAGTGGTGTCAGACTTTCGGACCCCACAGTATGTCATAAACATACCTAACACAAACACTTCCATCTGTATTAAAGAAAAGCACACCTTATATGGTGAGCAACGAAGGGGAGACAGACTGTGGCACCTCTAGGTGTGACGGATTTCTGAAAAATATCACTAAATTGGCCTCCCTCATTCCAAATTACAACAAAATGTCCTTCCAATTGCTGGTAATCTGGAGGTCAAGCTCCGGTGGCTCTGGTAATTGGGTACATGCGATTTAGGGCAGAGGGAGGCTATGCAATTCAGAGCCCCAATTCAACAGGGCAGTACCAGAAAACCACAACACTTGAACACCAGGTAGCCTGACTGAAATTAGATTAGGCAAGATAAAAAAAAAAAAAACATAGGTTTGAAAATTTATTACAAATATTGTGACTGTTTAATTTAGTGCATTTCTGACCTCACTTTAAATACTAGACATCATAAATCAAAAGGTGGATTCACACACACACACAAAAGCTCGGTTTTAAATAGTATTACAATTTTGTGACAGTTTGTTTATGTGCATTTATCTCACAGTGCATTTTTAATTGCACTCTGTCTGAACTGTTTTCTGTGTAAACAAAAGACTGTAAAAAAAAACGATGATATGTCTCCACTTTCTACCACTGTAGAAAAATGAAGCCAAACATCCCAGTATGGCCGCTGTCATTGTGTACCAAAGACGTCATTTAGAGCCCAAGTCAGTGCAGTAGTGATTGCGAGGTGGAGCCACAGTATCAAAGTCCCGCCCAAACTCCAGCAGACCCAACTGCAATCTCACAATCATGACACCACACCCTCATTTTATAGCAACACACTCTTGAACAACTAACACTTGAACATACATCAGCACAATAAGAAGATCTAAAATGATGGAAACCATCATTGGGAAACTTTTATTTGAAGTGCAATTTGAATTTTTAATTTGGCTTAAGTCTCTTTCTCTGAGTTTATAACCTACACAGCAGCCAGCCACCAGATGGAGATAGATTTTTGCTTCACTAGTCATTTGTAGTGGTGTCCAAAACTATTGTAGACATTATCGCAAGCACTCATTTAATCCAATAACGCACCTCTTTAACAACTGTACAACTGATGAACATTCAATGGCTATAGAAAACCCAAAATGCACTGTAAAGGTAATGGCGAATGAATTCTCACATCTCACCAGAAGATGGCGCCTGCAGCTGAATCATCCATCTGTCCATTTTCCAAACTGCCTCTCCAATTTGTGTTGTTAAAGCTAGCTTCCATAACAGAGTTCAAGATAAATCTTTTCATTACAACTGGAGATGCCTCATGAGATAGTAAAAGTAAACCAAGTGTCCACTGGATGCACACTTCAGAATCTCACAAAGTAGAGTGTCATCCTGGTGCTTTTTGCCTACTTTTTATGAACACTATGAATACAGACATACTACTCCTATCATACTATTTAATGGAAGGGAGGTATGCGTATTCATATACACCCTCAAGTCAAGACCCTGCTATCTTTTCCATTCCTTAGCAACACATCTTGCATTTTTAAATGCACGTTCTGGGTGAACAGCACCTGCAACCACACACATCTTTTGAGTTGACTGATGTTCAGCTGCTTTATCATACACCTGTCAACATATTTCACAATAAAATATGAGGTCTATATTTCACACACCCACACTTCTTCCTGTCATTTTTCAAAAGAATTGCCTTCTTTCTAAGATTATAGTTCATTGCAGAAGTCAGACAAAAAAAACAGAGCAGTAGATGGTTAGAGGTTCACAACTGACACTTTGGGATGATAGATTTTTGAGCGAGGGGTTAAAGATCTGTTTTAGCAGTCACAGTTTCCGCAGTTTCCCTTTGTCTTCTCTCGAAGGACCCTGATGGTATAACCAGTGATTATGCATATCTCACAAAAACGCAGCTGAAAGGTATTGAGCGATAGGCTGTTATGTTTCTTCATCACTGTCCCTGTAGGGCCTCCCAGAGAGCTGTGACGCTGAGTCATTTTGATTTGATAATAACAGCCATAGATTCTTTAAGAAGTGGGCGTCTTTATTGTGAGTCACACATTTGTGCTTTTGAATGCTTTTGTTTCATCTTTCTTTGAGAATTGTGGCCTTTTCCTGCCACCATCCAAGTTAGCCATGCAAATAAATGAACAGGATTGAAAGGCACAGAAAGCAGCTTCCTGAAAACAGAAGCATCTTGTACAACACTAATTTATTCCCCTCATTATATGCGTTTATCTACTTCAAACAAACCAAACCTGACTAGGGTTTATATAATGGCAATATTTGTGTTGTTATTTGGTGGAAATGTAAAATAATGTGAACTCCAGGGAGATTTGAATTGGATATCAGGGTAGCTCTCCCTCTCTGTCTTTCTCAGTCCCTGAACATATTTGCCATCAGACCATAAGGCTCTCTTGGGTAAACAAAGGTAAAACTCTTGGGACCTTGTGTTTCTCATGTTGCCACACACTATCCCTATGGGTATTTTCTTGGAACAGATGTGTGTGGAAGTATATTAGCCAAAGGCAGTTTACACAACCAAAGGACCTTATAGCTGACTGCAAAATACACTGTCAGAACAAACACCATTTCCATCACATCTTGACTGCATTTTCAAATAGGGTACGCAATTGGCCCCAAAAAACTTTTTATTTTAAAACAAATCACCCATGGAACAAGGTTTTTTTGTACAGTTTAAACCTCTAATTTGTGTGGTTTTCTAGGAATAAACATTAAATAAACATCCCAACTGAATAAAATAAAAAATAAATTAAATTTAAAAAAAAAATATATATATAGTACTATATAAGGAAAAATGGAAAGTTACAGCTCTTCCTGAAACTGACTATACTTCCTTTGAATCTGTTGTTTTGCAAATCAATGGATTTGTACCAACTATCATAGCTATTGTTTACAGGCCTCCGAAGGCCAATTCTGTATTCCAACATTTTTGGAATTTTCAACATTTTTAACTTCTCTTTGTTCATTGTCTCCAAACGTGGTTTTGGTTGGTGATTTTAATATCCATGTGGATAATACAGAAAATTCATGTTCTAGAGAGTTTTTATCATGCCTAGATAGTTTTGGACTACAGCAATTTATCAATGTCCCAACTCATTCAAAAGGTCATACTTTAGATTTAGTCTGCTGTTCAGGTGTGATTCCTGGAAATTGCACTACTTCTGACTTATCACTGTCAGACCACTTGCTGGTGTCTTTTAATGTTTCTTTATCTGTGTTCAAGCCTAATTTGAGTCGTACAATCACATTTCGTAATATTAAGAACATTGATCCCTCAATCCTTGGGGAATGTTTGTCCACACTTTCCCACAAAGACCTTTCAGGGAATCTTGAAGATTTAATCCAGCATTATAATGACAATCTTCAAATGATCCTCGACACTTGTGCTCCACTGAAAACCAGGAATGTTTCGTTTGTCAACTCTGCACCCTGGTTTACATCGGATCTTCGTCTGCTAAAAGTCAAAGGGCGTCGATTAGAACGCTTGTACTCCAAGACTGGACTTGTAGTTCATAAAGATTTGTATGCTGATCACATGCAAGTTTATAAGACTGCTCTTTCCACAGCGAAATCAGATTATTATGCAGGTTTAATTGGATATGGTGTAGGAAACCAAAAATCTTTATTCTCTGTGATTAACACTATTTTAAAGCCACCTGAGTGTTCTAACGGGGATATAAACTCTACAGAATTGTGTGAAGCATTTATGCTCTTTTTTAATAAGAAAATTGAACACATCCATCAGCAATTGGTTTCACCAAACCCTGATCGGAACAAAACTCATTCTAGCTTTGCGCCATCTCCCTTATTTTCATTTTCTGTTTTTAAAATTCCAACAGTTGAGGACATTTGTTCCATTGTACAAAAATCTAAATCTGTCACCTGTCAATTGGATCCATTACCGACTCACTTGGTTAAAGCTGGTTTATCATTTCTTTCCTCTTTAATCACTGATATTATGCATGCATCACTTCTTACTGGCACTGTCCCTACTGCACTTAAAACTGCTGTTATAACGCCTATTCTTAAGAAACCTGGGACAGACACAAAGAATTTTGCTAATTTTCGACCTATTTCAAATCTACCGTTTCTGTCAAAAATCCTGGAAAAAATTGTTGCTCATCAGCTCCGCGAACATCTCTCTTGCAATAGTTTATATGAGCAGTTACAATCAGGGTTTCGTGCTTTTCACAGTGTTGAAACTGCACTTGTAAAGATTTCTAATGATCTATTACTAGCGGCTGATGCTGGTCTTCTATCAATACTTCTTGACCTTAATGCAGCATTTGACACCATTTCACATCCCATACTTTTGAGCAGGCTGGAATCTATTGGAATTACTGGTATGGCTTTAAGCTGGTTTGGTTCTTATCTTACAGATCGCATTCAATTTGTACAACTTAAACAGTTTAAATCAAAACCCACTTATGTTGTCACTGGTGTTCCCCAGGGCTCTGTTTTAGGACCTCTTCTGTTTATTATTTATCTTTTACCTATTGGCAGCATTTTTAGGAAATATGATATCCACTTTCATTGTTATGCTGACGACACCCAACTTTACCTGTCTTCTAAACCTTCTTCTAAGTTTCCCTTTTCTGCTCTTGGTGAGTGCCTAAGTGAATTAAAAGATTGGTTTTCAAGTAATTTTCTACAATTGAACAGCAGTAAAACAGAAATTCTTCTTGTTGGTTCAAAAAATACAATAAGTAAGTCGAATATTTCTTCTCTGGAAATAAATAATTGTTCTGTTCCTCTATCGAATCAGGTCAAAAGTTTAGGTGTCATTTTTGACACAACTTTGTCTTTTGAATCTCACATAAATAGTGTTACCCGTTCTGCATTTTTCCATATTCGCAATATAAGTCGTCTGCGCCCTGTCCTTTCACTCAGGAGTACTGCTACGCTTGTGCATGCTCTTGTAACATCAAGAATCGACTATTGTAATGCTTTGTTTTATGGGCTTCCTTCCAAATCTCTTCATAAATTACAGTTAGTACAGAATGCTGCAGCTCGAGTCATTACCAAAACTTCCACTTTTGAACACATTTCTCCTGTTTTACAGAAGCTGCATTGGCTCCCGGTTAAATTCCGTGTGAATTTTAAAATTTTACTTTTAACTTACAAAGCACTTAACAATTTGGCTCCTTCATATCTCCATGATCTTCTTCATATACACACTCCTTCCCGCACTCTAAGATCTGCTTCTGCACTTACACTTGTTCAGCCACGCACTCGGACAACTTCTCTGGGGTCACAAGCTTTTGGCTTTGCTGCTCCCCATTTATGGAACTCTCTTCCTGTAGAAGTTCGCAACAGTTCTAGTCTCTCAGTTTTTAAATCTCGTCTTAAAACATATCTGTTTAGGCAGGCTTTTATGTGATTCAATGTTTGTTGTTGTACTGGTTTGATTGAGTAATGTCTTTTTTTAATGAATTGTGTAAGGTGTCCTTGAGTGCCATGAAAGGCGCCTTTAAATAAAATGTATTATTATTATTATATATATATATATATATATATATATATATATATATATATATATATATATATATATATATATACAGTTAAACAACTGTTTGAATGTTTAAAATTGATGAACTCAGTAAATATCTACCATTTGTGTTGAAATTCTTGAAATAGCAAAACTGTTACCTTGCAATACAAGTTGCATCATAAATTGCAGGAAAATTGTGCTATAATAGGGTTTCATGTGAAATGAAATACAGCTGAATAGTAGGTTTTGGTCACACTTTATTTTAAGGTCAAATTCTCGCTATTACCAAACCATTAACTATAACTTTTGGCTCAATAAACCCCGTTATTTGCTGCTTATTAATGGTTGGTAAGGTACTTATGTTTAGGTATTGGTTAGGATTAAGGATGTAGAATATGGTCATGCAGAATATGTGCTTTATAAGTACTAATAATCAGCCAATATGTTAATAACAGGCATGCTAATAAACAACAAGTTAATAGTGAGAATTGGTCCCTATACTAAACAGTTACCTATGTTTTATAATAATTAAATTAGTTAATAGTTATGTATATCCACCCATTCATCCATTTTCCAAATTGCTTGTCCTATTACAGTGGTGTCTAAACCTGTTCCTGAAGGGCCAGCGTCCTGCAGATTTAAGCTCCAACACACTTGCCTAGAAGTTTGTAGTAGTTGCATCCGAAATCGAATACTATACAGTATGTGAAAAACAGTATGCCAGAAATTCATAATATTTGAAAAACAAAAAGTACTAACTATTCATAAGTGTGCGCGCAATAGACACTTTCAAGTCCCATGCGGCCAAGGGAGCTGATCTGTGAATGGCAGTGAAGCAATGTAACTGATGCTGGAAGGTCACGTGACAGCAACAACAATAGTGGATGTAAAACCGAAGCCAATGGAAGGTAAGCCTGCAACTTTTAGCCAAAAAAGCGTAATGGCTAATACTAGCGCTGATGCTTAGGTGGTATGCAATGACATTTGAAAGAATGTCAGTGGAAGAGAGGCTTCACTATCATTTAAAGCTTATAATTTAATGAATGTAACTTATTTGCTATTAAACAATAGTTTTAGATTGATCTATTTTTAGAGTTTACACAGAAAAAAAATGACGTATTATAAAAGAAGTCACAGATTTTTTTGTGACAGGTAGGATTTTGTTTACTACACTTCTCATTGATTTCTTCAGTATCCGTAAATGGCAACTGACTGTCACACATCTCTGACTAAAATACAATGACTGTAAAGGCTGTTATATGATTGGCTATCAAGGCACAAATGATCCAAGTTGACTATTACACTTTCTCCAATGATAAGCACTACAGACCCTCTTATGTCCCAATAATAAGACCATCTCTGGTAATACATCCCAATTTCCTTCATACTACCCATATTCAAACTATATAGAACATACTTTTTAAGGTTGCAAAGCAAGTACAAATTCAAATGTAGTATCTACTATTAAGATAATCTACTAATAAGTAACAGGTCACCGAAGTTTATATTTATAGAAAAACTGCTTGCAAAGAAAATCCACTGCATTGAGATTATAAAGCACTTTCTTTTGAGCTTCCATTTCAGATTCAGATTTGAAAGTAGTGTTTTACCATTTTACCAGTGGAAAATTTGTTTTTTCAACACCTTTATTTAACCAAGGTACGTGTCTATAACCCCATGTTCTGATTAAAATCGTTGTAGTGGGGAGAAAGAAAAATACGGTGACCAGAGTGCCATATTGAACCCCTGGAGAGATTTGCAGGTGAGTTCTTTTCTCCTTTGAACCAATCACGAGTAGTTTCCCAACAAATATAGACTGTTTCCCCTCAGCCTGTACTCTTCAGGCACAGTTGGGAAAGAGACATGAGTTACTGCAGGCAAATCACCGCTGATACTCCAGCTGACAGAAGACAGAGACAGACAGGATGCGTCTCATAAGCAGGGAGGAACATGGTGTGATATATCAGGCACAATGCAGTATTGTAATGAAGCTTTGCACTATAGTACTTATGTAAACCTCCTTCACATCCACAGTGTATTTATGTAACCGAACGCACCTTTATACACCCTGTGATACCGAGGCTCTGATCTGTCTCTCATGCACTCAGACTGCTTGTCTCCTTTCTGTCACTATAGACCCCTTCTGTACACAGCTGGGCGTTCAATACTGTTACAAACACATCCAACCTTTGACACAGTCAAGACTTGCAAAAACCAGCTTCTTCACCATCTCCGCTTGGCTTTTGTCCTTGCGCAATCATAGCCGCTTGCCTGTGACTCTGTCAGACCTGGGCGGCGTGTGCAATCCCTTTGTCATGACTTCCATTAGTACACAGTTGCCATGACAACTGGCTCTTATGAAAGCTCTCCACGGTTTCCAAGGATGGATGTTCTATTGGCTCTTTTGAGATTTAAACGAAGCATTTTGGCGCAGACTGACTCGCACGTCAGTGCTGCCCTAGATTAGTTTAAGCAGCGGAACGCTTTGTGATTCACACCTGTTGGCTGTTTCTGATGGTCTGTTTCAGCAGTATAAGGTTAGGAGAGTTTTAACGCTGAGTGACAAGTACAGAATTGTCTAGAACAGGATTTAACGGAACATTCCAGGTTCAGTGCAAGTTAAGACATTTGTGGCATAATGTGATTACCATAGAAAATACTTTTGAATACTTTCATCCAAAATCTAGGGTGCTTACGACTGAAGTTTTAATGTGTTGTCATAGTGAAACATGTTTTTTTTTTTTCACACTAAAATTAATGCATATTGTTTACATCATGCTGTACTGTTGAAACAGTGAGTATTTTACCATTCACCGATTGTTCCCATTAACTTTCATCAATCTGTTAAATTCCTCAAAGTAACCCAGATTTATGCTTTTTGAGATTCAAGCTGAAATTAATTTTGTTGTGATCAACGTTATGCCACAAAGATGCGCTGTTTTATTTCAAATCAAAGCTAAATATAAACAACGCATCCTTGTGACACGGATGATACAGAAGAGCATACACAGCATACGGTGATATGGAGAGACACAGAGGAGACTTTTCTTCGCTTACAAAAATAGTTCCCGTTGCTAACCCAGCTAACCCAGATAACCCAGATTGCATGTCTGATGGCAGATGGTGTATTCTGACAACGACTTTCATACCTTTTATGGACCTTGACACTGTTATTTACTTGGCAGTCTATGGGACAGTCTCAAGCCTCCCGGTTTTCATCCAAAATATTTTAAACTGTGTTCCGAAGACGAACTGACCTTTTACGGGTTTGGAACAACATGGGGTAAGTAAATAATGAAAAAATTTTCATTTTGGAGTGGAGTATCCCTTTAACACTCTTTATTGATATCAGTTGTTGGTTTGTTTCATCCTGACTTTAATCTTTTATATATTCTTATGGTTCTTTTATTACTCTCTGATGATGGAGATACACTTGAAGCTCCCACAATGAACTTATGAACTTACATTTTGTGCCTTAAACAGTTAGTTCACCCAAAAATGAAAAATCTGTCATTAATTACTCACCCACATGTCGTTCCAAACCTATAAGACCTTCGTTCATCTTCGGAACACAAATTAAGATATTTTTGATGAAATCCGATAGCTATCTGACCCTGCATGGACAGCAACGCAACAGACATGTTCAAGGCCCAGAAAGGGAGTAAGGACATAAAATAGTCCATGTGACATCAGCGGTTCAACCGTAATGTTATGAAGCTACAAGAATACTTTTTGTGCAAAAAGAAAACAAAAATAATGACTTTATTCAACGATTTCCATTCACGACAGTACCAAGATGCATTCCTCTACTTGTAAACATGCCACACGCATGCGTTTTCTTTGCCCACAGAAAGTATTCTTGTAGCTTCATAACATTATAGTGTGGAGCATATTTCCTGCAGCTGGTACAGGTGGTGTCTATATTAGTTATATTAAGCCTAATTTCACATGCCACTTTTTTTATAGACTGCCGCTGGCAATGAAAGGTGATTTGTGGACTTACGGTGAACAAAGTTGTTGCTCTTGGAGTTTAAGGGGTACAAATCACCTTTTAAGTCGTGCTGCAGACAACCCTCTCAATGACGATGTTTGATGTTGTAAGGATGAAGAGGTGCAGGAGTGGAGGCAGGTTCATGTGGGAAGTAGACTTTAAAAAGGGTGAACATTGCTTTGCTCTGATGAGCACAGCTGCGGCACATCGAGCGCAGTCTGCTTGAAGGAGAGCGAGAGGAAGGACGAGAGGAAAGGGGGTGATTTTTCTGCAAATGTGAGGACAAATCTCTTAACACAGCCCCAGGGCTTTGTGGGGTTATTCAAAGGTTATGAATAAACAGTCTCTTCTCCATTCAACTTGTTAATTGTGACTAAAAGTCATGTCTATTCAGTAGTTTGGCATTGGACCAGCTGTCCACAAAGCAGATTATATTGCTGGGATTTTTGCTTGTACGTGAGAAGCATGTTCAGGATGATAAATGAGGAGTGAATTGTGTCAATGTGAATGTGCAAGCTTAAGAGTTTCAGTGAATAAAGCTAAACAATCATATTCAGTGCTCAGTAGATTAGAGTCCATCAACTTAATCACGCCGCCATCTCGTCTCCCTCTACTGGCTGCCTGTTTTCACATAGACGGCTCCCAAGGGCTTCACCCACACCTGTCATTTGAAGACCAAAGGCACGTGGAGTTAATTGGTTCTGTTTCATAAACAGTAAATGATACCCTTGATATGGGAATGGCGAAGAGGATCTCAGTACAGATGATGCACGCGCTTAGTAACAACACACAAATTATAACGTTACTCCCCCAACACACACACACACACACAGGCTCAACTAGACAGTTTTCTCAGATTTAGTCTTTCAATATCAGAAGCTGAAAGGGCTTTGAATCATTAAGGGCAATGGTATCTACAAAGATTTAACTTACAATGAAAAAGACTTTAGCGTAAATCCTGTCCACATGTTCTAATGCAACGTTCTGATTGAAAGTGTTGATGATTGTTTTTCGTTTAGAACAGAGAACCTTCCATTTGTGTTTCTCTGGGTCCATCTGGTGGTGAGAATAGAAAAATACATTTTTGTACACCAATCTAGAAAATAGAAAGAACCATTCTAGACCTATAAATCGAACAGTTATATAATAAAATACATGTATAAATTATTCTAAATTATATACACTACCAGTCAAAAGATCAAAAAGTTCTTCCGGTTAAAATAAAAATATATGTTTTTGTAATGTTTTTGTTGTATGCTCACCACGTCTCCATTTATTTGATAAAAAATCCAGTAAAACAATGATATTGTGAAATATTATTACAATCTAAAATAACTTTTTTCTATTTGAATTTATATAAAAATGTAATTTATTACTGTGATGCAAAACTGAATTTTCAGCATCATTACTCCAGTCTTGAGTGTCACATGATCCTTCAGAAATCATTCTAACATGCTGATTTGATGCTAAATTAATATTGGTGCTCAGTTATTCATAATGGTTCTCATTATTATTATCATAGATTAAAAAAAAGTTTTTGCCGCTTAATATTTTGTGGAAACTTTTTTCTATTTCAGGATGCTTTGATGAATAGAAAGTTCGAAAGAAGAGCATTTATTTAAAATAGAAATCTTTTGTAGCATTATAAATGTTTTACTGTCCTTTTTATCAGTTTAATATATATATCTAATGCTGGAAATATTATCATTTTGAAATACAGATAAATGCAGACAAAGATGATTTGTTTTCTCTGTTCCTTCTGAAGGTAAAAAGTCTGTCTCTTGGCTTAGAGATGGACAGCTGTGTGGAGCTTATAGATCTCTGGTCACTTCCTCCCCATATGGATCAGCTCGGACACAGCTGCTCTGAAGCACCATGTGTCTGGTGTTGGATGACTCTGTGTGTATGGGACGCAGCAGCTGAGCCGGGGCACTCACCACTCTGTGGTCTCAAACAGTTGGTTCATGTATGTACACAATAAAGCTTATGTTTGCCCACATACAGAGAGTCATGCAAGTTGAGAAATCTTTTGTCTGAAAGATGATTATACAGAGCACATTATATAAATAGGCAAATATGTGTATTTATTGTAGGCCTATGTAAGTTTGTATTTGTGTGTGTGTGTGTGTGTGTGTGTGTGTGTGTGTGTGTGTGTGTGTGTGTGTGTGTGTGTGTGTTTGTGTGTGTGTGTGTTATATATGTCCACAAATATAAAAATGAAAAAATATTAAGCAGCACAACTGTTTACCAAATTTTAATAATAATAATAAGAAATGTTTCTTGAGCACCAAATCAGCATTTTAGAAGGACTTCTGAAGACTGGAGTAATGGTTATTCAGCTTTGCAATCACAGGAATAAATGACATTTTTAATTATAATAAAACAGAAAACAGTTATTTTAAATTAAAATAATATTTCACAATTCTTTTTTTAAGGCTGAATCTTGTTCTGCTCCCTGAATCTTTCACATAATTGGGTCTCGTTTCCCAAACTGAATAAAATCTGGTTCACTCCTCTGCCATGCAAGGTCAGCAGATTTACACTCAAACCTGCCCCTCCCTAAATTCAAAGATCATGATTATTTCATGTAATGTGAGGGGGGGGGGGAGACAATGGGGGGTGTGGCTAATCAAATAACCCTAGGGACAGGCGAGTAGCCCCCTCCTCATCAGCACACACACAAGGCAGAACCTGCTGCTTCATCCACCCACACACACAGACTGATACTTTCTCATTCAGCCCTCGTGTCCATACACTGTTTCACGGTAAGACTTTACATTCCAATATTCTGGAAGCTTTTAGACGTGGCTTTGTTTTCTTCCTACTTATTTTCAGAGATATAGTCTAAAATGTCTAGAGATTTGAAGTGAAAAGCATAGAAATGACTCTGAGAAGCAGGGCACAGAACAAAGACAGAGGCGAGACATTCCCAGAAAGAAAGGATGGCTTACAGGCATCAGACTTGGCAGACTGGATATGATTGTAAGGAATATGTCTTAAATATGAGCACCAGCTTGGCAATTTTTTATGGATAGAATTAATTATTTTAGTGATACACAATTTAAACAAAAAAGAATGTGTGGGACGGTCACATGATGCCCTAAAAAGAACTCCATTGGTTCACTTTTGTTCTGTTTGACCTTGAACAAATATGAATTTATTTGTGTAGGCCTAAGTAAAATTACATATATTAAACTTGCATTTTGTTTGGTCTATAGTGCAAAAACATGGCTGACAAACCCAACATGACGGAAATCACATCATTTGATAAAACTAAACTCAGGAAGACAGAGACCCAAGAAAAGAATCCCTTGCCAACCAAAGAGAGTGAGTATCTGATCCTAAAACAATGGCTAATGATTATGATTATGATGATTATTATATATATATATATATATATATATATATATATATATATATATATATATATATATATATATATATATATATATATAGTGTGTGTGTGTGTGTGTGTGTGTGTGTGTGTGTGTGTGTGTGTGTGTGTGTGTATTGGTTATTTCTCAGTTAAAATATATATAAATGACAGATATTCAGTTCTGAAAACCTATTGCATGTTAAATGAAGTAAATGTGTCACTTAGGGTGTGTGATTATTCAGAATCATCCAGCTGCTCTGCAGAATACTTAAAATACTTAAAATATTTACTTCAAACACTCCTTAAAGCCTGTATTCTTGTGAAATTCTGTCTGCAGCTATTGAACAGGAGAGGCAAGGAGAGTCCACGCCTTGAACGGGGCTTTTATCTACAGTCACACAGCAGAGAGTGAAGTGAATGACTGAGTCAACAGAAGAGAGACTTGAACCAGTAACTGACGTGTCATTTGTTTCATAGTTATGTTTGTTTGTACGAGAATTAAATAAAAACGTACTAATGTATTTCATCCAGTGGGGCCAGACGATCATTCAAAAGCATTAGCGGTGGTCTGCACGCGTGGGTTCGCATCCCATCCTCGTCGAAAATTATTGTTATGGTTATAATTTACACGACAAGGTTGTGAAACACGAAATTACATGAGTGAAAGGGAAATAAATGGTTATTTCTAACATTACATTCCTTTGAATTGCGTTGCAGTTGATTTTTTACACAAGATCAGCACCGACATCTATAAATTATTGGTAAGAACGCGTCTAAAAAACAAATGAATATAGACCAACTATTTATTATTATTATTATTTTATCAGATTTCATCAGAAAAATAGAGAATTGAGAACTCGCCTCATTTTACCTCTAGATGGCGCTATAGAACAGGAATAACACTCACTGCTATACATGCTAACTGTAACTTAGCTTGTTAATTTAGGACTATAAAACTTATAGTGACTGATTGCATGTAGTCCTGTGAGGCTATTTATAATTAATATTAAATATTAAAATAACAACATGTTTTGTCAAGGTTTCGCTGTGTTCTAAGTTATCTATGTTTATGGAGAATATTGCATTCCTGTAGCACGTGTAGCCTTTAACCTGACATTATAAATCCATCTGTTCTTCAAACTGCTTGTCCTCTGTAGGGTCGTTACATTATGTTTCTACAACGTGCATATTATATATTATAAACAAGATAATCTTAATATGAACATCTGGGTTTGTTCATTGGTGAGGGAATGAAATGTGATCTTTATGCTCAGTAGAATTGAGGGGGGGATTCAATTTAATGTGACTTTTCACACATTAACCTATAACATACATGATCGAAACATGAGTAGCTACATTACAATTTGTTTCAATAGGCAAGGTTTTACATTATAAACAGTCACATTAGGAGACAGATGCATTCAATTTAGCTAAAAACATCTGAACATGAAAATTCAAAACTAGTAAAATAGTCATGAATTGACAATCAAACTCAGTATCTGTCAAGCTGAAGTAAATTTCTGTATAATAGCTTTTTTTTAAAAGATGAGAGAAAATGAAGCTGGCACCAGCTGGTGTAAACATTATGTGATGCCAGTTAGACCAAGTCACAGAGAACTTCCAGGACTGAGTCTCAAGGTCGAGGACGTGAGGAATGTGATAAAGAGAGTGTAAAAAACAGCAGGTGGTTTTGTGTCCCAAACAAAACTCTCAAGCTCTCACTATTACTGCCTCTGTAAGACATCACGTGAGTTCACATCACTGTTTCAGCCAGACTGGCACTGAGCCATGCCCGCTTTCAAAATCAAGAATTATCAGTGACAATAATCTGGTTCTTAACTCAGAAATGTCAAGGGAGTATATATCATACATATGAATTAATGTAAGATTGTGGCATTTCTTTATTAGTTTTCCTAGACAAAAATATTTTAACAGAACTGCTCCAAAACTTTTGTCAAGTCCCCAAAAAAAATAAATAAATAACAATCTGCAGACCCTCATGACTTTGTGTGAAGGTAAATACGTTTCTCAAAATACCAGATCATTTGAGTTTGGTTAGTTCAGGTTGTAAAATGTCAAAAACCAACTAAATATTAAGACTCGTCCACTCACATTCATTCAAAATGCAATGAAAATGTTATGTTTTTACCTGATTGAAACAACAAATTACCTTTTTAGCATTATTAAATGTAAACATTTGTTGAAAATATACAATTTCCAGATACACTTGTAATGGCACATTTAGTTCATGAGAAGAGAAACAGACTGCTCTCAGACACACTGGCCTGGTCATCGTTCAGGGACAGAATGGATGTGCAATGTGCATTGACCTGGCAGCACTTTATTATTTCTCCGTATCAACAAACTGGCTTTCTAGGAACATGGCAGTTTATGTGTGGCTAAATTCCCTCTCTCTCTCTCTCTCTCTTATCATGTGCATACTTCAGACTGTCTGTATTAAGGGTGGAAAGACTGAAATGATATTAAACCAAACTGTAGACTTTAATGCAGAAAATAGATATTGGTAACATTTGGAGCGCTTATCTCAATTAATGCTAAAATGGGTTACAGAGGCATTTACAACAGAAGTGAATGGAGACAATTAGTTGCAATAGTACAGCTACATAATTTTAGTGTAAACACTGTGTAAAATAGTGTAAACCTCAGTGTAAAAAATAGTACTTGCTAACCTTTTCTGTGTAGTTATACCCAATTATACATTATGCCTAAAAACCCTAAAATGACCATAAAAATGAAATAAAAATGTGAATGTAAGTGGTTTTATAAAATAAGCTCCACATTTCTGCTTTTAGATCCTCCAAAAATTGGCCCATTCACTTCTATTGTCTTTTTTTCCCCCCTCTGATCAACATTATTTGTATTAAATTGAAAGTATTCCTTTAAATAATCGGAATACATTAACTCTACATAAAAATAATGATGTAGAAAAATGTTTAGTCAGAAATTGCTAGTAAATTTCTAAATTAGTAACATTTAATCTTGAATTAAACTATTTTGAAGTAGAAAAACTGTAATTGTAATTTCTTATAAAACACACTCCAGTAACCTTTTTAACAAACTTATACAGTGTACATGAGATCTAATATTTTAAATACTTAAAGAAGAGACCAGTCAAAGATTTAAACTGTTTTGTTTTAGTTTTATTCCAAAATGTCATATTACATCCAGAGAATGAACAGCAAACAGTACAAAAATCATCATCCCAACGGTTTATTTCTAGAAAATATGACTTAAATGCCCTTCACAGGGTCATAGATCCATTGCAAAAATGAAATAACTGCATTTGAACTATCCTCAGACAGTAAAAATGTAGATTCCATACAGTCACCTTCAGAATGGTTGTAAATAAAAAAAGAGAGTAATGAAGGCACTGAATTAAACAGCAGCAGAAGCTGCATTTTCACCGTTACATCCAGCAAACTCAAAACACTCCACCCCACAACAGAAACACTTGCTCTGAGCATTTCATTATTTAGATAAAGTAAAAATAAAGCATGGAGGCATAACTGAAGGAATCCACAGCTGGTGTGATCATCCCTCAGATGGCGAGCACTGGTAGAACAGGCTGAGACAGTCCGTTTGCCACATGAGCTGGAGACATCCATCACATATCCATCACAAACTGGCTGTCATCAACTGAAGAGAAAAGGAACGAGAGACAGAAGGGTTAGAGGGTTTTATAGTGTTGCGTCACTGTGATCTCTTTCTAAAAAAATCCTTTGAACAGCATCACTCCCTGTGGATATTCCCCTGATACGGAAATCAGACCTGCCAAACATTGAGCAGGTCACATGCATTTTTGTTTGCTTTTCTCATGAAGTAACTTCAGTCACACCAAAAAGTGACCTTGAGCTAAGAATGAAGAAAAAAAATAAAAAATAAATAATAATAATAATAATACAGAGAGGCATGTTTTTCAGTTAACTTCATTTTTTTAAATCAGCATAACTACCAGGATAAATAATTTGAGTTTTTACTCCAATTTTAATTTAATTGTATTTATTTATTTATTTATATATATATATATATATATATATATATATATATATATATATATATTTTTTTTTTTTTTTTTTTTTGGTCTGGATGTTTTAATTAAATAAAAGATGGTTTTTAACCTCTGAATTAACAGTTTTTAGATATTTTTCAGGGGGCATAAAGTAAAAACATCATGGTGTTACAAATGTCCTGATATCACAACGAAAAAAAAATAATAATAATAATTAAAATAATTACATTTTAGATATTTATTAATAATAATTTATTAATAAACATTTTAGATATTTATTATAATTATTAACTCGATATTTGTATAAAAAATTAAATATAAATAATATGAAAACAAAAATCTCAAATCTCAAACAACTTACATTGAAAGATAATGAATAAACCTAATAATTTATTCAATATTACAATAAAAATAAAATGTACAATGTATGCATTCTGAAAGTCATTAAAAGAGAAATTTTAAAAAATATATTTTTTCAAAACCAAATGAAGCCAGCGTGAATGCAAAGAGTACATTTCTTTTTTAAAAGATTTTCTTATCATGGTCACTTTTATTTGTCATTGACACATGTACTTAAATGAATTCACATGAGACTTTCTCTGTCACATACTGTATTTCAGCAGACAAGTGTATTTGTCAACTTACAGCAGACAGAAAGGACAATCTATTCTGAACAAGCTTAAACCTGTTCCTCAGGTTTTGCTTGAGGATGTTGATTTGGAAATTGAAAACGGTATGGATTAGGGGACAATTGGGATTAAGACAGAACATGCTTCTTCAAGCAAGTGTAAGAAAGAATGATACAAGGAGTCACTTACCGGCGAGATCTTTGCTGTCATCCTCCTGCTCTGCTGGCTGCAGCGAGGGCCTGGTGACCCCTGGTATGTCGGGGAGGCAGCAGGGTGGGGTGCGCGCGATCGGCGAGTTTCGACATTCCAAGAGAAACTTTCGATCATAGATGATCCGAGTTCCTGCAGGGAAAATATCAATATTAGTTTAAGAGGTTCAGCCTCACATAAAGCTGGCACAGGTTCATAGCATTTTTGCTTCAGGGGACTTTCTTCCTGCTGAGTTCTGCTCTATGTAAGAATTCAGAAAAACATGTTGTGTCACCCGAGTGAAAGCCTGTAGTGTAGTTTAGCTCATGTTAGAGTAATGGAAACAGGGTGAAGAGCTGACTAGAGTGCTTTCTAAATGAATGCAGGCAAAATCACTCAGGGTGCCCCTGTTTAGATGTCCTGTAGTAACCCAAAAATTTAGCAACATCACCCATTACTGCATAAGGACGTGAAACATGAATTGAAATAAGCAAATATAATCGATACGACTTTCTTTTTAACTGAACATGATTTGTACTACATGTCCTCTGGTCATTCAAACATGTACATGCAAGATCAAAACAGCGAGTCAAAGCAGAACCGGTTTTTATGGATAAATGTGCAATGACTGATAGAATGGCCACTGGCTTGGTTTCAGAAACTAAAGGATGTAATATTTCTACATGTGAGCTTTAACCATGTGATCAATATTGACAGTTGAGGTGGTAGATGGATTTTGTATGCAGGTGTTTTTTTTTTCTTTTTCAATGTTTTAACATGCCTTCATTTAGTTTACTATTTTTAAAAGAGCTTTATGAATTATAGTCATATACATATTTTATTGTTTTATGTTGGCCCCAGAGCCAGACTGTCAATATATATTTTTTAAATCCCTAACAAAAACATGAATTACGTTTTTATATTTGATCTAATAATATGTCAATCTACACTGTGATATAAACAATTTCAGTATTTATATTTAAAGACACAGATGTACTTTATCCAATTTAACAGTGCGAACAAGGCGAAAGAGAAAATATTTTTGAAATAGTGTATTTGCATGGATGTGGTGGAAATGACATTAAAACATGCATGGCTTTTTCAGAAAAAACAACATGTGATGCACGTGCGTACACTTTCGGACTTTGTTAGCAGACAAATTAAGTTAGTTAAAGTGTTAAATTAATGTTGTGCATGTCCACTGGGCCAAATGTGCGCATGATTGAAACAAACCCAAATGCCAATGGCAAGAGTAAATCACAGGATTGTTTAAAAGGAAACCGGTCGCTTGTAAACATCTTATTGCCTCTGGCTTTACATGATTGCGCAGTGCAAACGATCAACTCACTTCACATAAAAACAAAGTGCGCTGGGGTATCCTGGAAAAACTCGCACGCAAAACAAAATCACTAGTTATGAAATACATTCTGCGATTAAAAATAAATACACTAGGTAATCTCATCTCACCCCCGGGAGTTGTTGAAAACAGAGTTCCTCCAGGAGTTTGACTGTAGCTGTCATGGAGCGGAGGCCAGCTGGAGCGGCTTGGGATCGGGCAGGTCGACGAAGCATCGCAGCTGCTTGACATGATGAACCTAGATCTAAACTCGGGACTTAACTGAACACACGCTAAGGTTTTGGTCGATCTGCTGCAGCGCTGCGCGTCTCCGCGCTCCACATGTTGGGAGAGCTCGAGGGAGGAGATTTGTCACGTGCTGCAAACCTTGAACTCTGGCCAATCGGACAGACGATTGCACCACTGACGCGCAGCGTTGAGGCCCTCTATGGGAGAAAGTGTTTTGAACCATTTCATGGAATGTAAACTCTCCGAAAAGCACGAGGTTTTCGGAGTGATTCAGTTGGGCACATGATATGAACTCTACGATAAGATATAACAACACAAACCCCAATCTATCGCTCAGGATTACCTATCCGGTATAAATATGCCTCCCCATATTTACAGTATCTTCGCATTTCATACAGGACCATTTCTATGTCCCAAGTCTTTTTTTTTTTGTCTTGCAAGATGTGCTGCCCATGTCTTAACTAAGACATCAATTTAAATTCCTGGTAGGTCACCAGATTTTCAGAACATACACATTTCACAAAAATTTGAAAAGTTACATAATATTAGTTATATAATACAGAATATTTGTCTTACTTGAAGCACTAGTTTGTTGTGCTTTATTTTATACAGTTGTCCATGAATAGACAACTTGGATTGTGAATATGTAAAATGTAAAAACAAACGGATCAAAATAACACACCAGATACATTTCCAACTTTTTATTGAATATTAAGGTAAATATTTCACATTAATACAGGCTACATAAAGTAGAGCCACTATACGACATGAAATTTACTCTCATTTTTAACCCTTTTTCAGTATGTAAACAATTATACAGGTATTTACCACTCTAAAAGGTCTGATTTCATTCTTTACGCAATCATCTAGGTCTTGGCCAAGTATAAATAGCGCACTGTCCTATTGAGCCCTGCCGACCAAGAACACTTTTACGTGGGGCTTAAATGTCAAAATGGCTATACTACTCAGAATGTATCCTGTTGAACAGGCAATCGATTTGTTCATAGACAGTGGTAAACACGTTAAATCCCACACTGGATTTTTTTCTTTTTAGTTAGGCACATCGAGGGTGTCCATCTCTCAAATTTAACTTGTTTAACATTTTTTGGGGGACACATCTAGGTTAATACCACGTCTCAGTAATTAGGTAATTATCTTGTTCTTTTTAACGTGTTTCTTGTTACTGCTCCTAGGCCTCTCGATCTGTTTAGTTGACATGATTCAGATGCACATTTCCCACATGTGGAGCCCAAGTGCCGGGCCATACCTGCAACAACAAGAATTCAAAGAGTTAGATAGCAAAAGGAGCTGGAATGTACAAACACTTTCAGCTGGGGTCGACTAAGCGAAATCACCTGCTGTGGGTCTGAATTCTCAGCAGTGTTGGGAACAACCTTTAGGATGGGATTCCAGGCAGGGTCAGAAGTGTGAAGGCCATTGTATACAGGGCCTCCAGGACCCTCCGCCATCTGCGGGTGAGGAGGGATCATCGTGCCACCGTACATTGACATTGGCAGCCCCTACAGAGTCCAGAAAACCACAAATTTGAGAGGAGATCTACAAATTCAAATTCCCCATTTAACTAACAAAACAACCAAAACGTTTATGCAAATACTAAAATATATATAACGACAGAAATACTATTTTTGAAGAGTCACTGCACAGTACGTACCTTTGGAAAATCCATGAAGTTGGTGGGCAGAGGTTGGTGGAAAGTGTTAGAAGGAGCAACAATCCCAGTATCATCTCGTTCCATAGCCTGGTGCTGAGAGAAGGCTGATGACTCCTGCATCTGCTGGTGCATCACTGGCCCTCCCATCAGGGGCTGAGACCAGCCTGACATTGTTTCTGTGAGGAACAGAGACAGATATTTATTCGTCAGGCATGTGATCAGCTAGAGACAAAAAAAGACGGAAAATCTGACCACGCCCCCAGCACCTATTATTAAAAATATATATTTTAGCACATTAAAAGATATATCTTATATTGTAATACATACTATTGTCCTGTAAAAAATAAAAAGCAGCATTTAATAATCACGATTATAATATAATCTATTATAATAAGTTCTATAATATATTATAGTAAAGTATATAGAGTTGTTATTATTAAAGTACCAGCCAAAAGTTTGGAATCATTACAATTATTATTGTTTGTGAAATAAATATCTTTTGCTTATCAAGGCTGAAATTATTTGATTAAAAAAAAGTAAAAAAAAAAAAAACAGCAATATTGTGAAATATTACAAAGTAAAAAAAGTTTTCAATTTTAATATATTATAAAAAGAAATGTTATTCCTGTGATGTAAAGCAGAAATTTCTTCATCGTTAATACAGTTTTCAGTGTCACATGATCTTTTAGAAATCATTACAATTTATTTGACTCAAGAAACACTTCTGATTATTATCAATGTTGAAAACAATTTTGCTGCTTCATATTTAGTGTGGAAATGGTGATACACTACATTTTTCAGGATTTTTTGATAAACATAAAGTTTAATGAACAGCATTTATTTGCATTTATCAAGTATATTAATTAAATTTCTTAATGCATTTATTAAACAGAAATCATTTTAAGTCTTCACTCACTTTTTATCACTTTCATGCATGATGAATACAATTATTAATTTCTCTCTCTTTTTAAAATCTTACACAAATGTTTGAGTGGTATCATTGTTTCCACAAAAATATTAAGCAGCAAAACTGTTTTTAACATTGATAATAATGAGAAATGTTTTTTGAGCAGCAAATCAGCATATTAGAATGATTTCTGAAGGATTATGTGACACTGAAACTTCTCTTTGTAAACAACAGAATTATAAACGTTTCTAAGGACGAATGTTGCATTCCCAAATGCAAATTGAAGCGATTCAAACCAAGTGCAACGCAGCTAGCACTAACAGTGAATCGAAACTTAAAACAGTACTGTAACAGCAGACATGCAGCGCGTCAGACTACAGCCTATTATATAATTACATCACAACTGTTGCAAATTTTATGACAGCACTAGCAAATCTCCAATTCTCACTGCCATTCATTACGAGTTTCAGCGCTGATCCTACTCGCATTTGGTGCTTTGTATCATTTGAACGCTTTTAACTGTCCTGCAGATGGCGCCACGAGTGTGCAGTGCTCTCAGGACCAATCCATCCATGATGTTTTAAAAATCTTTTAACAGTTTATTTAGGTAATAGCTTAAGAATCACATGGGTCGTCCTTCAGAGGTCGGAAAATACGGAAATCCGTAACTCTTCACATTTAATGCAATGAAAAACAATTGTCACTGCATATGCAAATATGCTTATTTCACAACATTTAGAGCCATTCGTAAATGCTGACTACATCACAGACTCACCGGAGGCACTGCCCACTCCAAAAGACCAGATGCCACCCTGTCCAACTGGTGGGGTATAGCTGGTGGGCAGCATGGTGTGGTTGACGGTGCCAGTTTGCCGGATACGGGCCAGGCGCTCTGTACCAATTGGAGGGGGCACTTTACGATCCTGCTGGTTGGAGCTACTAGGTTTTGCCTGGATCAGAGCGGGAGTCACTGTAGATGTGCAAAGAGGTGAGGATGCCCCGGAAGACACGGAGGGCACTGGAGACTCACCTAAAATTAATGAGAAATGAAGGGACCGTCAGAAAGAACACGAGCAATATGGTCTTATATATAAAAAGTAATGTGTTCCATGGTGCATCTGCATCACAAAGGCTTACAAGAGGTGGAGGCACTCCAGGGATGGGGAGAGAAGTGCTGGCGGCTGAAGGAGGGTGTGCCCACATTAGCAGGACCTGGTAGGAACACAGGGCTGGCAGATATGCTTGTGGTGAAGCTGGGGAGCGCAGTGGACGAGCACATAGAGTTGTCCATGGGGTGTATACCTGTGATACAGAGTGAACATAAAAAGATTGACCCCAATCACAAAACAAAGAAGCTAGAACATCTGCAATAATGCATGTTATTTAAAGCAGGGGTGTCCAGTCCTGCTCCTGAAGAGACATGTTCCTACATAGATTAGTGGTGCGGTCAAGTCATGATGGATAGATCGTATTTATGAATTGAACACACGTGAATGCCACCACAAAGCCGTTATTACAAGTGGGGAAACTTCAAGGCCCAAGTTTCCAAGTTGCGGGCGTGTCAATGAAAAAAAACGTGTCCGATGCGAAGGACGCATCCAAAGACTAGAGATAAGCAGCATCTGTACTGACAGTAAATTTGTTGAAATTAACAATTATTTTTTGTAATGTACAATAAAACTATATAAGTTACATTTACAGAATAGTATATTATTGTATAAATACCATAGAATATATAATGATTCAGTTTACATCAGATAAATTGAATAAAAACAGAAAAAAAAAATATATATATTTATTCTTTATTCATCATTTTGTAGAAGTCAAGTAAAAATAATCATTGAATTTTATGTAGAAAAGTTAAATTGCCATGTTTTTCTGACCAAATGCACCTGACGTTGTAATTAGGATTTGTTAACTCGTAAGTATGCACGTCACAGGAGGACTTAAATGCAGCATAGGTCCAACCCTAACACACCTGAACCAGCTAATCGAGATCTTGGGATTAAAAACTTCCAGACAGATGTGTTGATGCAAGATGATGCAAAACTCTGAAGGAAGGTGGCCCTCCAGGAACAGGACTTGACACCCTTGATGTAAAGACTGCACTTACCAATCGGACTGGAGACAATTCGCTGCGAGGAACAGCGGTATCCTGGAGCTTTTGAGCCATCAGGAGGAGGTATGACATTTTCAATCTGCCCCATTCCACTTATGTATGCATTATTTGGGGCACTGTAGGGCTGCTCCGGATGGGTACGTGCAGGTAGATGGCAGGCACCCCAAACCTGGTTGTTGCCCATCTGGTTGCTGTCGAAGATGCTGCTAAAGTGACTGAAGATAGCCGCAGGGCCAAAGTTAGGGGGCAGTTGCGCTTTTCCACTGTGCAGGTGCATTTGAGAGCCATTTATCATGCCCATAGTGGAGGACATTGGGAGAGAGGGAGGGGGCATGCCTGTCGAAGCCAGGCTGGGCTGAGGTGGAGGCTGTTGTTGTTGCTGTTTGAGGGGTTCCTGTGAGGCTCCCGGAGGCACAAACACAGACTGCTGCTCCGAAAGGGCCCCTGGAGCCATGGGGTAGTAGGGTGCCGGTTGCTGCATGCGTGGAGACACACCGGGTGCGTTGGGGGTGGCGTAATGAGGTAAGGCGCTGCTGGTGTTAGTGACCGTGCTGCTGCAGGTTGGAGGTGGCAGGCGTGTGACAGGGTGAGATGAGCCTGGCTGTGATGAGGAAGAGGAACTGGGTTCTGTGCTGGAGGTAAAATGTGACTGAAGTGGCTGCCGGCTCTCAGGCTGGACAGGCAGCATCGAGGGGCTAGAGGGAGACGAGGTGAAGTGCAAGGGAGCAGAGGGGCCGGGCCCATCAGATGGAGCTCCTGCGGCAGGTGTGGCGAGCTCTGTGACGGGCTTCTCTTTAACTGGGGTGCTGAGGCTGGCCGGCTCTGGCTTGGGGGGAGGGGGATGCTGTGGAGATGGAGCAATGGGCGCGGATGGAGGTGGAGGGGTCGTAGGGGTTGTGGGAGCGCAGCTGATAAGAGACTGAGCAACTTGTGCCAAGGGAGCACTGCTGCCGGTAGAGACTACAGTAACTCCAGCCCCAGACTTGGGCTCTGTCGAGAAAAGCTGCTTCCTGGCAGAGGAAGGTGTGGGGGTGTTGGCAGGTGCGGTACTGGTGGGGGAAGTGGTGGAGGCAGTGGGAGTCGAGATGCTGGACACAGGAGCAGCAGGATGCTCGGTGTGAGCTGGAGCGGAGCTGGCGGGACGTGGCGCAGAATTACCGCTGTGTTTTGGTGAGCTGTTAGCACTACCAGGGCTCACAGGACGAACAGGGAAAGGACCCCAAGTGTTGGGAGAGGATGAGAAAGTGCCACCAAACTGTGCCATGGGTAATCGAGGGTGGCGAATCTGGTTGATGGTCTGGGCTGCTAGAAGGGCCAGCTGAGGATGAGCATAAGCAAGAGGTGGCAAAGAAACGAAGGGGGGCCTGACGCCCGGTGCCATACTTTTGCCCAACTTGCCAGCCTGCTGAGCTGTGAAGTTGGTGGATGACTGGAAAGACACGTTGGAGGAGGGCACTACAGATGGCAGGCCTTTTGAACTGGCCGCATTAGTGCTTGTGGCCCCAGTGGAGGTTGTGTAGGTGGAGCTGATTTTGGTGTTGGCGCCAGGCGGCCGGATGTGGTTACGAGGGATCAGGTCCTCAAGCTCTTTGGCTGGGTCCTGGATCAGCGCGTTGATCAGCTGCACTGCATGCCGTGTAGACTCGGTGCCACCTCTGCAAACCAAGAGAATAAGCACATGTAAGAAATTCCAGCAAGAAGAATCAGTCATTTGCTAGTGTCCTAATAACTGTCTGTGTAATTTTTACCTGATTGTAATCATTCTCTCTCCATTTTTGTCCTTCTGTTTGTCCACGTCGATGTGTGCGCCTGTAACATCTTGGATGGCCGTGATGTTGCAGCCACCTCTACCCATAATCCGAGACACCACAGAGGCAGGGACAGAGAGCTTCTTGGATCTAAGGGAGAAACTATATAGGTAGATTTTTGCCAAAGCAAAACACGATGACACAGTACTACAGTGTTTGCAAGGATGTTTCAATTCTGTTACTGAGGTTTTTAGCACACTGCCACGTCTTAAGAGCTTATCCCAAAGTTTCTAAGATAGTCGGATCCTTACTTCACTGTAAATCTTTAAGATTTTTTAATCCTGTTAATAGGGATGCACCGATAGGTTTTTTTTGGGGCCCATACCGATTTTAACAAACACTTATTGGCCAATTCTGATACCGATATTTGCCACTTCCTCTCTTACTTGAAAGATTGGCATCAAAATAGATAGTATTTTAATCATGTTTTAAATCAGCAAAGTTCAAAAACACCTGCTCTAAATTATACTAGCAGTTTTATTGCTGCATCATCAAATAATTTCTAATGAATATCGATTGGATCCATTTAACATTCAGCAGGCCTACATAAATACAACAGAACAAAGATACATATTAAATAAACAGTGCTTTTTAGGTAGGTTTAACAGTTAAACAAGTTATTTTTAACAAGTAAAAACTAAAAAGTAAACAAAAAGTGTAAAATAACACTTCACTGTATAAATTAAATACATATTAATCCTTTATTGTAACAGACTTTATTATGATTAATCTTCTAATTTGTTTTTGTATACATTTTAATATTTTTTGTAAGTTTAAATATGTATGACATCTCCTTTAAGGCAGGACTCTTATTTTGATGGGTCTACGGAGCTATATGAGTAATGAAAGCACACAGTTCTTCAGATTTAAAGTTTGTCAGTTTATTAAGCACCGCCTGAAAAGGCATGAGATTTGCATATATTTGTTTACTGTTAGTTGTAATGAATGTTTTGTATAATTCGCTGTATGTTGATGATAATGCAACTGAGAGAGAGTTTAATGTGCACTTCTTGTGGTGTGTTTTGTTTGGCTCTTATGGTGATTTTGGTGAAAGGGGTCATATAATGCGTAAAAATTTTCCTTTCTCTTTGGAGTGTTACAAGCTATTCATGAATAGATAAGATCCCTAAAGTTGCAAAGACTAAATTTCAAACCCAAAGAGATATTCTTTATAAAAGTTAAGACTCGTCCACGCCCTCCTAAAACACGCCCCCACATCTACGTCACTGTGTGGGAAGATCTGTATAATACCGCCTAAATGTTCACGCAAAGAAAGACGACGTATTTTTGATTCTCGCTGTTGCTGTTGGCGCCATGTTGTGGAGACGCTGTTTTGTAGTGAAAGAGAAGCTACTTTGTTCTTCCAAAAGAGGACACAACTAGAAATCAGTGTTTAAGTTGTATTTACAACACTGTTCCAGAACAATTCAACCCAAATATTCAGATGTGTGCAGCACAATTTATGGAGGACTGTTTCCTGATCCTGGGAGAAAAGACTACAATGACGGCTGTTCTGACTTACAGTCTGTAAGTATGTTTACATATGTAAAGAATTTACCACTGATGATAGAGTAGTGCTTGTTGTTTGTCTTTTCTCCGATCACAAATGCAGACATGGTTTTATGTTTATGCGGTGCGATGCAAAGCAATGCAACCAGAGCACACCTCGCTTTTCAGAGCGATGAGCTTTGTAAAAAACGACGAGTTTCAGAAAGGCGGGGCATAGAAGAGAAACAATAATGTACAGTATGAGGAAAATAATGTGTTTTTTGAACCTTAAACCGCATAAACATTTCATTACACCAAATAATGTTCTTTTTAGCAACATCATATGACCCCTTTAATAAAACATCAGTAAAGTTTTGGTCTTCATTCAGATGAGGTCCGCTACACTTATGAAAGTTACAAAAGTTATTTAGTCAAGAATAGTGTGTGATCTTTTGTCTTTTGTTATTTGATTAGCATTAAAGTGCAGACAGCAGCGCTAGGATTATGCAACAACAGACATTATACAGCTCAGTGCCTTCACGCAGTAAATTAATAAACCATCAGTTTGTTATATCTGCCTTTTTCCTTATATAGCCGATAGTTGTAAATTAAGGAAAAATCAGCCAATACATCGGTGCATCCCTACCTGTTACTTTTAGATAGCAACATTAAAAAGTGACCCTCACCTCCGAACCACCTCTTTCCACCCCTCTTCTCTCTTCAGGCCCCTCTTTGGGCTAGTGAGATTCATCTTACTGTTGGGCGAGGTGACTGGCAGTGAAATGGTCTTGAACGAGGGGGGCAGGGAACTGGGGGTCAAGTCACTGATGATCTCATGAGATCTGTTAATGTGAATAGAAATAGGAAGTTTATTCATTTTCACAAATTTTTTTGCAAAAAAACTAAAATGGAAATGCAGTATCTTGTCAAATCACAAGTAAGATTCTCTTTGCAATTTGTTATTTGCAGTTCAAGAAAATAAACTACTAGGTAAGATTTGTCAAATGCTGAGGTAATGATGTGACAGTGCAGTAGCAGCAAGCAGTAGTACATCAACTCTTACTTCTGCTGTGGTTTGGAGATGGACACCGTGACCTTCTCCTCAGAAGAGCCCAGCAGCGATGGCCCCTGTCTCTTCTCACTTGTGACATATGGCTGGTTAGAGCCTGCAAGGACCAAAGGGGCGGAAGAAGACAACGATGAAGGCAGGTCAGGGAGCTCATGACTCTTACTGCCGTTGCTGCTCTCGCTGTTGCAGTCGGTGCTATCTAGATTCGAGTCGCTGGTGCCTCCCGGTTCCCCACCCCCTCGAGGTTCTCCATGGATCTTATTTTTGTCAGCTTTCTGCTGCGCCAGTGCCACCTGTGAGTCTTGAAGGATTATCGGTTCACTAGGTGAATCCTTGGTCTTGTTCTTTTTGTTTTTGCGATTGGTGCTTGGTGTGGTGGCCACATTGGCTCGCTTTTTGCCGAACGTGTTAGTGAAAGTTGTGGAGGTGGCGGAGATACCGATGGTTGTGGTGGTGGTAGCACTTGGGGGCTCAATGGGAACCTCCACTTCTGCAGGATAAAATAACAATAATGCATCAGAAACAGTTTAAAGAAACATACAAAAAGTTTCATTTAGCCTAAAACAAATTATCAAATCACTCAAATAAAACATTTATAAATATTAAAATTGAACAAAGCAGTTTTTATGAACTTTTTAATAATTATGTTTCTACTCAAAAGTGTTGTCGAAACATTTTAAACTGTGCTTGTAATATAAACTTGATTCTATGAAATTTTTTTAATGATAAATGAAATATAGCAGTATATATTTAGCAAAATGTTCCTCTCTAAAAAATAAATTCTAAGAAGCTATGGACACTGAATGGCTTTCCTGAGGTAAATTTAACATTACACATTTACAAGCCGTTTTATAGACCTTTTTTCTGTGGTTCACTTGAACTGAGGCTGCTAAAGCAATCTGTCATGCCACATTAAAGAGTGCCAGAATGACATTTATTGTTCGAATTTCGAAATAAAGTCTGACTTTTCATATTCATATCAAAAGTAACAATCACAAAGCTTGGTTCAAATAATGTTCAGTGAAGTTTTGTTCAGAATTTAGATTAAAAGATGAATCTTGGGATTTAAGAATCTATAGTTCATCAAAATAAAGATAGATTAAAATCAAGAAATCAGCCCTAGTGTCCACACAGCTGACGTGTTTGCCTGTTATAGCGTATCCACTTTGTAGACATGAAATAGATGTTGTCACAGTCAAAATGTGCCATTCAACCCCTCAATATCGATATCTGTTATTATGTCAATTATAGAGGAGTTTGGTGTTATTTTAGGTTATAAAATCAATCTTTCTAAAAGTATATTATTTACAATTAACCATGCAAACACACATCAACCATCCTACTCTCACCCTTTTTTTTTTTCAGACTCTTAAATATTTAGGGATCACTGTTACTTAAACCTTCTCTGCATTATTTAAAGAAAATTTCTTGAAGATAAATGATCAGACCTTGCAAAGTTTTAAAAAATGGGATAACTTACTAATTTCCCTAGCAGGTCGCATTAATATTGTCAAAATGAATATTTTACCTAAATTTTTATTTCTACTTCAGTGTATTCCTGTTTTTATTAATAAGGCATTCTTCAAAAAAATTGACAAGATGGTATCTCAGTTCATTTGGAATAATAAATTATTCCATTAATTAAGACGACGTATTTACAGAGACCTAAATATATGGGTGGTATGGGTCTACTTAAGTTCCAATTGTATTAATGGTCATGTAACATACAAGCCCTTTCATTTACACTTCATAATTCTTTGGCTGACTGGACTGAGATAGAAAACCAATCATGCTCCCCCTCCTCTTGGCCGGGACTAATTTTCTCTACTCTGTCTTCTCCTCCATTTAGGATAATAAACCCTGTAGTTACTCATTCTTTTAATACATGGTCTCAAATAAGAAAACATTATAAAAAGCATGCATGCTCTATTCAGGCTCCATTAACTGCGAATCATTCATTTCCTCCATCCATATCAGATGCATCATTTCATAACTGGTTTGAAAGTAGAATTTGTCTACTCAAAGATTTGTTCATAGATGGTTATTTTTCCTCATTTTAACAATTACAACAGAGTCTTAATCTGCCAAAGTCCGTACGTAACTATCAAAATGAATTTCCCTTCATTCCCCAAGGAGCCACCAGACTCACCAATGGACTCACTGTTCTTGGATAACCCATTTGTTAAAGGCGGCATATCTGTTATTTTAATGAAACTCTCACAACTTGAATGTAACGTATAACTGGAATATCTGTGTGAAGCATGGCAGGAAGATCTGGGAATAAATATTACAAAAGACCAGTGAGATGATGCACAAAAACTGGTTCATTCCTCCTCAATATGTGCTAGACACGGACTTACACAGTTCAAGATATTTCACAGACTTCATCTTTCTAAAGAAAAACTTTCCAAGATGTTTCCATCTACGGACTCAACCTGTGATAGATGTGGACAATCAGGTTCCTCTTTAGCCCACATGTTTTGGAAGTGTCCCAAAATCATTACTTACTGGTCCACAATTTTTCAAATAATGTCAGATATTATAAGACTTCTGGACCCAGACCCAATATTAGCACTTTTTGGGGTTAAAGATGATAATATTACAATATCAAAGAGTCAATATTCTGTGATTACATTTGTGATGCTTCTTGCACGAAGACTTATTCTTCTTAATTGGAAACAACCCCCCCCCACTTCACTTGGATAAGAGAGGTCATGCAGTATTTTCAGTTAGAAAGAATTAGGTTTTCTATAAAGGATAAAACTTATATGTTCTATGACCTTTGGGGATACTTTATAGACTATTTTGAGAGTGACAAGTTGTCGTTTCCACTCTAAAACACTTGTGGCAGCTCCCTTTTTTTTGAAAAAGAAACTGGGAAGGTATTAAAATGTAATTTTGTCTTAAAAGGTGTGATGTTCCTGCAGTGTTGTGATTTTGGAGCTCTCTTTTTACGAAAAACAATAAAGAGAATGTTAAAAAAAAAAAAGTGTCATTCGAGAAGTGCTAATTAAACGTCACCAATTCGGTCAATGATTTCAGCTCTCCAAACATTCTGGTCAAACCTTAAGTGTATTTTTGGTTGTTTAAATTTCAGTGCATCACTACAGAAGGTTACAATTTATTTTATTAAAAAAAGAAGAAAAAAAAAAAAGAACTGAAGCTAGGCATTTTCTATGATATCTGGGTATAAACAGAACAAGGTGCTTCTCACCTTCTGCAGAGTCCTCCTTCTGATCCTGCATCTCATAGAACACCTCTTTCACTTTAGCCTCCTCTTCCTCCATCTTCCTCTTCTGCTCTTCCTTCTTTTTCTTGCGCTTCTCCTTTCTCTTCTCTCGCTTTGCAGCCAGAGCCTGCTTTTTGCTTTCTTCACGAGACTATGATAAAATTTGAGAAGGACTTCATACATCATGCTGCAGATTGTGGTGACTAATATAAAAATCCTCAAAGTTAGTTAGCTCAACAGTTAGACTAACTGGCCAACTGAAGACACAAACCTTCTCCAGATCAAGTTCCTTAAGTAGAATACTGGCGTTCTTGTTCGCCTCAGCCGCCTGCTGATCTTTGGCTTTGACAATGGTCTCCATGCACTGATGACACTTTTTCAGCAGTTCCTGCAGAGTGACAATGTGAACGTGAATTCAAGACTTCAGTCAAATAATGGAAATAGTCCTCTATAGGTATATAAGGCTGTGTTTTGGTCTTTTATACCTTATCTGCAATAGTGGCAATGTATCTCATGCACTCAATGTCAGATGGGAACTGGTTGACTTCCTTCACCAGGTACTGCACCACTTTTACATGACCCTAAAAAAGGATGTATTTCAGTGCTTTGCAACAGATTATCATCATCCATCTTCCATTTTTCTACAGCACAAGAGCAGCACAGCACCAATGACATTTAGACATAAGCCAAGATGCTCATCAATCCTATGGCCAGCATGACAAACTGCTCACCTTGCGGAACGCTGCCATAAGGGGGGTTATTTTGCGGTTGTCTGCTGCATCCACATCAGCTCCAGCCTGCACCAACAGCTGAACCACATCAAAGTGGCCACCGTTAGCAGCAAGCCACAAAGGGGTGTTCCCCTTCTTATTTCGCACGTCAATGTGAGCCCCTCTACATTAACAGAGCAGAAACAGCAGCGTGAGATGCTACATTCTGGAGAGAGGATCAACTGGTACTGTACACCACCAGTGTTACAAAGACACACCTGCTGATGAGAAGCTCACAAAACTTGTAGTGACCCTTGTCTGCAGCAATGGTGAGGGCTGTGTCACGAGAGGAGGGAACCGGAGGGGCATTGACATCAGCCCCTTTATCCAACAGCACACGGCCCACTTCAGCATAACCGCCAGATGCTGCCTCCATGAGAGGGGTGAGGCCAGTCTAGTGGAAAGAAAGGTCCCATTAACATTTAGTTAATTGTAACATTTATTTGCAATTAAGTGCCAAAAGAACATGTGAAGTATATTGGTTATAGAATTTTCAGTTTTTTTTTTAAAAAATGTACATACTCAAACGTTTAATAACAGTTTTTTTGCATATAACAATTTTCTTTCATATCATTCTGCCCTACACAAGGACCACACTGCCCAAGTAATAACACGTGGAAAGGTGATCACAAACCTTAGCGCGGTGTTCCACGTTGGCCTTGCGGTCCAGAAGCAAGCTGACAACCTCTGCTCGGCCTTGGAAGCAGGCCAAGGTCAGTGCTGTGTTACGATTGGTCTCGATCTGTGCATTGATATCAGAGCCCATGTCTAACAGCAGCTTCACCGCAGGCACGTGGCCGTTCATGGCTGCCAACATGAGCGGAGAAATACCCAGCTTACTGCCAGTCCTGAAAGAGAAATAAGAGTTTATACTGTTAAAACAAACAGCGTCTTAACATGAGTCTTGATCAAATCAATGGGAGCAGATGTTCTGACCTAGAGTTGATTTCAGCACCAGCATTCAGAAGGATCTTGATGATGTTGACGTAGCCCCCTGAGGCCGCCAGGCTGAGCGGGGTGTAGTCAGAAACATTACGGTGCTCCTTGTTAGCCCCACGAAGCAACAACAGCTCCACCACCTGTTAATATGGAGATAAACTAATGTATTTTCAAGTCTTTGGTGCATTTTGGAAGGTTTAAAAGCTTATCTGGTGAAGAGGCAGAATTAACACTTATGGGGTACCTCTTGTCTGCCACCTGAGCAGGCGAGGGACAGAGGTGTGTCTTTAGTCCTCTCAGACTGAGCTTCAATGTCCCCTCCCTTGTCCAGTAGGATCTCCACCACACCCACATGGCCCGCAGTGGCAGCTAGGATTAGGGGCGTAAACCCTGTGTGCAGACACACAGAGCGACACTCAACATCTCTGTAAATTTACTATACAGACAACTTAATGGATCAAATGAAGGAGCCTCTTACCCTTCTTGTCCCGGTGCTCGATGTTGGCCTCACGTGCAATGAGCACTGAGACAAGCTCTTCATGGCCACCCGCGCAGGCTAGGGTCAGCGCCGTGTCATGATTGCTCTCAGTCTGAGGGGAAGATAAATAATTAGCTAAAAACAAATATGGATAATCTGATGCATTAATTTATGATGTCTGCAAATGTTCCACAGCAGTCATTTTGCTGAATGCAGAGAAGATGGTCTTACATGTGCGTCAATGTCCACTGAGGGGTACAGAGGGAGCATGGAGGGTGAGGAGACTGTGTTGATGGGCGTCTGTGCGGAGGGCTGAGGGGAGGGCGAAGTTGTAGTGTTTACCACAGGCACTCTGTTGTTCACAGCTGCAAAAACAGAGACCAATGTTATTTTCAGAGGTTAAAGCAAAAAAAAAAAAAAAAAAAAAAAAGCTTTTTTCGTGGGTGGGGCAGCACATGCAAAGCATGTAATGACTGTGGCAACTTTAATATTTGAAAGGATACTATGGCAAAGTTATTGCTTTCCTTATTTCAAACTGATTTTTATTTTTTCATGAATATATGGTTGACCTGAAGAATGAAAGCTATATCATACACTTGGAAAATTACTATATCAGCGCTTATTGACACTAAGGGTGTGACAATACACTTAGCTCATGAAATGAGACAAAGTACAGATACTTGGTTCACTAGAAAGAGACAAAATTTTAATACTATTTTTTAAGAAATTTTCAAAGACAAAATACATCTTTTTATTACAAAAAGTAATTAAAAAAAATTTAACTAATCTAGGGCTGTAACTAATGATTATTTTGGTAATCAAGTAATCTACTGATTATTTTGACAACTGAGTAATGTAAATTTTTCAGTAATACAAATAGCCCAAGTGAAAACCAGGCTTTAGTATAACTATTTATTTATAACGATGAGGCAATAATAACTGGCTCAAATAAAATATCAAAACCAAGTAATAACATGGTTTTATTGAACAACACTGTTAAAATACATAATCTAATATCTAAAATCTTCATTTGTGTTCTACTGAAGAAACAAAGTCACCTACATCTTGGATGCCCTGGGGGTAAGAAGATAAACATCAAATTTTCATTTTTGGGTGAACTATCCATTTAAGTACATTATGTATTATAACAAATACCTGAGAGGGGGCGCCAATGGCCTGGTGACATTTCACTTTACAGCGTTAAAGATTAAATTATGTTTACATCCATTCGATTTTAATATTTGGCCACATGCAAACTCAATTTATTTATTTTTTTTAATCGCGATGTACAAAAATGGAAAATTTAGAAATAGGCTGATGTATTCTCCTGTGTTGGCAAAGGTTTAAAAACGATTTACGTTACAAATCTAGTGAGATAATGCACACTGTTTTCCCAGATCAACATTAAGCAATTCAAATTCACAGCATATACAGAGGAAGAGTTTAGCCCCTTTCACACACATAGTCTTTACTGGTAAATTACCGGGAAGTTACCATTAAGAGATCATGTGTGAAAAGGACCTTTCGAAAAATCCCGGTAAAATTCTTCTGGTGATCATATCGTTTTTCTATGTAAATATGCCCTAGATGGACATCTTTGACCATTGTGCCTTGCAGCTTTTTCAACGTGTCGCACTTCTCCATTCATTAGGGCTGCGACTCTGCAATTGGATCAAAAAATTCTGATTGGCTAGTAATGTTAGTTTGGTTGAGAGTGAAAGCTGTGCTCCTCTCATACCATAGGCAAACTCATTGACTCAAAAGTGATAAGGGTTTTTTTTTTTTTTTAAATGCAGGATTATTTTTTTCCGCAGACAAATACTGCGCGCCGGAGATCCGGCACGGTGCTGGAGAACTTTAAGCCCTGTATTTTAGTAATATTTCCTATTATTGCAATTACTAATATTTTAAATTTGATTTTTTTTTTAGTATTTTCCATTTTCATTTTATGTGACCGTCATTTTTATTTGTTTTTTAATATATTAAGCCTTATTTGCATTTCAATTTTAGTTTTAGTAATTTTAGTACTTAGATGTAAACTTATTTCTGTTCAAAGGCAATATTTCTAATTTTAAGCTTTCATCTAATTTACATTTTATTCCAGCTTCACTTCAATTAACCAAAATAATTTTTAAAAGTTTTAGTTTCAGTTAGCAAAACTGAGTCAAACACATTACACCACAGTGACTTCAGCAATAATATATCCTCGTACTGAAATCACTACCTTTGTAAATGAAAATAAAAAGCATATAAAAATAGAAGAGATTCAAACTAATTTGAAAACTGCATGAAATGGCTCAATCAGAGATTTCCTTTCACTTGTATTGAAGAATTTCCCATTAAAAAACTAAGAGCTAGGGGTGGGCGATATACCAGTGGACACTATTAATCAGTAGAAATTTGTCAACCAGTAGAGATTTTGGACAGTCCTCTCTATTGGGTTACATGCTCAAGACGTTGCTGTGCTACGTGGTCGTGAAAATGTATCATTTGCAAGTGCGTTAAGCATTGCAGTTTAAAAATAAGTGATTTTAAGCCACTGAAATGCAACAACTGATTATTTTATACAATGTATGTACCATTTCTTATTTGTTCTACTGTAGTTTTTTTCTACTGTAGTATAATTATAGTTTCTAACGTTTATTTAATTGCTGACTGTTTACTTGTCTTCAGTGAGCTTTTTTTTCCATTTAGGCTATACAGTTTTATATATTGACACTGGTGACAAGAATTATGAAATTTCTATGGTATCAAAAATTGTGATATCAAGAAGACCTTGTTTAAAGCATAAATAACTATATTGTGATTACCGTGAAATAAAATCGTATCGTGATGCAAGTTTTTGGTCATATCGCCCACCCCTAGTCAGAGCAGTTCTTCTTAAAGTGCTCATTCCCAAAGATTTTTAATTTACACAAGTCATAAATCACTATTAGCTATTGCTACTCAATAGCAGGTGATAATAGGGGGAGGGATGTTCCTATTCTAGAGATTAACAATATAGTGACAATATAGTCACTATATAGCATTCAATTGGCCATATATTTGTACACATGGGTGTATACACCCATTTGTGCAATATGAATCATCACTATTTTTCATCTGAAGAGAAAGATTGTAAATTTTAAATGTGTAGATATAAACAATTTTGAGAGCAGACTAGAATAAATATTGTTAATCAGGCATACATTTTAGCTTAAAGGGGTGGTTGACTTTTTCTAGGCTTGATTGTGTTTATGGGGTGCAGTCTAATGTTTTAATGTTTCTTAAAAAAAAAAAAAAAAAACATTTTTCACATAATTTACCTTTATTCCACACCGCTCTGTCCCTTCTCCTATAAACGCGCTGATGATTTCTGGGTTTTAATTAGACCCTCCCAAAGAAATATGCGATTGGATCAGATTGGGTATCTGGTCCAGTGTGTTGTGACTGGCTTAACCGCCTCTAGTGCGCATATAAACATCACGCCCCTCACCTCAGCGGCATGTGCTCCGGTTGTATTGTAAACAATGACATCATCAATATTGCTTATCAATTAAAACCAATTGAGACCCAGAGGATATTAGTGAAGAGGACTGTGCAGAACTTGTGCAAGCACAGCTCTCAATGGTAGTTTGTTGTTGTCTCATACTTTTAGATATGCTGTTATAAGTAAATGCTACTGCTAGCTTTTAATATACATTTTTACCCTGTTTAAAGGTTTAATGCAGTATGGCAACTGCACACGCATCCATGTTTAACGCATCTCATAGCTGTGTGAAAATAAGTGTATAATTGGAACAGTTCATTGTTGGAGCTGAGCTTGTGATCTGAATGAGAGAGAGCTACAGAGCGTGTGCAAAGCAGGGGGACGTGAGGATCAGGATTAAGAACTGCTGCTTTAGAACAAAGATTTTGAAACTTGTGAATCCATTATTGATAGGAGACAAAATCGCGATGCATATATGAAAAGATTTTTTTCACGCACCCCTAGTTTTGAGAGCATGGCAACAACTCTTCCTCTTTTCTAAAGCAGAGGAACATGGTCTCGCCCCCTTCATTGCATGTTGCAGAGGTGTTTATCTGGGTTTGTGACGTCATCAACCCAAAAAGTTACTTGTTTTAGCCACTATAAGCCATTTTGTAGGCATTAAACTGCCTTAGTTTTAAAAGACGATATCTCAGTTTGCATTGAACTTTCAGTGTTGTAACTTTGCAGATATTGTTTATGCTCAAACAGCAACATTAGACACTAATTAACATAAAAAAAAGTGAAATCACAATCAACCACCCCTCTAATGCCAAAAGACTGATCTATTTGCCAATGGTAATGCCATTTCTTGGATTGGAAATTCCATTTCTTATCACTGGTTGACATCCTGAAAGGAGACAAATACAGCCCCAGTTGCAGTGAGCTCACCCGCCATGATGTCATCAAGCGTATCTGTGAGCGTCTGTGCGGGCGTGGCGACCATGAGTCCGTCAGGAGCCTGTGCGAGAAGCCCTGGCCCCAACCCCGTCAGCTGCTGGCCCAGCAACACCCTCTGCAGGTCTGGGCTGCTGCTTAACGGGTACTCGGCGTTACTGAAGTCTGTGGACTGCTGCGGGGCGAGAGGCTGGATGGGAACGAAGCTGGTCTGCAGAGGAGGACTCTGGAGGACCTGGTTCTGAGGCGGCGGAGGTGACTGCGTTGCCTCTCTGTTCAGAATGGCGTCCACCTGTTGCAGCTTGGCACAGTCGATGTTGTCTTCATCATCCTCTTCCTCTTCATCCTCCTCGTCATCCTCATTGGATGGGGTGTGCCTGTGGTCCTCCTCTCTGCGATTTACCTCACACTCATTGTCAGAGCCCAGCTGTGTGGCTTGCAGGGGCAGGGGGGTGCCGGGCGTCTCCACCCCTGCCGCCTGGCCCAGCTCCTCCTTGAGCCCCTTGGTCTCCATGTATTCTTTGGTGAACTGCTGCTGCGTCTTCAGCTGCAACTGCCGCTCCACCTTCTGCAGCTCCTTCAAGATCTTCTTCTTCTTCTGCACCTGCTCTTCGCGACTCTTCTTTAGCTCCTCGATCTTGTCTTTGGTGAGCGGCTCACCCTGGATGAGCTCGAGCGACTGCAGCTGGGCCTTCTCAATGGCACTGATGCGCTGGCCCAGCTCATTCAGCTTGCCCTCCGTCTCCTCAACAATGCATTCCAGAGGCTGGTACGGGTGGAAGGGCGGCAGCAGGTCAGCGTCTAGGCCACCCGAGGCCACGGAGTTGCTCTGAAGAGAGCTCAGCCTCTGCTTGGATGCACCTGAGAGAAAAACCAAACAAATGCTCAAAACCAAAGAACCCCATGCTGTGCAACTCATCAGAGTCTAGTCATTCCAGTCAACTGAATGCGTTTCTCTTCAGCCCAAGGCATTTCAATACTAAAAGCCCAAGTGTGAGTGCGGAGTCTGTTGTCTTTTCCATGTTGTGAGAACATAATAAACAGAAAAAAACAGCAACACAATCGCTGTAATGCAGGGATAGGCAGCATCGGTCCTGGAGTGCCACTGTCCTGCAGAGATTAGCTCTAACCCTAATCAAAAACACATGAACAAGCTAATCAAGGTCTTCATGATTACTAGGCTACAGACAAGTGAGTTTTTTTTTCAGGGTTGGAGCTAAACTCTGCAGGGCAGCGGCACTCCAGGACTGATGTTGCCTACCCCTGCAGTAATGACTCAAAGTGACATATATGATTATTTTCAACCTAAATAAGCATGCACACTACTTACCTATCTGAATGTAAATATCAAAAACCCACTTGCATTTATACCTACATTAAATATTCAAAATCTGTTTAAGACCATTTTTAAATGTTTCTATCTTATCACAATGCACTTAAAGTGCATTGGCTTTTAATGTGGCCAGGCATAATTTTATTGTGATATGATCACAGCAACTTTATATAAACGTCAGATGGAGAAGCTTAAGTGAACTCTTCATTTGTGAATTGATAGCATTTATGAACTGATATTGGATCATCAGTTGTCTGCCGTGTTTACACTGTCAGTCCAAATCTGGTTTATGTATCCGATTATGTATCTGATAGCATCCTATCAGACTGAAATAGATTTCCAGAAATGTGTTTTGAATAAGATATCAAGCCACATATGAATGTAGCTTGAAACGGATATGTAAAACGTTTTTTGCCATTCATACTTGATATACATGATTGGATTTGCACAAAAATTAGATTTGGACTTACAATCTGAACTATAGTCATCTTAAGCAACACATCCAGCTGAATTAAGTAACTTTACTAGACAAACTAACCTTTGCTTGTAACGGGTGGGGGCGTGGGGATGGTGGAGGGCACTCTGTCTGGCTCCTGGGGGGGAACCACCATAGCCAGGGCTTGGAAAGGGACTCGAGGGGCCTGTATGTCAAATAAAATTAACACTATTAAATAACAGTGCAAACTATTATATAAAACATTTGTGTTACATGCACTCCACAAATTGGTATTTTCATAATTCAAAGCATCAAGTAAATTTAAAAGAGGGTAATTTGAAATGACTGTTAGACTGTGTACGTTTCCGCTCACCTGAGAAGTGTCATGAGAGGGGGGTGTGAGCTGGGACAGGTCTGGGGCAGGGACTGACAGAATGTTGTTTGGGTAGTCTAGCAAGTAGGACACCACATTAGTGTGACCACCTTTAGCAGCTTCAATCAGCATCGTGGAGCCATCCTGTGAGCATAAGAGAAACTCTCATTAACACAGAGGACCGACCAGAGTTTGTGTGACCACATAACACCCGTTAGCATCTGGAGAGTGTTATTCTCAGGGAGGCTGGACCCCTCACCTTCAGTCTGTGGGTGGGGTCAGCACCATGGGCCAACAGCAGCTCCACCACAGCCAAGTGGCCCCCCGCACAAGCCAGAGAAACCACTGTGTGATCATTATTGGCTGTGGCTCTATTCACATTAGCACCTGCAGACATAAATGTGAAAATGAATTTCAAAATACTATGCAGATAACAAATGGACAGAAGCAAACATAAAAGGTAAATTCATAGTTGATCCTCATCATTTGATGCAAATAAAGGAACTATTTATAAGTACACATTAAACTGCTTTAAATGGGTTTTTTTGTCTACTGAAAAATGTCAACACTGATAAAGGTTCACTATGCTGATAGCAAAGACCCTGGTTATGACTATTTTCACTAACATTTATTGTTGATTTTATTGTTTGCTGCAGCCCTAATTTGGGACATTGCAACTTGCCTTTGCTGATGAGAAACTGCACAGTGCACAGGTGTCCCGCTCTGGCCGCTTTCATCAGTGGAGTCCTGCCCCCTTCTGATTCATGTTCCTGAGAAACAAAGACACCAGTAAGCTCCAAAAAGGCTTTAACTGTATAAACTATAAAAAGAAATAAAAACTCAAGGTCCCGCTTTATATTAAGTGGCCTTAACTACTATGTACTTACATACAAAAATAAATACTTATTGTGTGTTCATATTGTATTGCAAAACAGTTTTGCTGCTATTGAGGTGGGATATGGGTACATTTAGGGACATCTTTGGTGGTATGGGTGGGTTTAAGGGGAGTTAAGGTGTAAGAAATGGGTCAACAAAGTAATTACAAATGTAATTACAGAAATTAATCACAAAAGTAATTACATGCAGGTATTTTTTAAAACATACAATGTACAATGCAAAAACATGTATGTACACAATAAATGCATTGTTCCAAAAGATTCATTTAAATGTAAGTACACAGTAGTTAAGGCCAAACACGACAATGGTAAAAAAAAGTATATCCACAAACCAGGTCAGCCCCTGTTTGCAGCAGCACGTCGGCCACATCTGTGTGTCCGTTCTCACAGGCGTATGTCAGAGCTGTGTCACCCGTGGCTGTTGTGGCGTGGACATTAGCCCCTGAACAGATAAAGAGTAGTGTGTGAACATGTTACAGTGTCATAGAAAGGAGAAATTTCAAGAATTACATCTGACGTAATGCTTTACCTGCAGCTAACAAGTATTTGACCAGCTCCAGATGCCCCTCCTGTGCAGCCTCCATGAGCGGGGTGGAGCAACCCAACTCAATGTCCGCCCCAGCTTTGATGAGGAAATCAGCTACCTCTAGGAAGCCTCCGCAACATGCCAGAGTCAATGCAGTCTCCTGCGTCTCCTCTGTCTGAGCGTTAATATTTGCACCTAAAACCAACAGATAAAAAAAATAATCCTTCAGTTTGTGAACTTGGAAAGGGAATCTATATTTAAGACAGTTTGAAAAACAAAGTTTGCTACAGTCAAAACATCTAATTCAACATTTGTGGTAGTATCACTTTTAAATGGATTCTGGTTTCGCGTTACTAACTTAGATACTGTTTGCGTTTTCAGTGGTCCTATCACAACTGGTTAGTCAAGACACATTAGTTTACACTTCGTCTTAGCATGCATTTTTACAATGCATCTCTTGTGAACACATAATTTGTGTTTTTGGCTCAGAATAATGTAATTGGTATTGATTTTTTGGCATGCTTTCTCAAAACATATCCCATAACTCCTCAGGTTTTATGTGGCTGTTTGTGCACATTCGGCCACAAGACAAATTTTTGACTACCTCTGGAAGTGGCTGAAATTTGGTTCAGAACTTTTTATACCCTATTTACACATGTATAAACCATTGCCAGATCCTATAGGTGAAGTCTATAAAACTAAGGTGACCCTAGTACCTTGTGCCAAGAGCAGCGCTACCATCTCTTCATGGCCCTCACGAGCTGCCTCCATCAGTGGAGTGTAGCCCTCATCGTTCACCTCCTCCAGGTTGGCCCCCCTCTCGATCAGAAGCGCCGCCAGCTCCACATGGCCCCCGCAGGCAGCCAGCGTCAGAGGCGACTCAAATGAGTCAGCAGGCATGTTTACCTGCGCCCCGCTATCCAATAGCAGACGTGCCACCTCCACATGCCCATCCTACACAAAACAAGCACGAGAATAATGTCTCAAAAGACCTGCACAAACATCAGAGGAAGTACCTACAGACTGTGAAGATAGGAGATAGTGTTACCATGCAGGCCTCCATGAGTGCAGTGTGCATCTCATCTGTCTTGTGCTCCTGGTCAGCTCCTGCTTCTAAGAGAAACCTGACCATGTCCAGATGCCCTAAAGAACAGACAGGATACAACTGATTTCACCCCAAAAGGTTTTGAACAGATTGATTTTATAATATACAGTTGGGCATGTGTGTTATATTATTTACTGAAACATGGTTTCAATGACCATGTTAACATGCACTTCAACATGGTTTTTTTTCCTCAAATGCAATTTATTCCTGTGATGCAAAGCTGAATTTTCAGCAGCCATTACTTCGGTCTTCAGAGTAGAGACCTGCACGGGACAGATTTTTCAGTCCCGCAAGATTCTGTCCCACGCCCACCTGCTCCCGCAGAAATTTATCTTATCTGGTCCCGCTCCCGCCCGCAGCATTCATGGATCATCTATTAAAGTTTAATGTTTGTAGTAATTATAATTCTGATACCTAGTCGTGTAGCTTCCTTTAAAATATAGTTACCATAGTAACATTCTAAGTCAGTTAAATTTAGTTAGTTGCCTTTTTTATGTAGAACTTCACACAACAAACTTACAGCAGCCATTCATCTTGTGATCCTCAGTAGAAAGCATTGTCTTTTTTAGTTTTTTATGATTAATTTGTATTCAATTTGATGAATTTGTTTATAAAGCTATGAAAGGACTATATAACATATGACACTAAAGGAGATATTATTGTGTTGTTAGAGATAACTATAGCTTCAGTATACTTCTCCTTTCTGTAGATTCACTCTGGTTCAACATACACAGTCAACATGGTGTGGCATAAAGCTGCATTCTCCCACAAGTCTACGTGTTGGAAAGTATTTTATCTGTGTCTAACTTCAGGATGAGAGACCAAAGTGAGGGCAGAATATCTATATATTTTTTTCAGTATATCTAAGAAATTTACATGAAATGTTCCAGTAACATTTCCTAAGCTCCACAACATCTCAGCATAAACACTCCTGATACAATATTTGTTATTTAGGCTAAGCATCAACATTCACAAACCACTGTTATTTTTAACAGAAAAGCAAGCATGGGCTGCTGCGTGCATGGTTTGGCATGCCAGAATGCGAGCAGCGATTCCTTTATTATCACTAAAAGCTGACATCTCAGTTAATCGCGATCTCATAAAGCTCTGTTATAACAATAAATATATGCACAATGAATCTTTCACAATGTCTACACATTGTGTGTTAAAATGAGAGGATTCATGAGCACACAATTCAGCACTGCGGTGAGTAGATTCTAACTTAATCACCTGTGATTGGCTGTTGCGTTCCAGAAATCAACAGCTGAGTCTGTGATTAGCTACATTGCGTAACCCTCTAAACACGTGTTATAAATAGAAACTTTGCCTAGCTTGCGCATGCCAATCATTTTAATGTTAATATTTAGTTGTTCTTTTTGCTTTTGTGCAACAGATAAATAATTTATACGTTTTAGACACTTAATGTTTAGATAATTTCTATTTTGCGGGAGTCCCGCAAATAATTTTATTCTCCCGCATCCCGCACACATGAGTCTCTTCCCGCCCGCACCTGAACCCGCCCATCAAGAGTTGTCTCGCGCCGCAACCTGTTGCGTTTAGTCCCACCGATCCCGTGGGAGTGCAGGTCTCTACTTCAGAGTCACATAATTTTTCAGAAATCATCCTAATATGATGATTTAGTGCTTAATAAACATTTAATTTCAATGTTGAAAATAGTTGTGCTGGTTGATATTTTTTAGAAAACTATATTATATGCAATTTCTTCTTGATTCTTTTCAATCATGTTGATTGTCAATTGTCGTGGCCATGACAAAACTAAGTGAACCGAATATGTCCCCTCCTGTTCACCGTAGTTTACGTTCAGCATGCACGCACTGCCTTCTGAGCGTAAACAATGCTGATTATATCGATTACGTTCTGGGATACTCTCCAAAATGGCGGAAGACGGTAACTCGGGGAAAAGAATTGCTGAATAAATCATGTTATTATTGTTGGATAAATTGTTATTTTTGTTTTCTTTGCACACTGGTTTGGAGCGACATGAGGGGAAGTAACTGAATGACAGAATTTTCATTTTTGGGTGAACTAACCCTTTAAACTTCCATGAATTTAAATAATCCTTGCTGAATAAAATCATTTCTTTACAGAAAAAAAAATCTTACTGCCCCCAAACATTCAAAACAGTTATGTACATGTAAAAAGCATATTTTAAATAGCTATTTATTACAATTCAGGGTTTCTACAGACATGAACAAGTTAAATTTAAGACTTTTTAAGACCTTTTTAATACCACCTTATTTGAAATTTAAGACCTAAACCTGTAATGGAAATACACATTTTATCACATAAATATGTAATATTTAATGTGTTTAAATTAAAAAGAAAACAAAATATCATTGCTGTAATAAATTATATTTATTACTACGATATACAGTGAACTTTTAATGTCACCAGACAATATTCCATACAAAATATCCCTGCAAAATAACTGCATCACTGAGATTTTTGGTGGAGTAAACTATTTATTCCGAAGCAATATTTTCATCAGTGTTCTATCAGCTTTTACATACTTAAATCTGCATATTTTTATTTACCTTTATAAAGGTGTATTTTTAACCTTTTCAGATGTATGCATCATCTTTCATGTCAAATTATTACAATTTATCAATAAATTCAATATACATTATAGGGCTGCTACAGGTCAGATTAAATAATTTACATTGCAAATAACAATTACAACTGCAATAAATCATGTTATGAGATTAATATTTTAATTGCATTTATGAATTTACAAATAAGAAATGCTGAGGGGAAAATGCATACTTTCCAACATACTTCTGAACTAAACGACCAGTAAGTGGTGGTAAGTCACTTAATTAGTGAGTCACTGAATCATTCATTCAACTGATTGAGTGTGTTATCACGCTGGTATCTTAAGGACTTTCGTGGACAGCTTACTCCTAAAGTTTTTAATATTCTTCATATTCTGTGTGGTGGTCAGATAAAAATTAATCTTTTCCAATAAGTTTAAATAGATTTTTACCTTTGATGGGCATTTTACCTTTATAAAGACATTTTTTCTATAAGTGTGCATTATCTTTTGAGTCAAATTCTTACATTTAATCAGTGAATTAGAATAATAATACAGTAATAATAATTAATTTGACAATAAGCAAATGAAATCAGTATCAACAAAATTTATCTTTGCAATCCAGACATAAACTGCACCTGAAGTGGCATTTAGAAGTATTTACAGACCGTTTAATGCAGAACACGAATGGATTTAACTTGCAGTTACAAATGCATAAATAATTTGATATATTAAACATAAAACGTTGAATACTGATATTTGAAATTATTTAAAAAGTGAAAAGATACTTTAAATGTGAAATTAAAACCGCCAGTAGGTGGCAGCATGTCACTGTTAATAAGTGAGTCACTGCGACTGAACCGATTCATTTAAACGGTTGATTCATTCAGGAACGAAACACCGTCATGTTGCTCAAAGACGCAAAACAGCTCGGTGGCTTTGTTTGGAATTATTTTTGTTGGCGAAATAGTGCAAAAACAGGCAATATGGTGTCTAAAATGTACAGGTCCTTCTCAAAAAATTAGCATATTGTGAAAAAGTTCATTATTTTCCATAATGTAATGATAAAAATCATCTTACCCTCTCGCTTGAGGGTGTCAATGATGGCCTTCTGGACAGCAGTCAGGTCGGCAGTCTTACCCATGATTGCGGTTTTGAGTAATGAACCAGGCTGGGAGTTTTTAAAAGCCTCAGGAATCTTTTGCAGGTGTTTAGAGTTAATTAGTTGATTCAGATGATTAGGTTAATAGCTCGTTTAGAGAACCTTTTCATGATATGCTAATTTTTTGAGATTTCATGAGCTGTATGCCAAAATCATCAGTATTAAAACAATAAAAGACCTGAAATATTTCAGTTGGTGTGCAATGAATCTAAAATATATGAAAGTTTAATTTTTATCATTACATTATGGAAAATAATGAACTTTTTCACAATATGCTAATTTTTTGAGAAGGACCTGTAAGTCTCTTAATAAAATTTCTAGTTTATTGAACTACTGTTGAATTTTTACCTCCGTGTGTTTCTTCTGAGTTTATGTGTGCTGTTACGCTCATTTGTTCTGAAGTCTCTCACGAAGAGTGAGCCTCAGCGCGACCTTGTATTCTGCTAACTTACTGCAATTCTCTCTGATGACGCAGTAATTTACCGCGAGGAAGAAATCCTTTGGTCTGTCCAATGATTGTAAACAGTCTTTAGGTCCGTCAGACTTAAAATATTTTAGTGGTAATGTGACCAAAAATATTTAAGACCCATCGAATCCGAATTTAAGACATTTTAAGACTTTTTAAGGCCTTATATTAGGAAAACGTTATTTAAGACATTTTAAGACTTTTTAAGGACGCGCGGACACCCTGTACAATGCAATTTGGTAAAATTCTCTTCTGTCTGTATTTAATATAGCCATATTCACACTTTCAATTTGCAGATATACATGAATATTCAATTATAGTTGAAATTCTGTAAAAAGCTCTATATAGGACTCAGAATTCAAATTAATACAGCCATATGGCTACTAACATTCAATATCCAAAAAACAAAAAAGTTCTCTTAATCTGGTTTTGGCAACATACGTACTTGGATAATCAATCGGAATAATACCATATTCTGATTACCATCTTGTGTATGTAAACACACTGCATGATACAATGGGACGCACCTTTATAGCAAGCGAGTGTGAGTGCGCTCTCCTTAAACTCATTGGAGTGTGTGTTGATTCCAGCGCCGTACTCCAGGAGCACACGAGAGACCTCCACGTGGCCTGCACTGGCAGCCTCCATTAGCGGAGTGTGACCGTTCTCGTTGTGATCTTCAATGTTAGCACCCTCCTTCAATAACACCTTTACTACATCCAGGAAGCCTCCAGCACACGCATATGTTAAGGCTGTGTTACCTGAAAGAAAGGGGAAGACAATGGATGAATAAGGTGTGTTTGCAAGCACAAACACAAAGTTGCTCTTTTCGGTCCATTTATGTACAGCTTCGTTTCATAATGATGTTTTCATTTTATTTATTTATTTTAAAAAAAATAAAAAATTGTTGTACCCGTTGAGGACTGTGCGTTAACGTCGGCTCCGTGCACTAGGAGCAGTTTGACAATGTCGACGTAACCACCGCTTGCAGCAGCCATAAGTGGCGTGATGTCTCCTTTGATCCCTCTGTCCTCCACGTTAGCATGCATGGCCAGCAAGACCTACAACCAGTCAAACTCATATCAACAGATGTTTTTTTCCGCAAACAACCACAGTGCATACTTATACTAAAACTGAAAATTAAAGGTAAAGCGTGTAATTTCTTCACCAGTAACAGCACCATAAGCAACTGCAATCAAAAATGGGAGAATTGGTCTGGAAATAAAGATCCTTCAGATACTGATATTGCATCAAGAAGCTAGATCCTTACACAAATTAACTAAAGTGTTTTTTTAATATGCATGACCTTACTTAAACATAAAACTTACTGCATATACATACATATACATATTAGAAAATTAAATATATTTATAAACAAAACCTTACATTTGAGGTATCAACATTAAGGATACTGGCCCTGATAATACTAATTGAAAAAAAAAAAAAAAAATTGTATAGCACTTTAAACAATATACATTTTCAAAGCAGCTTTACAGAAAAATGTTAGTTCTAACATTTTTCTTTTTAATAATGTTAATGTTTGTAATATTTTAATATTTTTCCCTAAATCGGATTTAGCAGATTAGAGCTAGGAGATAATATAGCATATCTGACAATGGTACAAGCAATCAAGAAGTTGAGATTTGTTATATAGTATACTGTATGCAGATAAAGTTGGATAACTTTACATGAGACCCTGGACCACAAAACCAGTCATAAGGGTCCATTTTTTTAAATTTTACATAATCTGAAAGCTGAATAAATAAGTGTCCAATTGATGTATGGTTTGTTGGGATAGGACAATATTTGGCCAAGATACAACTATTTGAAAATCAGGAATCCGAGGGTGCAAAAAAAAAATCTGAATATTGAGAACATGCCCTTTTAAAGCTGTTCAAATGAAGTCCTTAGCAACACATATTACTAATCAAAAATTGCTACAAATATACCCGTGCTACTTATGACTGGTTTTGTGGCCCAGGGTCTCATATAGAGAGCTTTGTGGTAATATAATTTTTGTTTTCCAATGATATAAATAATCACACAGCTAAAAACAGCTTTATTTCTACCTGTTTGAATGAGAAACGGCAGAAAGAAATAATTTCCAAAATGTTTTTAAAAATGGTCTTTTTCCTCATTCAGTTCAGTGCCACTTCAGGTGCAGAAATTACACACAACCTTCACATCTCAATTATTTATTTAATTTTAATTATTTAATTTACTTTCATTTATTATTTATACATGAGAGTTGTTATAGTCTCGGTCATCAGTTTCAGGATTGGAAGTGTGTTAGACTCTGTACACAGTACCTGTGCGAGCTCATAGTATCCAGCTGAGCAGGCCAGACACAGCAGGCTCTCGCCCTCCTCTGTGTGTTCGTTGACGCTGCGTCCCTCGTCTAGCAGCTTCCGCACTGCGTTCACGTCGCCGTCCGAGCAGGCCTCAGCCAGGCTACGGCTAAAAATAACCAGACTACTACAATTACTGCGACTGTGCAGGCGAAGCTAAGCTAACTACTCTAACTGAAGGCTCGTGCAGGAGCAAGAAGACTTACACAGCTGCTTATGTCTAAAATATCAAGTGTGCTTTAAACATTCAGTGATCATTAAAACACATACTTAACAGTGCTTAGCTTTTTAGCTTTAACAATGAAGTAATTCTTGCTGGTTGAACATGAATGTTGCATCATGATGTGTGGACACAGAAGGAGAAATCATGTTTGTGTGAGAAAAGATGCCTACTTGTCAGCCTGGCTGGCGTTGAGCGTGTTTTCGGCCCTCATGCGGGTGAGGGCGGCGGCGGCCTCGTCCAGCGCGCAACTCACCGACGACGTCAAGCGGCGTAACACCTCTGGATCTGCAAAGGCTTTGCCATCGGCAGTGGAAAGTTTACCAATGCCTGTAGCATCCAGCCCCACACCAGCACCACACGCCATTCAGCAAGAACAAACGCATCCATGGTTAGTACAGGCCCAACACGCTCACACACACAGGAAATACAACGGCTAGTTAGCCATTTCACACCATGCAGTTTTAGTAACGTTTTAACTTCAAATTTTAAAGCTCCTAGGGAGTTTAAGAATGGCATAACACACTGCAAATGCTCAAAGAAATGATGGTGACCAATGAAAGAAAAAAGCCTGGTTATCAAATTGCTACTAGAGGTTGACCGATATTGCATTTTCTGTCATTATTCCAATAACTTAATCGTTTGTCAAACATACATACAGAATGTGTTATTCCTTAGTATTTATAAAGCCCTGTATGCCTGTGATGGCATAGAGCAGGGGTACTCAATTTCAGAGGCCAACCACATAACATGCGAAGGTCCACAAATTACAATTTGCATTATCACACTTTATTTAGGACAATATTTGCAGATTTACTGATTAGAAATGCAGTTTTTACTTATCTAAGTCTTGCTTGTCCTTTAAATAACACTGAACCTATTTTTTGTAAAGAGTAAAAAAAAAATAAAACCGCCATAATTTATTTAAAATACATTTATTTCATACGAAGTCAAATTTGAATCCATTAATGTATTTATTGACATATCACTTACTGATATAAAATTATAATTTAACTTCATTTGGAGTATTTCATTATTCCGCAATGCACATTTCTTATTATGCCTAAAATGTGTTTTAATATCACAGTTAATAAGGATAATATGATCTCTGTATAATATCGGTCTTTAAATGCAAGATATTTAAAGTGTATCTGAAGTATACTTGCAATATTTCGACTTCAGCACAATCAAATATACTTTACTACATCTTTAGTTAGACTTCAGCACTACTTTCACACAATTAAAATGCATTAAGAACAAAAGTAGTCGTTCCAAATTTAGCAGACTATATGTACACCAGTTTAGTATCCAAAAGTAGTTGTTGGGTATTTTTTATTATACACAAATATGAAAATGCATTTGTAGAATACGTTCTAAATGCTGAACCTCATTGACTACATCTTTGATGCTTTATCTGAAATTAAAGCCATTTATTCGTTTACATTACATGTGGATAAATGATCAACTAGAGCTGCACGATTCTGGATAAACTGGAGAATTATGACTGTATTTTTAAAATAGATATCACTATTCTCCCACCATGATTCTGAGAGAAAAAAAAAAAACAGACCACTAAACAAAATAACATGTAATTTACTAGTTTCTAGTAAATATTGCTGCAGTCTATTTATAAAATACAACATTTAACGAATTGTTTAAAAAAAATGAAGTTGAACAAATTATTCAATGAATCGCTCAAGGACTTCACTTGGACTTCGTTGAATGAATCAACGTTTTTTTTAAACTAAGCTATGTCACTTATCGCCACCTGCTGCCGTTACGTTGAAATTGATACTATCTTTATTTGAAGCGTAGTCACTTTCAAAAAGGTGATTTATTCTATTTTGATCGCTACTGCAGACAGCAGTGTTTATATCCGAGCTATACATTTTTATTCCAGTACTTCTGTGATTATTTGAATGTTTGAAACACAGAAATAGCGATACAAAAGACTTTGTAAAGACGTTCTCTCTGATCATCGGCAGTGTGAATGTTGATTTAATAGGCTATAATAAACATATAGCTGAATCCTGTCATTTATGAACAAGATTACGTGGGTGATTGAATCTGTTTACGATCTGGCTATTTATTTAAATATCCAACAGTATACGACAGTAAACACACAACGCGACAATATATGGTTTATCGGTGTTCTACAAGCCATCTCTGACTTTTTCATAATAATAAAGTATATTTATAATCCATACTAATTGACGTAGCCATTATTACCATATATGATTATCTGCCTCGTTCTGTGACAAAAAGCACACATCAGATCACAAAATGAAGTTATTTCAAACACTCGACTGATGTTGTGCAGTAAAATCATGTTATTAAATGTCCTCTTTTGTTGGACAACCCTTCTCTTTAAGTTGTTTGGGGCGTTTTGGTGTTTAATTGCACGTTAGTGACAACGCTTGCAGAGATCGAGCAACTTTTACTACTGCCATTATATACATTCAATTAAAAAAATCTAACTGCCTAATATTTTGAGTGCAAATTGTAATAAAAATACATTAATCTTCAGCATGTCATGGGCCACAAAATTAATGCAGACGGGCCTTTGAGTACCCCGGGCATAGAGGCTACAGGAGTCCAAAATGCAACATGATAGAAATGTGCACAAAACATGATTTCTAACTATAATCCCAATAAAATTAGACTTGGGTGGGATAAGTAGGCTCACATGTGCCTGTAAGAGCAGGAAATATTGCGTAAAAGTGTCTGTGTGTGAGTAAGTGCGAGGTCTTATGTCAATAGTCTGTGTGTGTGTGTGTGTGCGCATGTCAGAGAACTGTGAGAAAACAGGAGGAGACCAGCAAGTTTATATAAACTAGTGCAGGGTAATGGCAAATACCTTATGATACAATACAATACACTACCATTCAAAAAAATATTATTCTTTTTATAATATTTATATTTTTTAATAATAAATATTATTAAAGTCATAACTAATTGAACTGATATCAGAAGAGATGAATCCATTTTTTCAACAGATTTCTGTCAAATGAACTTGATTATGCAAAAAATGCTTCACAGTTTCCTCCAAAAAATGCTAAGCAGCACAACTAAGCTAATTTTTAACATTGAGTAATGTTTCTTTAGCATATAAGAATGATTTCTGAAAGAACATGCGACACTAAAGACTGGAGAAACGGATGCTGAAAATTTAACTTTACCATTACAGGAATAAGTTGCATTATTTAAAATATAATGAAATGAAAAAGTTTAATTCAAATTATAAAAAATTAATTCAGTAATGTTCCACACTGTATTTTTTTTTTTAAATGTACATGACTAAATTTTCAAACAGACCCCAAAGCTTTAAAATAGTGTATACTGTATACATCAACATTTAAATAGTGTATACATCAACATTGTTTGGCGACAAGACTACTTCGATACACCAAGTGTGTTTGAACAAGAGAGAATCTGTCCATATATGCGCACCTTTTACATATACCAGTATTTGTTTTAGCATGCTGTCACTTAACTTCATTAAAACAAAAAAGGATGGCAATATAGATCTAAACATAGCTAACAGTTTTTTCACCACTATATAGTGTGTTTGTTTAAAACAAATGAAAAAGAATGTAATAAGTCTTATTTTTGTTACAGTTTCGAAAGCTATTTTAAGCATAAACCAGTCGACCTCTGATCTCCCTCAAACAAGGGCCGTTTATGTCTTAAAAATGTTTGTGTGCTATGCACCATTCCCAAACCTCAAATTTGGAATGCAGGCTGTGTTTTCAATTCCACCTTGGATGTTCACAAAATCTGCAGAATTTGAGCACAGACAGTCCCTCAATCTTAAAGCAAATGACCTCTAGGTAACTGTACAGTGGCAATATTCAGATTTCAAGGGATAATTAAATATCTGCTCCTAACCTCAACCAGGAACAGCAGTATTTGCTTTCCTATGAAAGCCTAGGATGACGCAAAACAGATAATGCTCGTGGTAGCATAGAGGTGTTCAGTCACAATAGTGCGGTGAAGGTGGAATGAAAACACGTCCAAGCATGTGTAAACAGTAGGTAACTTATGAACAGCATAATGAGTGCACAATCAAGTGAAAGACAATATGACAGCGTATTGACACAAACGACCAAACAAAGACAAAGACATACGTCCACAAGCTCTGCACAGATGGAGAAAGCAACAGAGATGCTCATAGTCACAAATGAAGACAAACATACAGACAGTACACAAGTGTACTAAAGGCCAGTGCTGAGTCATGAGTGAGGCTGCTGCTGCTGTATGGAAATTCATTGTTGCCACTAATCTCCCCTTTGGTTCCTCTGTGAGATAACTATCAGCTCATGGGGCAGGGCAGGCTGGTTTAGAGAATCAGGCCTAACATGCTGGGCCTCACTAGGGTTGTGCCGATAGACGATAGTATTGTGTATCGACGATAGCAGATGTCTCTGTCGATAGTCAAGACGATATTAGGCTCATTCTCCTATTAATGTATTAAATTATAATAATAATAATTATTACTATTTTCATTAGGTGTCCTATTATAATTCGGAAAACTGCCCAGCTATTTCACTTCAGCACCGCATTTCACACACGTGTGTGCGCAAATGAGGATTAGAGCCTGTAGCCGGTGAAGAAGTCTCCATTCACAAACAGACGTACATCGTCTGCTGATATAAGGTATTTCATTGCACTTTAACAAGTAATCTGAATGGCATATATGTGTGCAATATTTTAAACGAGCCCTCACTAACTGAGTTTAATGCCACAGTTATGTTAGAATGCATCTCATTCTTGTTTCTGTGGCGGTGCGTCAGGCTCGTCATGCGGCGCCCTGTCCGGAGTGTTATATGACTGATGCATCAGTTCAATTGAACTTTACTCCATATATATATGAACTAACCTGTTTTGAAAACTTTATATTTAACGTGTTTGTTTATGTCCAATATTAGTGTTAAACTGTTGGACTTTAAATGAACTCTACTATTGATTTTCACCGTTGACTGATTTTGTAGAACATTTAGACTGATAACTTCTGTGAGCAGATGCAGCAAATTTGTCACAGGACGTGCGATATGACAGTTGCGTCCGACTACATATGAACTAGCGGTTTTAAATACATTAAATACATTAAATACGTTTTAACGTTATATTTAACGTTAGTTTATCAGTATGTTTGAAAGTATATTTTTTTGATTATTGGTGATTCCATAGGCTCTCTTTCGCGCACCTGCACGGTTTAAAACACCAAATATTTATGCTATGACAAGAACAAAGAGTCTCTCTCTTGCTCCACCCATGCATGATAATATCGTGTATCGTCCATCTCACGGGCTGACGATATGATGATTTGAAAAATGACCATATCGCCCAACACTAGGCCTCACCCAAACCAACTCATCCCAAACAAGCACACACAATGGCATAACGCACGACTAGGTCAACAGAACATGGCAAAACATGGTGCCAAGTACCATCAGCCACCAGTTTCCCAGTTTATAAAACATTATGAAATGCTCTGCAGACAAACCATGTGACACTGACCCTTAGCCCTCCCAAGACTCTTTACGCAGTGCTTTAGATTATTAACATGTCAGCACTCACATGCAACGCAAGCTCACTCTGGACCATAAGGACTAGAAATGCTACAGGATGTAAAGCATGTAAAAATAAACAGGTTTTAAGGATTTGCAGGGCTATATTAAGCACTAACTCTCCGAATACAGATATTTCTGCATGTGAACTCAAACTGCCTGCACTGCTCAATCAGTAGTAGATCTATATATACTGTAATCGTAAACTCTTTAGCCGGTTTGGGGAACCCCTCCATACCTAACTTAAAATGGGAGATGGATCGGTTTGTGAAAGGGAAGAGAAAAGCCATAGATGAAGTCGCACAGACCCAGGCAGATGCTGGTCATTTAAAGCAAATATGACGAGGCACTTGGCTTCACACACTATGTCTAAACTGGATGCTACAGTTGTCGCGTTGCACCGCAACAGCTCTACTGTACACTGGATGTAACAAAGTGACCGTTGCAAATCATTTAACTTTGTGTCAGTACGTCATTAATAGAACAAGGCATCAGTTTAATGTCGGGTTTTGACGCGCCGCGCCGAATTCAGTATAGACAGTGTCACTGAATATAATGTGTTCTACTAATTTTTGCCGCTCATGCCCGGTGTAGACACGGTGTTTAATGTCGTTAGTGAGGAGGAAAGCCTGTGTGCATCCTATGCCTTAGCGGACAGCATGAAACGCACAATAAATAAATAAGAGAGAATAATAATAATAAAAGCTATTTTTCAATGTTTCAAGTGATGCAGGTATTTTTCCCTGTAGGTTTTTTACATTAAAAAAGCAATAATTGTTTTCATAATGTTTAGTAAAATTATTTGGCGCGACCAAAAAAGTTTGAGAACCACTAGTCCAAAGTTAACAGACAGTGTTTAAAAAAATGCAGTCCACATGTTTACATATGTTTATAACAGTGACTTTGAATAACCTAAAGTAGTGTGGTAAACCAGAAGATTTGTTTTTATATTTCTGCAATCTGCTTTAGCTTGTGTTATTTGTATATTAATGTTTACACCAGGCTTATTTGTCAATGCTTTATGTTGTCAATTATTACATGCTTACAAGGTTGGAAGTTCAACAAATCAGTCAATATACTACTGTGATTGTAGCTGTTTAATAAAAATGTCATTCATATCAATTCATGCATCACCTAATTTTATCTTAACATAGGCCTGGCCTACAGAAAATAACATTTCTGTTTAAGCATTTTTAATTTAGTCTTAGTCCCGTGTCACATTTACTTTTTATCATATTTAGTCAACCTTATCCTGTTTTTGTTTAGTCAAGTTTTAGTCGACTAAATATCTGAGCATTTTAGTCTAGTTTTAGTCAGCGAAAACTTAAGTCACATTTTCATCATGCTGTATAATGGTTAAACTGATAAATATGTAGGGTGAGTATGTACATGGCTGCTAGATTCCAACAAAACACCAGGCAGAAAATGTATCCTTTTAACAGATAAGCTCAGATTTGTGGATTTGAACTCTTGGTATCTGGCAACCGCAAACATGAAAGCTCGCGTAATAGAGGTACAGCAGTCAGTAATGTTTTGTCTCCTCTTTTTTCGACCTAAATAAATGAAGATTTTGATAGGTACTAAAGACTAAAATTAAGTTTGTTTTTTTTACAATTTAGTCTCAGACACTGTGTTGATATAGTCACAGTTATTGTTTATTGATCTTATTGTCTTATCAAACATTTTTCATTAACGAAATTAACATTACTGAAAAATTCATATTTGCTATCACAGGAATAAATTACAATTTAAAATATATTCAGTTATTTTAAATTGTTAATTTAAATTCTGTTTCTTCAAGAAATAAATGCAGCATTGAGCATTAGACAGTTCTTTCAAAAACATACAATTATTACCAACCACAAACATTTGAATGGTAGTGTATAAAAGGTTACAATATAAAGTAATAATAAAAAAGTAATCAAATGCATTTTTTATAGAAATGTTCTCTGTGCACTGATTATTTTTATTGATTATAATCAGTTGTTGCAGCCCTAATTATTTATGAATATTATGATTCTGTGGGGATTTTGTGGTAACAAAAAAATAAAGTAAAAAAAAAATAATCGGAGGATCTTCGCTCTAAAGTCTACAACACAGAAACTGAAAGTGCGACTCATGCTCAGCACTGTGGAGATGTTGAATAAACACAAACAGACGTTGTGAGCTCATGCATGCAGAGACACAGGATAAATCATTAGGCTTAATGCGATCACATCAGGGTCGGCCGGAGGATGTACCTGCTGCTTCTAGTAATGCCTCGAGCCGGGCCTGTGTTTCTGGGTCTACTGTTCTGAGGTCGGCTCCGTCTGCTGCGCTGGATAGGAGCAGCTCAGAAGCTGTCTTTAGTACGGGGTTATCCAGATCCTCCTGGTCTAGTATGAACGATTCCACCTGCATGGAAAGATACAAAGTCAGCGACTGTGCTCATATTATTTACCAAACAAGAAAAAGAGCAAAGGAAGTGGTCTTTCACACTTCTCTATACATTAAACTGAACTTAAATGCAACTTCAAATAGTCTGAAGACAGACTGAGTTTCTTGAAAATATTGGGCAATACTAGTGTCTGTTGGAATGTGCAGACTATGGCTTGACTTGTGAAAATTTAATACGTTTTGCTCCAGTGAACACAGTGACGCCACAGCATGACAATACCATACATCAGGAAGTGCTGAAACGACACAAGAGCCTCACAATGATACTGCAATGACCAGTGGATACAAAGTACAGTCATACACTCACTGACACAAAGCAATTTTTTCTAGCAATAAAACACAAACTTCAGTAACTTTTCAAGACTTCCAGTTGAATGAACAACAACACATGCATTTAAATCTGATTAACTGGCATAATCAACATTTGCTGAGAAATGATTTGGAATGGAAGTTAAAATTCAAAGTAAACAACAAAAAGTACTAAACAGACATGACTATGTCAACATATTCCATATCATTGGTGCAATATGGACTACAGGCCAGAAATGTTTTAAAGTTTTCAATCTGTCTAAGGTAGATGTGTTAGTTTATGTAAACATGCGCATCGCCTGTAGTAGCAGCTGAGGCTGGACTGAAGTATACTTTAGTTTTGACGTAAAGACCTAGGGAATGCATACAGAAAATTGTATAGTGCGTGCAAATACTGGTGGTTGACAAAATAGAAAGAAAGTTTATAGAAATAGAAATTATGTCCAGTGATAGAAAGTTTTGTCCAGTGTCTGCACTATAGCTGCACGATTAATCGAATGCGATTGTCATGCACATCTTGTCAGAAAAGCTGGTTCTGTGATTAGTAGTACATCTCCAGCACATGCTTTCAGAAGGAGCAGCATTTACTACACAGAGCCGTAGTTCTCTGACAAGCTATGCAAAAAAAAAAAAAAAAAAAAAAAAGACGATATAATTGTACAATTAGCAAATCAGTTTGAGTGATTGCACACAACCTGATTAATATTCATGAATCCAGCAGCACATAAATCCTTAGTGCTTTTTATATTGTTCTTATTAGTAGAACTCGTATTATTATTTTTATCATTTTATCAGTTTATGTAAGTAAGTCGTGACATTTGCCAAGTATGGTAACCCATACTCGGAATTGGTGCTCTGCATTTAACCCATCCAAGTGCACACTCACAGCAGTGAGAAGTGAACACACTGTGAACACACACCCGGAGCAGAGGGCAGCTGGGGAGCAACTGGGGGTTCAGTGCCTTGCTCAAGGGCACTTCAGTCACGGGTATTGAGGGTGGAAGAGAGCGCTGTTCATTCACTCCCTCCCACCTACAACTCCTGCCAGCACCGATTCTCTAACCATTAGGCCACAGCAGCCCCCTATTGTTAATTTGTTCCCTTTTTTTTTTTTTTTACAGAAACACTGAACAACCAAAAAAGCACCACAAAAAACAGCCAGTGTTACAAGCTGTTTGTGAATAGACAAGATCCCTAAAGTTGCAAAGACTAAAGTCTCAAACCAAAAGAGATGTTCTTAAAAGTTTAGACTCATCCACGCCCTCCTAAAATGGTGAAACTGAAATTTTCTCAATTTTTCATTTCTATTTGGAGTGTTACAAGCTTTTGGTGCATAAAGAAGATCTGTAAAGTTGCAAAGACTAAAGTCTCAAATCCAAAGATATAGTCTTTATAAAAGTTAAGAGTCAACTAACCCCCCCTTAAAAAGGCTCGTTCTACCACGCCCCCACATCTCTACGTCACTATATGGGAAGATTTGCATAACGCCACCCAAATGTTCACACAAAGAAAGAAGGCTTAACTTTTATTCTCGCTGTTGCCTCCACCGCCATCTTGTGGAGTCTCTGTGTGTTTTATTGTGAAAGCAAAACTACTTTGTTTGGCCTTCCAAAAGAGGACACAACTAGAAATCAGTGGTTAAATTGTATTTCAACACTGTTCCAGAACAATTCAACCCAAATATTCAGATGTGTTCTGCACATTTTATGGAGGAGGAGGAGGACTGTTTCCTGAACCTGTATCCTGCAATGTGTCTGTGGCACAACGGCTGTTTCTATAAAGTTGGGCAGTTCAAACTTTGCAAGGACAGTCTGTCGCTTCTGACTCACAGACTGTAAGGAAGGTTTTTATATTTAAATAATTTGCCAATGATGATTCAAACGCAAGTTTTGAGCAGTAGAGTAGGCTTGTTGTTCATTGTTTCTCAGCTCACGAATGCCAACATGGTTTTATGTTTACGGAGCACGATACGCAACACAACGCCAAAAAAGACAGTGTAAGTCATTACAATCAGTAATTATGTCCCCACTTGAAACAGTTCGCATCTCCAGTACGCACTAATCCACAAATTGTGTAAAATAATGCAAATCCTCATTAGGAAACAACACAAACAAGGTACTTCAGTTGTAGGAAAAAATATATTAGAGACTTTTTTTGGCTGCTACTATGGGTTCAGTGTTAAAAACCTTTTCTACAGATAACCAAGAAATCACAAGCAATAGCAGAAAATAAATACAATATAACAAAGACACAAATTAAATAAACGTTCATAAAGAAATGTTCATGTACAGAAATGTAATAATTAAAGGTAAAATAACACTGCATAGTCTTCACTGTATAGAATAAATATAGATTAATCCTTATAAAAGTTGTCCATTCAAAATCAGTGAGAGATTTTTTTCTTTGTCAGAAGTCTGCTTTCACCTTATGAATGAAAGCACGGATCCAATATACTGATACACATGCGTTTTTTCTCTCAACTGTTTACGTTAAAACACAGGCCTAACCGATTGTGTTTACTAGGAAATTCGCCAAGGTGCACATGTTGATGTAATTTGGTCTGTATTTGTTCATTCATGCACAAAAAAACAGAAGAGGAGCTAAAGTATTAGCGTGTTGTCGATGCGGCTGTCTGTATCAGTGTGCTTGTCACTGCACGCGGAAAACTTCTCACAAGCTCTCGACAATTCCATCAGCTATCCTGGGCGTCTTTTACGCTTACCCTTCAGACAGTCTTATCCCGACACGCGAGTTTGAACAAGAATGCAAGCGTTGGCAGTAATGCATAGACGGACATTGGTGAAAATGTGGACAGTGTCAAAATAATAGGGCTGTGTATCACCAGCAAAGTCACAATACGATACATATCACAATGCGGAGACCACGATGCGATATGCATCACGATATGGGACTGCACTGAATTTCACCTCAGCAGAATTTATCAAAACAGCTATTTATTAAACACTTCATACTATAGGGCCATTTCTAACTATTGGCAGAACAGGCAGTTGACCTCTGCATTATGAAGGGCCTCCATAACTGTACCACAGTACAATATTGGTAATGGCAAATGTTTCATGTTTACATTGTGCACTCCCCACCGGGTGCAATATTCTGATTATTTGAATCTTGTTTTTAAGCCCATAAATAATAATGTAATTGTCCTAATAAATTTAAATGTACTCATTCTAATTTATTAAAAAAATCATTTACATTGTTGGTAGGTTATCATTGCACAAATTAATACTCTACGATTTAAAAATAAAAATAAAATAAAATTAGAAGAGTTCTAAACTATTGCGCTGTGTTCACTGTATCTCATGCACACACATGCTCAGTCACTCATACAGATCACGTTACGGCCGCACTCAGACATTCAGGAACAAACTTTTGAGCGCTGCCCCCCAACTGCTCCACGGGCGCCGCAGCATAAATGGCTGCCCACTGCTCTGGGTGTGTGTTCACGGTGTGTGTTCACTGCTGTGTGTGTGCACTTTGGATTGGTTAAATGCAAAGCACGAATTCTGAGTATGGGTCACCATACTTGGCTGTATGTCACGTCACATCACATTTTATACTTGTTGTGTTCGCTATTGTACTGTTCTTTGAAACGACAGGGGGCAACAAGGAGCAATTGTCCTCTAAAACCATCGGGAATCACCGGTGAGAAGTCGTCATTTGCTGGCACAAGTCTTGTGATGAATGAGTTGATGAAATAATTTCTTTATGCATAAACTTAAAACGATCTTAAACTATTGGCTTTATTTCACATCAAACACAAGACAACTTTAAGCAAATAGTGTATAATTAGTATCTAAAGGAATTCTAATTCTATTTTTATACAATAAAAATAAAACGTACTTCAAATAAAAAGCCTTGGACAAACTATGCGAAAAAATAAAAAAATCTATGCATTATTTTCCGTCAAAAAGCAACTGATGGAGTTTGAACTTCACATTAAACTGCTTTTGTTTCACAAAATCGACCTGGACTCATGCATCTTTGGGTGCGGAATGAGTTCGCTCACACTCAAAGCGAACTTCCGGCAACACCACAATGATGTCATATTTTCTGCGCGCACCCAAGCGAACTTGCAGACGCGTCGAGTATAAATCAGCCTTCATTTGGTCTTTTAACGTCCACACTGGGGCTGCGGCGCGGGCACCACCTCGGTTCCGCCGCTTGCCACATCCGGTGTGAAGAGCCTTCACGTGGGGGAGGGCATGGCGGGCGGTAGGGTCGGCTTCAGCTTTCTCTCGTGTTCAGGGCATTTTGTGCCTTTGGGGCGGTGCTCATGTCGCGGTCTCTGCAATTTCACGTATTTCATGTATTTTCCATGTATTTATAAATACAAACTGAAAAACCTGTGAAATTCAAGTTGAAAGGTTCTGAGAATGTTTAACATCTGTATGTATTTTATTGTTTTACAATTGTTTTGTTTTCTTTAGGAATCCTGCAACCACTTTATTTTTCATTGATATTAATCAGTTGTAATTTTTTTTTCAGATCAAAATGTCATTATGACATTGTATGTTACAATGGTAAACAAACTGTGAACCTTTCAAGCAGGGTCTAAAAATATATGTGGTCTTTTATAAAATACATTTTATACATTAAACACTTAACTAAAGAATCCTGCAAGCACTTAAATCCCCCCCATCCCACTGTGTTCTGGTTAAATAATGACGTTTTAATGGCAGCTTTCCTAAAAAAAAATCCTATTCCTAAAATAAAAAAAATATCCCAGTATATCGCCTTGCTTACAGTCTCACAATGTATCGCAACATATCATATCGCAACCCCTACATCGTGATGACAATATCTGATTTGGATCGGTCTCATCCGACCAATACTCGAATACACAGAAAATGCCAGTATCTGAGATAATACCGATCCTGAGTATCGGATCGATGCATCCCTAGCCAATACGCAAACGTTGTATACAGGTTATTTTATTTTTATTTTTTTTACATGACTATTCAATTTCTGTACCTAAATACTGTTAGACTTACTGGAAAAAATATAAAGCATTGGTTTATTTCATTTGTATCTTTGTTCTATAATATTTATCTAAACTTGTAATTTGTTTATTTTCTATGCTGATTTACTCATCTACAAAATCACCCCAATCATTGATTTTTTTTCCCCAAATAGAGCTATTTCTTCATATCACAATATACACTGCAGAAAAACAATATATCGCAATGTGAGTTTTTTCCAATATCGTGCAGCCCTAGTGTGTATATTTTATATACACACAAAACAGGTTTAAGTGTTAAAATGTCTATTACACAAGCCAGTGTAACAATAAGTCAGTATGACAAGCTGCGCAAAACCATGATCATATTTTGCGTATGTTTTGCGCAGCTTGTCAGTGAACAATGGCTCGATGTAGTAAATGCTGCTCCACGTGAAAGCACACGTGTAGAGATTTACCGCTGATTACAGAACCAGCTTTACTGACGAAACGCGCATTAAATATCGTGCAGATATTTATTGTGCATCCCTAATAACAACAACAGCCCTGGTGTGTCCCCTTGAACATGATCAGGTATTAAACACAAATGAGGGCACTAGTCGCAAAGTTCACATCAGCCATTAGCCCCCCCCCACCCCCTCCCTCCACAAAAGCAGCTGGGAGAAAGAGCTGCGTGCTATTAAGGCCCTGAGCCTGTGAGGAATTACTGTAAGCATTAAGATGAGCTGATCAGCGGGTTTCCCCTCCTTCTCTCCCTTTTGCCCTTGACCTCCACACAGCTTCCTTAACACCCACTATAGGGCGACCCACACTGTGAGTTACTGGGAGGAACTGGGTTGCTTGTCAGCATAGGCATGAGCTCTGTGATGGCTAAGCCTAGGAAGACCAGAACGGCACAGTGATCTCCAAAGCCATGAGAAGCATTTTCTGAAAGTAGGGGTATACTAAAATTTGTTAAGGAAAGCTTAAATTCCATGACCATTCCACTTATTTGTGATTACTAGATTAATGCGCTATTAGATTTTACCACCAGTAAGAATAATATAAATACAGACTAGTGTCAAAGCATCTCCTAGCAAATTAACTTTTAAATATTATACTGGTAATATGAGGGACATTAAAACTTCAGCCAGGTCCAACTCAGCTAAATTGAACTCAGATCCCATGACGGTCTCAAACTGAGATAGACAGAAATTCACAGACGTTCAAAAGTGTGTGGTCGGTAGGATTGTTTGAACGAAGTCTATTTCAAAGCTCACTAAGGGCCAGATTTACTAACGGAGTGCACTAGCGAAAACCCTATTTTGGTGTTAAAAAAAAATTACTGTGACATACAGCGAAATATCAGAAAATGAAAAGGCGAGGACAGTTATTTTTGTGCCTAACATTATTACATATGCATTTGTAGCAGTTTCCCTTTCAGACACAACATTTTTGGGAGGACAATATCTTAGTGAATCATTCAATGTTTATCATCATCTCTGCTTGTTTGCAACCCTACACTAATTTGCTCTTTGTAGATTGTGTTAGTCATTATTGGAAATAACCATTCCACTCCTGTTGGCGATTTTATGGGATATTTGGCCCTGTTTGGTAAATATGGCCAAAAATCTGCATTTATTTGGAAAACACAGCAAGAACAGTAATAGTGAAATTTTATTACAATTTAAAGTAAGAGTAACTATACTTTTTGTTTTGTGCTGAAATAACTATTGTGTATGTTGTGTATTTTTAATCTTTATAACAATATCTGTCCACAGTGAGATCTCAGAGCTCATTTCATGCTACATGAACTTTGGTCATCGCTCATATAAGGGCAGATAAAGTTCACTGTGCTAATATTAATCATTTAAATAATGATATGAGATGTGAAACGTTCATACATCAATCAAAATGAATAGTAAATGTCACTCATTCATTATAGCACAGTAACCTTGTATGACTTTTTAATAGTTCCTGCGGTAAGCCACAGAACCCTTCAAAGCCAGCATGACATCTGAGGGTGCTCGAACAATGCCTGATGTGCCCAAAAGGATTACTTTGATTTTGAAATGCAAATATATATATATATATATATATATATATATATATATATATAAAAAGACAAGCATGCTTAAATAATCCAGTTGTTGTACGTAAACAGCAGGAGGCATATGATGTACATGACACTTTCAATCAAATTCTATTCAGTTAAAATCTGTTTGCTATTGCCAGTGTAAACTGTTGATAAAGTTCTAGATTACCAACACACACCCACACAGCAGGGGGATCTGCTCTGAGCTCTTGCACACCGATTTGTAAGGAATTTAATGATTCTTGTTCATTAACAGTTCCGTTAACGATTCTTTTAGTTATTTTGAGAAGGAAACAACAGGCAAATGTAAAGAACTCAGACAGTACATTCATTAAGCTGTCAAATTATGAGCTTATTTCAAATTTTATAAACAAAATTGTATATAATTCTTGGAAAATAATTCTCATTATTGTACACTACAGTTCAAAAGTTCTTTTTGTTGTTGTTTTTTTCCAGCAAGGATGCATTATATTGATCAAAAGTGTTTATAGTTACACAAGAATTGTTCTTTAAATGTTGTTTTGAACTTTGTATTCAAAGAACTGGAAAGAAAATACATATAATATAGTTTCCTAAACAATATTAAGCAGCAACTTTCAATATTGATACAATAGGTTTATGAAGCACCAAATCAGCATATTAGAATAATTCCTGAAGGATAGTGTAACACTGAAGACTGGAGTAATGATGTTGAAAATTCAGCTTTGCATCACAGGAATAAATAACATTAAGAAACATTAACATAGAAAACATATACAATGTCCAAAAAAAAAAAAAAAAACTTTTGTACTTACAGTTTTGACAATTTCTAAGCGACTTTTCAAAAACAAAAAACCTTACCAACCCAAACCTTTTGAACGGTAGTGTGTTTTCTGTATGTCATAGCAAAATCTGCATTTATACACACTGTTAAAAATTGTGATTTTAACAGTAAAAGACTGTAAAAATGCTACAGTAAAAGCCTTTTAACTGGTTAACAGTAAATTTCCATACTATATTCGGTGAATAAATGTAATTAAATTTAATGTAATTTTACAGTAAAATACTATCAAAAATACGTTTTTTTGGAAGTGAAAAAGAAAAATTCACTGTATAATTTACAGTGACAAACTAAATTGACACTCCCAGAATTCCCTGCTTGACACTTCATATTTGATGGGTTTTTTTGTTTTGTTTTTTTGAAATAACATACTTAAGTTTTTTTCTTATCAGTTGTATACATTAGGGTTTAATCTTACATCTTATGCTGTTAAATTAATGTTATTGCATTATTTCAGTATCATGTGTGTCACCGTGATGGGGTTTAGTGTTTGTGTGAATGACACTGTGCACCTTCTGTAAGTATTGCCCTCCCGAGCTCATAGAAAAGCTGTTTGGGAGAGCTTTGGTTCATCATGTGACTTTCTCATCACCACCAGTTTTAGTGGTTATCAGTGCATTACAATGGTTCAAAACAGATATTAGTACTTCAATATGTTGGTTTATTACTATTACATCAGTTAATGAAATACGTTATTTTATACGGAATTTAACTTCAGTCTATAAAACCTAAAATGTTGCTACCATATTTTTTAACATTAAGTTCTGGCAACCACAGCTGCCAGTATTTTACCGTAAATGTCACAGATTTCTTTTTTTTTTTTTTTTACATTGCAGACTTTAATTGCAAGAAACAAAAGCTGAAAATCATCAAAACATGCAGTGATCGTCATGACAAAAAGCTCTGTTGCCTATTCTGCATACTTTAATTTAGTACCACATTCCACCCACATCGGCAGAAGGATGCACGCAATCTTGAAGCATTTGTGGAAAAGAACGTAAATAAATGGGAAAGAACCGGTTTTCGATTTCAAGCCTTATACAATATTCATACAACTTATGAGACCATGGTTCTTGCCAAAACCTAGGAGGCCATGACCAGAAACACAGCAAAACACACTATTCTGGTTGTACTTATTATCATGTCAAGAGATTACCCTTTCTGCATACTGAAATTTCAAGCCCAAGAAACTGGGAGGGGTCAAACAAATTCAGAAGAGATAAATACGAAGGGCTGCCAAAAAGAGCTGACCCAAAAAGCAGGGTAAGTAAGGCAGCGAGGCCGGGCGTGGTCAAGCAGAGCCCATCTGCAGTAAGAGTAATTAAAAGCATACAGGAGCATTTGAATGTGCAGGGCTCTGGCGTGGTTGGAATTGTTGTGCTCTGGTCTCAGACTCTGGGAAGCATCTGTCTCAGGGTGTGAGTGAACGAGCGAGCAAGAGAGAGAGAGAGAGAGAGAGAGAGAGAAAGAGAGGCTAGGCTGAGGCGAGATGCTACGTCCAAACAAGTGACTCTCATTACCTCATCTCTGCGCTGAGAGACAGACTGCGAGTGCAACACTTCAAGCAGGAAGTGAGTGAGGAGGGACAATTTCTTTTATTACATACAACGACATGTCTGGTGGCTGCAGACCGTATTAGGGCTGGTAACCCTAAACTTACCATGAAAACAATAGGATGACTTGGTGAAATCAACAACACTGGCTTAAATTCCTATGTCCTTAAAAAAACCAAATGCTCTTATGGAACATTTCCTGACGGGAAAACACAAAAATAATAACGTTCTATACATTGTAGGGGTGTGCGATATGACGATTTTTGAACGTGGACGATAAAAATGTCTCCACGATCTGCTTTTGAAGAAATATCGTAGTATCGTGCTACAGCGCACAATATCAGCTGCAGTTCTGGCACCTCCGTCATATACTGTACAACGCCACATGCATTCACATCAGTGTTGACTCAGCGGTAGAGTTACTCTCACAGGAGTTACTCTCTCATTATTTGCATGTGCTTTTAAATGTTTCATTCGCGTGCTGGTCTGACCCGTGCTTTTTCTGAGCGCCGCATACACCCAAAGCGCACGTGCTAAAGCCTGTCAAACAGCACCTGATTATTGAACCAAGTTATCTTTTGCGCTAATACTGTCATAACACACAAGGTTTACATGTAGACTCAGCTGGTTATGTCTAAAATGAAAGTAAACAGTTGAGAGAAAAAGTATGCATGCCTGTATATTATATGCGTGCAGGTGTTAAAGGGACAGTAGGCCTATTGCAAAACATGCAGTCGACTGTCATTAGGGATAGTTCACCCTAAAATTTCATTTCTGTCATTATTTACTCACTGTCACGTTGTCCCAAACCTGTATTAATTTATTTCTTGTGCTGAACACAAAATAAGATATTTTGAAGAATGTGGGTAACCAAACAGTTGCTGGTCCACATTGAATTTGATAGTAGCAAAAAATACTATGGAAGTCACTGTGGACCAGCAACTGTTTGGTTTTCCACGTTCCTCAAAATAGCGTATATGTTCAGCAAAAAGAAAGAAACTCATTCAGGTTTAAAACTACTTTTGCGTGAGTAAATGGTGGCATAAAAATAAAACATTATGACAGAATTGACAGACAGCTGACAGAATTTTTATTTTTGGATGAACTTCCTTTAACGTTAATAAAACAACAAAACACAAAGAGAAAAATCACTCGCTGCCCTTGACTGAAGATATCAATACAGTTGCTTTAGGAATCAGTTTATATAGCGTTTTATTTTTATATTTGTTCATTCAATGTCTTGAATGCTCCTGCTAAATACACCTATTGTACCTGAAAATAAAGCACTGCTTGTTTTATTTGTATATTATGTGTAGTTGTAATGTGTATCTTTGTCATTCTTTTATCTTTGTTCTTAAAAATAAGAACAAAGATTTTTATCTTCACACTCTTTGGCCTAAATATCTGCCTTTTTTTTGTTACCTTGAAAGGCTTTGTCTTTATAATAGGAAAATTAGTTTGGCTGTAATGCTCAGACAACTTGCAAAATAGTAAAACCAACATTATCGTGATAAAATCGTGAATCGTGATATCTCTAAAAAACATTGTGATATAATATTTTTTCCATATCACCCACCCCTAATACATTGCAGGTGAAACTTTAGCCATGCACACAGACGACCTGGCAGCGAGACTTCTGACAACAATAACATACAGTGTGTAAAGTCCAAAACAGTACATTCTGCTATTACACAGCTCATGTACTGCACTACATATGACCAGGGTCAGTAGGTTCACACACACACAAAAAAACATAGCATATTCATTTACTTGTCTTTTCAGGTCACATGGAGGGGTGAAAAGTAGGGATGCACCAAATGTTCGGCAACCAAAATTATTCGGCAAAAAACAGCAACAAAAACTGTTTCGGTGTTGGCCAAATAAGCAAAAAGACAATAAATTGTACTGAACAATAGGGCTGTGTATCGGCAAGAATCTGCCGATACGATACGTATCACGATACAAGGGTTGCGATATGATATATTGCGATAAATTACAATACTGTAAGCAAAGGCGCTATATTGGGCTATTTCTTATTTTAGGAATAGGATATACTTTTAGGAAAGCTGTCATTAAGAACACACCACCATATGCAAACCTTAGCAAAAATAAATAAATAAAAATTGTTTAACCAGAACACACTGGGATCTGCATTTGCAATAATTATTTCAACCACTTTTTGTGCAGTACGAGTCAAGGGGGAAAAATCCAAGTGCTTGCAGGATTCTTTAGTTAAATGTATATGTATAAAATGTATTTTATAAAAAGACCATATATATTTTTAGTCCCTGCTTTGAAAGGTTCACAGTTTACAATTGTGACAATGTCATAACATTTTGATCTGAACAAAAAATTACATCTGTTTAATATCAATGAAAAATAAAGTTCTTGCAGGATTCCTAAAGAAAACGAAACAATTGTAAAACAATAAAATAAGCACTGCCACAACTGCACAAAACGCAGTTACACGGTGACACGAAGGCCCTTCACACGGGACGCGGCAAGCATCGGAACCTGTCCTGGGGCGGACAAAAAGTTACAACAAAAGCCCAAATAACGCCACACTTCAGCATTGTACACCGAGACGGGCACTGGGACAATTTTCCTCCTCCATTACTGGCAGCGAACTATATTAACGCTAACATTAGTGGTGTGTCCTAATGCGAGTATTTCCAGTCACTGTTTAAGTTCAGAGATGAAGACTGCTATCTAGTGGTCAGGATATGAACTCAAAACAAAACAACTGTAATGAATCTTGTATGATTTTTTAAATATCGATATTCCGTTTTTAAGAATCATTACAGTATCCCCAAACAAAATATTGTGATACTCACATGTAACGATATTTTCTTACACCCCTACCGAACAATGACGTGATGCGATCAAATAGAGGCATGCACTAATGCAGCAAACATGTGGCAGTGTGGAATCATTTAAAACCGTCCGAAAAGACGCAAATATTATTACAATCACTGTTTAGCACTGCATCGCATGTCTTCGATGAAAAAAAGTGAAAGGGGTGATTGTTACTTGTTACTGTATGATGACTGAAATAGCGAAATCCCCTTAAACAATTAAACTGCAGAACGTTTTGTTTTCTAATACACAAACGAGTTTGTTCTAATACACAATAAGGTCTTCTAGTGAGTTTCTGCCAAAATAAAAGCTGAGAAAAAGCAAGAACTCAATCAACATTAATAAATGTATTATTGTAATTTTACTGTTGTTCTGCAAAATAAAATAAGACAATAAAGATAATAATTACAACAGCTCTATTAACACATTTATTATAGCATTCATACAGTGTTCAGAATGGTATATGTAATATTTTCTGATGTTTTAAAAGAATTCTCTTTTGCTCAGCAAGGATGCATTTATTTGTACTGTAAAAAAAAAAAAAAAAAAAAAAAACATGCCTGATTCAAGAATGGGGTCTCAAAAATGGCCAAAAATATTATTTTACTAAAGTATTAATTTGAAGTTAAATTGTATTTTATTGGTATAACGTCTGTAAGAATGTAAAAAAAATGTTCAATGTTAACCCCTTAACTGTTACTCACATTTTTGAACATTATAAGAAATACATTTTTATAATTCATGAATGAAAACAACATGTTATTGATGTACCATTTTCATGGTAATGCAATGTCTGATTTTAAAATGGGTTTCAAAGGATGACCTTTGAGATTTTAAGTTTTCAACTGATACATAATTTCTGATGATTTCTGATGATTTCTAAAGTGTGATAGAGAAATAGACTTTTTTTTGACAAAGGTCAGAACTCTTGTTATGATGTAGATTTTTGAGGTGCACTCATCTTAATCTATTATTTTTCCTACATAATGTTTAACAAAAAACATTGTTAAAATGTCTATTTAGGAGTCTTTCCAATGATATATAGTTTGTCATGATTAGATTAGGATTTACTTGTAATACAGTGTAGTAAACTTAAGCGTCCCACAGAGGGGAGATAGGTGACAGTTTAGAGGTTAAGTAAATATTTCTAAAGCACATTTTGGCTAATTTATGCAATGGTGCAAAAAAAATATGTTCGGTATTCAGCCTTCAGCCCAGTGTTTCATTTTGTTTGGCTTTGGTCAAGAATTTTTCATTTCGGTGCATCCCTAGAGAAAAGCTAAAGGATAAGGCATGCTGTTGAGATAAACAGAACGTGGCATAAATAGTTTGTACAATGTATTGATCTATCACATGTGGAAAAAGTTCACCTCCCAAAAAAATCAAGTTTGGTTATTTCTTTACTCTCCATGTTGTTCCAAACCCATTAGATTTTTGGGGAGATATTTGGCAAAATTTTGAACTATTCCACACAACTAAAATGAATGATAACCAGGCACTGACATGCCCAAACAAAGGATTTAAAAAATCATGAAGTGGCCCATTAGACTTATGTTGTATAATCAAAGGCTTTGTGCCATATGATTTTAAAAAAATCATGCAGTTATTCACTAATAATCTCTGCTGCAACAGATCTTTATATAAATACAGCACATCAAAAGGTTAAACATCAAAGATGCCAAACGTTACAAGTTCTTCTCATAACTGATCATGCTGTAAAAATATAAATAGGCATCTAGACAAATACATGAATACATGCCTGAATATAAATCCACAGTTGATATTTGAGAGCTGAAGGAGACGATGTTACGAAAATTTCACTCTGTTCCTCAAACAAAGTTATCATACGAAGACTAGAAATATAGTGTATGAGTCACATGGGCTACTGTTATGGTGTTTTGATTTTTGTAATCTTTGAAGCATAATGGCCCCTTGTCATCTTTTAGTGCATGGAAAAGAATGGCATGAATATCCTGTAGGGATGGGCATTCGATTAAATTTTCTTAGTCGATCGTCGGGAGAATTAACGATCGACTATCGATTAATCATTAATATTTTTATAATAAAATTAATTATTTAACCTTTATAATTAAAAAATGCAATGAATACAAAAATATAGCGTGTTTTTCCTCGATGAGACCTTTATTACAAGATCAACTTGTGGCAGACAGTTTAACTACGTTCAGTTAGGCAAACCGAACATATATGCGCGTGCATATGTGGTGCTCTAAAGCAGCGGAACCTGCAGCTGCGAGCCGGCGTTCTTAAACAGAGACCTCATTTGTTCCAAAATAATAATAATAAAAAAATCATGTTAAACAATAACTACAGGTTTTGTCAAAATGTAACTCAAAACTGTCCAAGCCAGAAGAAAGGGCCAGATACTAGCCTTCCTAACAATTAGGCTATCTTAACAAATTAGGCTACGTAAAGCCTCGTGAAAAATAACTAACTCGCATACAACTTCTGCACCAGTCTACTGATTTTTGTTGAGAAATATAAGCATATTGACATGATCTGGGGTCAGACGCGACCGCAACCTGGTTACCGTTAATCCAGCCACTGAAAACACCCGCTCGGAGGGGACTGACGTTGCCGGTGTTCTGGTGTTCTGACGTAACACCATACCCATCAGAATGGGATACCTTCGGTTAATGCGCATGCGCAGCAGTGAAATTGGTGGAATTCAATTTAATAAACTGTATTTTTATTAAAGCAGGGGCTATCAAAACAGCATACCCCCATAAAACTCAACTTCCGGTATGCTATTCTGACAAAGTATGCTACATCGACAGAACACCGGGATGCACAGGTAACGTTACCTCCGCGTAATTCTTTTAACAGCTGCTGCTTTCGTTCTTCGTAGTGAGATTCTACCAGACTGGTGATGGTACGTCGTGATGGAATTTGATATGCTGGTTCCAATAAATGTATCAGTTCTTGAAAAACCATTGCCCTCAACAATACTTAAGGGCAGAATATCCATCTCAATGAACTTGCAGATCCCTTGGGTAATTTTCTCTGCTCGTTGTGCATCACAGCTCCGAGTCCGTGCTAACGGCGACTTGATGCTAGGTTGAGACTCGAGAGGCTGAGCAGGATGTACCGCCACCGACATTAACCAGGGACGGATGCACTTTGTTTAAGTGGTACATCATTTGGGTCGTGACCGTGTTGTACTTATACATGGCATCGCAATGTTTGCAGTGAACTATTTCGCTTTTTAAATCAAAATGGTCCAACGCCACACTTCGCTGTGACCTCTTCATGATTAGTTGAAATCAAAACGGAAGATCACAGTTAACCGAATATGGTGTCAAATATTGCAACCTGGTGGTAAAATGTTTAATTGCCGCAACACAGTGAAAATCATTTAATAGCTTCAAGACTCACACTACGCAACGCAACCTGCATTAGATTTTTTTTTTAAAAATGCGTTAGATTAATCGATAACAAATCAACGTGATCGACGAAATTATTAACGATCAATTATCGATCGTCGATTAATCATGCCCATCCCTAATATCCTGTCTAACATACTCTGAGATCTACAGAAGACAAAGTCATAAATGTTTAGAACAACATGCACCACTTTAAATTTATTGGTAAAAAAAGCTAGCAATAGTGTGTGGTGCTGGCGCTGTGATAGTCCCGACAAATATATACAACAGGTACTTTGTAATGTACTATGACGCAGGGCTGAAACAACTCAATAAGTCTATAAAGAATCATTATTAAACAGAACTGCACAAGTAGATAAAACCACAAAATACCAGTTAATCATGATGTTACGCACACAACCTGGTCTGAACACATGTGCTGCTTGAACTTGTGTCATAAAGAGAAGTTGCTTCTCAAGCAATAACATGGTCACTACATCTACAGCCTCAAACCTTAAGACTTACATAACCAAAAAAATAACCACTTTAACTGATACTTTGCATTTAAATCTTTTATCACTTCATTTGCCTATACAGCAGGAAAACCAAACCCTTCAACTTAAATACACTCAAAACTTAAAAAAAAAAAAATCTCATGCAGCCACAAAATAAGAAAAAAAAAACCAATCTACTTAGAGGATCATATACAAAAAGTCTTGTGACAGTCAAATGTTTCTGAACAGCCACAGAGAACCTATATTGCACTACACAAGACCTAATCTACTGGGGTAGAGGGGTTGGCAGGTAGAGTTGGGCCATAAACGACATCATACTGAGATTGCGATTTAAAAAAAAAAAAAAAAAAAAAAAAACAAGTCAACGATGCCACGCTCTGGACATATTGATTTGATTTAGATTATTCTAGTGGCAGAAATAAACACGACGATAACCATTCAGTACATGCTGCTAATAGTGTGTCTGTGTGAATGAGTGGCACAGTACTACTACACAAACTCAAACACACGTAACGCTCAGTGTTTTCAGTGTTTGCTCTCTCAGTATATGAGGACAGGAACTTCATCTCCAGAGCTGCTCTGACAGTCACTTCACAAGCTTTTCACCATTTCATTTGAGGAAAAACTGTCAAATACACACTGTGTAACTTGAAATTATAACAGAAATATATTACGGTTGTATACTAAAAATGTACTTCTAAAAGTAATAATAATATTTTTAAGTAATATCATACAACTCATATACTTTTTTCTATCACGTTTTAATATGGTTCTGTTGTGCAGCATCTTATTTGACAAAAAAAAAGTACTGTTTCATTGTATATTTGTTATATTTGACATTTTATTACATCTTAAAGACTGATTAAATTGTTAAAGTTTTATTTATTTCATTAGACACATTTAAAGAAATTTGATAAATCAAAACAAAGAATCCAGAAAAACTGAATTTGGGGTAAATAAAATGGATTTTATGGGGCCTTAAATTAATAGGTATATTTCTCTGTGGAGTTACAAGTTTTGTTCAGATCCACTCTCAAGGTCTAACAAACATGTGGAAAGCATTTCTTCCCCTATTAACAGCAAATTAATATGATAAATATCAATATTGTATGATATGGAAAAAGTATCATGATAATATTTTTGCCCACATCAGCCAGCCCCTATTGGCAGGTTCATTGCTACGATGATATCTACAGTTTCCCCAAAGACAGGGAGTTAACATGTAGCAACTGTACAGTTGACTCCCTCTCCAGACAGCAATATGCAATTAATTAGGAAACACATGCTGTGTCATAGGCCACAGTCATGTGAATTGTGTGTTGGTCATTAAATGTGTGATGGGAATATATAAACTCTACAGTACAACAGAGTTCTTAAAACATTAGGATGAAAAGATCCTAATGAGGGATTCAGTAAACAAGGACAAAATTAGTAAATGTAACAAACTTTAACGCTATGCTTTTTTTCTCTTCTCATAAGAAAAAGCATTTTAACATGAGGGCAGAAAAGAGCAATTGTCTTCTACAAGCATGCTGCTCTTTTCATCTGACATTTGTCCAACTCTGATATTGATTCAACAGAGTCTCTGAATGAACCCAGAACATCACTTATGTGCCTGTACATGTAGAACATATAAAGGCTTCCCAGAAGCAGACTAATCTTTTTAAAAACTTCACACTCACATGAAGTCATTAAAACTGAGTCCAACTACAAAATGCATATTACTACCAGAATTTTCCATGACATTTTAAAATTATAGCTTGCAATAGAGGGAGAACAAGTCTGAATCTCACAATTTAAAGTAACACACAAATAAGCTACAAGACTGAACCTGGCTATGCAAATTTATGACTACAAACAACTACGGAATTCCATGTAGGACTAAAACAAGCAAGGAGAATGTCAAGAATTTAAATATAACTAAAAATGCATTCAAGTGCTCTGTAATCTCATGGATGTAACAACTTATCTCATGATCCAGCATCCAGGTCAGACTGAGTATTATGATTCAGTATACTCTCGGTTGAATGACTAAACTTGTTTCTCACACATAATTCTAAAGATATTTAGTCTAATTTAAGTTCAAAGGGAGACTGACTCATGACGCATGGTGACCTAACAGGAACTGGAAGCAGAATGCTGGAATTCGTGGGAATGCGGGTCCTACCTGAGCTTGTCATCATCTTCATTCTCCCCCTGCTGACTTTAATACCCATCCCCCTGAATTCCAAACAAATACCAACAACACGGGGGGGGCACCCAATACAAGTTATAAAAGGCAACAGACACACCCCTGTACTACAGACAGGTGGGGGGGGGGGGGGTCACATGCAGCTCTGAAATACAACAGCATATAAGTTTGCAGGCCTGTTGGCCCCCGAGAACTCAATTTGCCATCAGTCATGTACTTTAATAAAAGCCTATGGTTTATCTGCAACCAACAAAACACAAATTTTAAACAAGACTGCATACTTGGTAGTCAAGCAACTATTTAGGGGTGAGTGATATACACGATAACCATGCAGAAGTTTGGTAGAGATCGCAGTTATGATACGTGTCAACATGAAAGCCTATCATCTGCACACATTTTTAAGACTTGTCAGTTTAAAGTCACGATGAAGTGTAAGCGGTGACCTTTTCTTCCATTTTTTGACATTCAGCTGAGTGCAATGATTATCAAAACTAAAATAGGATGGGACTTGGTTCTTTGGATAAGTTAATTACTTGGATTCTGAGATGTCGGCATTGTATTTAAAAGTGGAAGCAGATGAAAAAAATCCAAATAAATGATTTGAAAAGTCATGAATACTTCACCAGACAAAAGCCTGTAGTTTTCACCAAAAGATCAATTTTGATTTAACATAAGGTCAAAGCATCTTAGAAAAAAAAGAAAGAAAAAGAAACATATGCATGGATGAATTGTTCACAATAAAATGCATTTAGAAAAAAAATTAACAATTTGGTATTTGCACGCTATAGAGCAATATATATATATAAACTTTAAGCACTTATTTCAATTGTGTCTGTTCTATTGCTCATAAATAGTTTTACTTTAATTACAAACGATTTGCTTGTCTTCAGTTTGAGAACATTTATGTAAGGTTAGTATTTGCTGTGATATCAAAATTGGCATTAAGAATAATTTAAATTCCACCTAAAATACTGATTATCACAACATTCTTATCATATACTAAAACAACTGTATGGTGATATGTTACCATGAAATAAAATGACTCATATCGTGATTGCTTTTGGTCATATCACGCACCCCAACAAGTATGCATTAATTTTTCATCATGCAATTCTCGTCTGGAAAACGCCTGTCATGTGTCAACAAAGGTGAATCCTGTTTGAAAATCACAAAATCTTGGATAAAATGAAAGTACACGCTTGATTCTATAAGTAGCTGCAGTTTTAGAAAAACTTCCTTAGTGGGATTGAGAATTAAACATCTACAGGACCTAACAGGTGCATCTTGATGTATGACGACAAACCCGCATGACAAGTCCCCCTGAAACTCAGCGCCGCACACACTTCATTATCATAATAGCAAACGATAGCACTGACACCGAGAAATATCTAAACTTAAATCTTGCTGTTTCAACATATGCGTCCCGTGAAATTTCAGAAGCTGCAGTGGGGATATATTTACTTAAGCCCTTGTGCTAGTGCTGACACTCAGGTTAATGTGAACGTTGTAACATCTTGCATCTACACTCACAAATAACAGATGTCAAGATCCAGAGCATAAGTTGACCAAAACAGTGCAAAGGCCTGGCGAGGAACGCAGATAATCTTTGCTAAATAGCTAATATTTCCAGCTAATATTTAGTTACGTACCAAGATCCACTTAGCTTCCAGGCTAGCGACATTTCTAGATCCTTCTAAAAGACTGTCAGTAAGACGCGACGAGTGCCGAGACACACATTAAAGTGGCTGAAGGCGGTGAAATTATTTCGGGATGGCTAACTAGCAGACGACGGCGTTGCCCCCTGATGTTCTCTTTAGGCCCAAATCGCAGCCTTCGTCTCTGAGTCCGTGCTAAGCTAAGCTAACTTGCCTCAATTTGAGCTATTTAGAAACGCAACTAGCAACGTGGGTCGCGAAAAACGCAGCTGAAATGTCTGCTAACAGCGCTCCGCGCAAGAGTGTTGTTTTATTAATGTTGCCAAGAATGGGACGTGACAAGTCGGCATTTTTAGATGAGTTGATTAATTCCAGGGTTTTGGTGGGTTGGGAATGAAGCCTGTTTAGGCTACCTTGAGTTAGCATGTGAGCTAACACACTTTCCTGCTGGCTGAGTCGCTCTCACCTCAGACACCTCATCCTCGTCGCTGCCGGATCCGGGGCCTGACGATAGCACCGCGGCCGCTGTGAGTTTGAAATCAAGTCTGTCTGTGTTGGGCCCGCCAGCCTCGCCGAACAAGCGGACTTTCTTGCCACCGAGGCCGATCCCGAGGCCCCCGAGTCCGGCTCCTGGTGTAGCTCCAACCCCCATCCCTAACGCAGGGGAACGCGGAGTCACCGAGTCAATCTCGTCCTCGAAGCCGTCCGTCAGCATTGCCGTCCCGGCTACTGCATCCTGCATACTTTCCTAAATAATACGTCTGTTTGTGAAGGTAATGTTGTCTCTTCACTTTCTTTGGGGTTATACTATTATAAAATAATTACGTTTTACTTCAGAAAAATCCTCAAACTCTCCTGAAGCGAGAAGAGAATCTCTTTCCCCCAAGCCATTAACTTTCTAACAACCTACCCTACTTCGTTCCATTTGTGTACTGTCCCGCCCCTGTTCAAAATATGCGAAGGCTATTGGGCTTGAGAATTAAGTGCTGGAACCCGATTGGCCGCAACACACGCTACTCGAGCGAGAGCACGCGACGTCAAGGTTGGTTTACAAGAGGGCTTTAAGATTTAACGCCAGGAAACATCATTTAGTAAAGACGATTGGACGTGGGCACGCTTGTCACAAATTCCCGCCCTCTCGATACGCCTATTTTTGTCTTTTTCGAGAAAGTAGAGGTTAATTTGTTTACAGAAATATATTTAGGAAGTTTTGTGAATTTTAGAGGTGTCATGTGTACTGTAATGCAATGCAAGATGCATCAGAATGGTCGGTCACTAATCGTCGAATTATTTTATGAATATAATAATCAATCAGTTAAAAGTCTGACATCTCTACGTCCGATATTTGGCAACACTTATTTAACATGTAAGGACAACTGTGTCAATAATAGTACGTTTAGAGGAGGGCGCGACCGACCTGGGTGAAGCAATACCCGGATTTCTGTGAAAGATTTAGTTATGGGACTTGTAGTTTATTTTGATAAGTATCTACTATTGTGCAAACATTATAAAATGTGGAGTAGAGATCAAAATATATTGCATCTAGTGGCAATACTGTACTTTCTTTCTGGGAAAATTTTGTTTTGCATGGGAATACTTTTTTCATATTCTTCAACATAAATATACTTTCCCTTTTTTGTATTAGTATAGAAGCTGTGAGTCACTTTGATTCATAGAAAAAAAATATTTATGACTTAAAACATTTATGCTATTGTGATTGAGAGTCCATTGGAAGCTGTTTCATCGCAATTGAAATTGAAAACCACCAGGGGAGATATTCAAACTTATTCCTGCATTAATATCCAAATTCAATGTTCCAAATTCAAATTCAAAACTGATTAGATGATATTTGAAAGTTCAAAAAAACTTTCAGACTCAGCTTTATTATTTGAAGCACTCTTTATTCAATAAATGTTGCTACATTTTAATTTTTTCTAAAAAAAAAAAAATGTATTAGTTTATTTTTACATGTGAGATTATTCAGATATTTTTTTTAAAATCTCCACTTGTTACACCAGTTTGCACTGCAAATATTGCTGTTATAGGTGAATTCATTTGTCATTAACAAAGTTTGACATTTTGTTCAGACCCTTCACTTAAGTGACTGAAATATGAGTACATATTCCACCTTAGATTGACATACATGTATATACCATGATTATAATATTGAAAATTAATGTAAACGCATGCATTCATGTTCAAGAACACTCAACATCATACTATCGTTACAGCTTGTGTGACATTTAAACCCTTTAAAAACATTTTAAAAAACAGTGACACATTTGTTCAATTTTAAGATTTGAACAGATTATTTTAAGGTTTGAAGGTCAAAATGGAGAAAATAATTTGAGATAAAAATTAACCTGAAAACCGATCTTCAATGGGCTGCCCACACTGACCATGAAAGCTGAAAACTATGAAAGCTTAATTACAAGAATGAGCTCAAAAACGCAGGTTCTCATTGGTGAGTGAGTCAGCATTTAAACAGCCTGTATTACAGGAGCAAGAGTTTGGGTAACTATTCATAAAGCAAAGTGGAGAGAATTGTCTAAATCTGCAGAAATGAATGGTTATGAAACCATTTTATTTTTCTCCCCTATTCAAGCTGTACATCTTTCAGCACGCACTCTTCCCACACATTTGACCAATTCATTTACATGACATTTCCAGTTGCTTGTAATTACAGGAAAAGATTCTTTGTTCAAATATAATTTTATAGGCTGCACTCACAAAGCAATTTCCAGCAGAAAAAAATATAGAGAATAACAAGAATTTTTTTAGGACTTTATTAATTTCCATGTCTCTTTTTGGTAAACACTGACATTCCCAGCTTTTTCATGGCTGTGGGAATCCTGTAATATTAACTGTCAGCTTTTCACTTACAGAATAGTCTTCAGATTACATCACACACTGCGCATAAATTATAATCTCTGCAAATGTTATTTCAAACAACACATCTTGTTTGTCCAGTACAGAAGAGTTTAAAACTGTTTTGTAAAAATCATGTTTTAATATACAACAAAATAAATATGTACAAGCAAAAATCAGCAACAAAAAAATTATTAAAATGACAAATTCGTTAATGTAACCACACATAAATCCAGACAGTGATAAATCACCAGTTTCCATGATTGACAAATCAATGTATATTTGCTAGAGGGTGCTTAAAAACTCCTTCACCTGAAAGAAAAAGAAAAACTTCATGTAAAAATCAAGTGTAAACATGGCGGTTCTAAAACATTTTACTATGAGGCAAAACTCCTAACGTTGCCATTTTTGCCATTATATACGTACCTTATCAATAATACCTTCTTGCTTAATTCTGTCATTTTTAAAATCCTCATTAACATCCAGGAGCAGTATTGGAAGGTCTTTAAGATACTCAAAATCCAACCTGTATATGACAAGATACCCATTTAGATATTCAAACATCGAAAAACAGTTCAAACACAAGTTTTAGCACATAGTAAGTTGATCACTAACTTTGTGGTTCGATTGTACAGCCAACACTCATGCTTATAATGCAGCTTCTCCAGGTAATCCAGAGGAATCCCTTGTTCCTCCTCTCGTCCTCTGAACTGAAGACGCTGCATACACCTCTGCAGATCATGTGTTTAATCAATACATCATAAAATACTCACATTTACGGCACTTTTATACTACTAAAGGTCAACCATGCACCATGTAAGAAGTTGCGTGATACCTCAGGATCAGCACGAAGATAGATCATGGCATCAAGCTCAATCTGGGACTCAAACTGAGTGAGGAGCCACGAATGCCAGTCTTGATAAATGGCCCACTCGGTCTCATTCAGATCTCCAGACTCAAAGAGGTTAGAGGCAAACACATATCTAGAGAATTAAAAATATAAGACTTTTTAGGTTTTTTCAGTTTAACACCATATCAACTCTTTTCCAAATTGTTCACACAATTTGTTTAATGTATGTACCGATCGCTGTAGACCGAGCGCTCAAAGAACTGGACCGGTTGCTCTGCCTGCTGAAGTTTGGCAGAAGGAGGCTGAAGCTGTGCACGGACACGACTCAAGCAGGCGTAGGTCTGGAAAGTGTAAGACCAGCGACTGGGCTTGTCATATAACATCTGCAGCAGGTTGCCTCCACTCTTCTGCGACGTGCTGAGCTCCTATGGGGATAGAAGGGAACGTGTTATTAAAAATCACACACATTAACATTTGAGACTGAGTTTGAAGACACTTCCTTAATAAAATATCTTGTATACGGAGGGACATACTGTACCTCATACTCATTCTCTGTGGTTTGTACATTGCACCACTTCCCAATGGGCTCTGGTATGACCTCCCACTCCTCTGACGCCCGCTCCAACAAACGCACAAAAGTTGACTTCCCTGCCGCTGTTGCACAGATAGAAATGTTTTAAAATACAAAACATCAATGCAAACAATCATAATTTGTGTTCTGCATCATTATCAAAGATAACACAGTCATATCTAGATGTTTATGTCTGGCATAAATTGCAAGAAGCATGCTTAAACCAATTGTTGTAGAAGTTTGACTTATTATTAAAGCATTATGGTAATAAATGTTTCTTATTGTTGTTATTATTTTAAATCATAATCTGGATGTTATAAAATATAATCATTTAGCTATCAACAGTTCCACAGTTTTTAATAAATGTATCAGGACGTTTAAAAATATTTTTTTGCGATTCTATTACCAAACGTGTGGCTAGAAGACTATTTAAAAACAATTCAGTCTAATAATAATAATAATCGATGGCTGTGAAAGCTCGCTCAACTAAACAGACATAACGTTAGTATTTGGCGCCAACAGCACTACTGTATTTAACAATACAAAAAAAGCTCTCAAGCATGTTACTTGATTATCCATAACAATGAATGTGTTAGCAACACCTAGGTAATATATTAAGTGCATTTTATTTTATTTATATTATTTTATTGGTTAAACCAAAATTAATCCAACTTACCAATGTTTCCCTCTATTGAGATCTTCAATGCCCTTTTTTCGAAACTGAGGTCAGCGTCAAAGCTTGAACACAATCTCTTGGGAGGAGTAGCCATTATTGTATCAAATACTTAAATAAATAAACAAGCCACTGTATTATATACAATTTTAAACGTCTCTAAGACCAGCTTAACGCTGCCACGCGCGCCTAAACAGTTTGAACTGGTTGAAATTCGCGGCAAGTCTTCACATGGTCAGCGACGCGGGGGCGGAGCTTTAGTAAATTCATTGCGTGATTGGTCAAGCCTACAAAAGCCTCTGTTTCATTGGTTGGCGTTTACAGTGTGCTGAGTGGGTCTGGCTGTTCTTCTGAGACGTTTCCTGTTCTTTATCTTGTAAATATTGTGCAAGACAATGTTTATAAACCTTTCAGACCTTTAAATTAAGAAAATCTCTCAAGATTCACATAGTAAGTAATCGTAGATGTGGACGGAAAGATTCAAACTGTCGACAGACTATGCCACAATAAATAAACAAGGTAATTATCATTACTATAACATTAATTAGCTAACTTACACGACTGAAAATATGAAGACATATTACAAATTATACACTGACACTTTTTTTAAGTTGCTGAGAGCAAACAGGACGTCAGGACTAAACATCTCCAAAAAAAAAAAAAAACCTAAGGAACTAAGCAGTCATAAATGCACATTTGTGTACAAAACTTTATAAAAACAAATAATGACAGACAATTTGCAGTCGTCACTATTATATGCCTTTATATGCTATTATGTAAATGTACTCTGTTATATAAATCAATGTGGCCAGTAGTCCGGATGACCAGCAGAGGGCAGCACGTGACTACAGCAACACTAGTGTCAAGCTAAAATGTTTTCTACATTTGTTCAACCACGTAAAATAAGCGATCTTTATCTTTTGTTATGTCTTTATCTATCACGTTCAAAATGAAGCAGTGTACTCGCTATATCTGTCAGGTAACTAACAGGTGTGTGATACTGATTCAGCTAAATGTCACGGAAACAAAGGTACTTCAACAACTATTTAGTACGTTAAGGTTTTATTATATTCAGCAAGGTCAAAAGCTTGAGATACCATACACACGTAATTTTTTTAGATAAGGGCACATTTACTGTAGTCATATGACGAGGTGGCCGAGTGGTTAAGGCGATGGACTGCTAATCCATTGTGCTCTGCACGCGTGGGTTCGAATCCCATCCTCGTCGGAAAACATGTTTTTCCATGTCATTTCAGTTTAATTAAACTGCGAACGTAAGTTGTTGGTTATGTTTATTTTCGAAGGATTCTCTGCCGCCACGCAATCTAAAACAATTCCTTAATGGATAGCTTCACATAGACCACACGTAGACAGAAATGCGTGATGTAGGCTAACTGTTAAAAACAGATGATTTAAATACATTCAGACAAACAATCTTTTGGTGAATTAGCCACAGACAAAAATACGTCATTAGGAAGAAAAAAACGACTATGACGTAGTGCAAGGTCGGCTTTTATTAAAATCACGTTAGTTTGTAAAAGTCAAAGACATATACAAAAACTCAAATATCAGACAGTGACTACAACTGGTGGGACTGTGCTAGTACAACACAAAGCGGCCAGCTGTCACTCTCCTCGCTGCTATCAAAGCAGGCGCGAATCTGAACTGGAAAAAGTGTCGCTCAAATTGTATTAGTGACAGCAAGTGAGATTTATTTGAATATTACTAGTAGGCTATTTGTTAAACACTTTAGTGGGATACAATAAAACACATAAACTGCGTGCTGAAACAATTGGTTGTTGATGTGTTATATATTATTGTGGAATAATAACAAAACAAATTCCTGTTGGCATACTTTTTATTCTCTTGCTTACTTACATTTTCTATTTCACTGAAGCCAAAAGTGTTTTGTGCCTCAGCTGTCTGTGTAGGCTCATGACCATTACTGATCTCAATTTCTATTTCTTGTTTTCTTTTTCTCTTGTCATAATCTGTCTTAATGGTGAAAATACTCATATAAAAATAACATGGGTATCGCCAGTATTACTGTATATCTGATCCAAATGCCACAATGTTATAGTCTCCATAACAACTTTTCCTGAATGAAGTGATAGTAACTGTTAGTTAAACTGATGCACTTAAACCTGTTTCATCTCTAATGTGTAAATGTCTTGATCAAAACAGCCTAAAGTCTCTAGACAAACTGTTGTAGTTACATACCTCACTGTTGGGGGTGCTGTAGCATAAACTGTGCGAGTGGAACAAAAAAATTTAAGATGTTGATATTATATACATATTTTTTTATTTATTTCTACTTGTAGGCTTCATAAAAATGATCATTCATTGTATTATATGAAAAAGGGATGCATGCTAAATTCTGTTGGCTATGTCTCACTTTCCACAAAATGTTTCTTCTACACACTTTGGGGGTTACTGCTCCACTTCCATTGGAAAATAACTGATGTTCTCTCCATTGTCTGAAAACAATATCTAAATGTTGAATTGTGCACCTAGTGACTATTTTGCCCTTATATCCCACAGGATCATACAGAATACAAAAGTGACATCAGTGTGATCACACCAAAACAGCTTGACGAAGTCCAGGGTCATTGCTGATTTTTGTTTTTTTTTAAGTCATGTTTACTCAAGCTCGAGAATTTGCTGTGCTTGATTTTTCGGGCTTGGAGTTGGTGGTCCAGCGGTAACAGTCTGTGATGCTTTTGCTCCGTGGCTCTACAGCACAACTTGTGCAATAAACAATGCCTAACGCTAACATGACCACAATAAAAACACATAGTGGTACAAGCAGTGCCACAAGCAGCCAGCTTTTGTCATGTTTCTTCCTGTCACCTGGACGCTGTTCTGTTTCTGATGCCAATGTATCTTCTGGTATTTGTGATGTTGGAAGAGTGAGCATGACAAAATCCTTATTTCTCTTTGGCACAGATGTCGAAGCCTCTGAGGGTCCTTTGTTTCCTGAAGTCCTTACATCTGCTGTATCACCAGCTGCTATTGATATTTCCTCATCATGTGCATCATCTTGATGAGAATCATCTGAAGTTGTAGTATCCATCAAAAAGTTTGATGAAGGTGAATTCGGAGATGCATGCTCAATTAAATCAGGTTCCTGTGTGGTCACATCTACCTCTTGTGTCTTCTCCGTAAACCAGCTCAAGTAAGTCGGATGCCACTCTATGCTTGGGGAATCTGTTAGTGATTCCAGAAGTTTGGTATCTGTCATCAGTTCAGGCAAGCTGGGATCATTCAGTGTTGCATCAGCTGATTCAGCCATCAAGTGTTCATCCTCTTCGACTGGCCGACAGTAGTAGTTGTCCTCTTGCAACATATAACCCTCCTCACATTGACACTCAAATCCACCTTCGTAATTTTTGCACACCTGCTCGCAAATGCCAGGAGTTTTACACTCATCGATATCTTCGCATTGCTCTGGATCTTCTTCAAGTGGAGAGAATCCCTCGTGACAGCGGCACGTGTAGGAACCAGGCAAGTTCTCACAGATATGAACGCACTTTCCTTGCATACATTCATCCACGTCCACACATTCTCCAAACTCAGACGGAAGGTAGCCCTCGTTGCATCTACACTCAAATGTACCAGGTGCATTGACGCATTGCTGTGGGCATGGTTTCTGCAAGCACTCATCTATATCAAGACAACTCTGACCATCACCAGACAGGAGGTACCCCTCGGGACACTTACAGCGATGTCCCTGAGGAGTGGACTCGCACTCAAACTCGCAGTTGGCGCTATGGCAGGGATCCGAGAGCTGGCAGGTCTTTCCGTCTTCTGCCAGAACATAATTCTCAGAGCACTCACAGTAGTAATTAGTATCTGAGTTCACACAGTAGTGCTCACAGCCACCATTGTCCTGATCACACCAGTCCATCGGAGTGTCAGTGCAGAGCGGTGCATCCTTTGACCAGCCAACACTTCCATCCTCTCTCAGCATACACAGTACTGACTGCTCTTCCTTGTCACCATCGGGACAAGGGAGAGTTGCCACTGAGCCAAAAGGGATGTGAGTAAGAATAGTACTTGCCAGTTCAAATGGGGTGGTGTAGAGTGGAGGACCCCCTCCTTCTCTTTGAAGAGCTGGGCACATCCCTTGGTAGGTGTAGCGGCAGAGGAAACCTTCTACGGCCACTGCACAAGATCCATCGAGCCATTTAAAGTTGTTCTTGTCATTGCCACTTTTGTCAGCTGTGTTGTAGGTAATGACCACACAACGATGGGCAGCACAAGCATTGGCTAAGTCATCACGTTGCCAGTTCGTATACTGTGTTTCTTGATCCCCAGTGATCCAGGTAAAGCCCCTCAAAGGGCGCGTGGCAGAGCACTGCCGAGGTTGTCGCTGAAGGCCAATCCACAACCTGATTCTGGGCCGGGGGCCACGTCTGACCCCTGATGATAGGAGGTCATGGATCATGGAAGCTTCTTCAGGTCCTTTAATGGTAGCCAGGTTCCCCCCTTTATCCTTGCAGCTCCTCCAGGACTCCCTGAAAGTCTTGCGCTGGAGATGAATGGAATAGCAGCCCTCAGCGTTGCACACGCCGTCCTGCTCCTGCAAGCTTTGTCCCATGACTCCCTTACACCAATACAAATACAAAAGACCAAAGAAAAGACAGGGATATGCAGCACAGCATTTTCTAACAGTCCTGTTTCCCATAATTGTTTTTTTGTTTTCTACAGCTAAGGTATTTCTTATGAATTGCCTGCAGTTTTTTCTAATCTAATTAGATGCTTAAATTTACCTAAGAGCTCTTTCAAACCTCTTGTCTCTCTGCTTTAAAGAGATGACTTTTGTCTGCAGTCTGTCTGCAGCAGAGAGACAGAGAAGGAGGGTACAGGCGTTTGTTATTGGAAGAGGGGGCGGGTAATGAGTGTGCTGAGTGGTGGAGGGAGATTCGGCCTGTGGTTTTCCCTTGTGCCGTATGGTTTTCATAAGTCTGTTTAAGGAAATAGTTTGTGACCCTGCCAACAAGTCCTCCCCCAGCCCCCCCCATCCTCTACTCACTCGTCCAAACACTACAACAATCACTATCACAAATCCATCCATTCATCCATCCAGCCAACCTGAAAACTTCAACTTGGGTCATCCTGATCAGATTTCACATTTTTCCATTCTTGTATGGTTCATTTTTGCACAGCTGCTCAGACAGTTCCTCGACTTTAAATGAATTTAACATCATTTTTTAATATAAAATTAATTTGAAGTGATGCAGTGGCTTAAAAAATATTGAACTTAATTTTGTATATCCTACTCTGTTTCATCACTTTATTGATACATTGAGATTCCTTTAAACAACAGAAAGCAACTAAACATTAGAGAATATGCAAGTTTTATTATATGTCACCTAAGAAAGTTTTATGTGGTATTAAGAAAAGTATTAAGTTTTATGTCAAATTTATGTGGATATCATGAGGACGTTAGTAAGGACATCGTGAAAATAGTCCATGTGACATCAGTGGTTCAACCATTATGTTATCAAGCTACAAAAATACATTTGTGTGCAAAGAAAACAAAAAAAAACAACTTTATTCAACAATTTCTTTTGTTGCATGTCAGGCTTTGATATGCATTCAAGAGAGTACCACGACCCATGCGTCTCCTGCTGACGCAGGAGCCGGTGCACAAAAAGTATTTTCGTAGCTTCTTAAAATTAAGGTTGAACCACTGATGTCACATGGACTATTTTAATGATGTCCTTACTGCCTTTATGGGCCTTGAATGTGTCAGTTGTGTTGCTGTCTATGCAGGGTCAGAAAGCTCTCAGATTTCATCAAAAATATCTTAATTTGTGTTCCAAAGATGAACGAAGGTCTGACAGGTTTGGATCGACATGAGGGTGAGTAAAATATGACAAAATTTCTGGGTGAACTATCCCTTTAAAACCTCTAGATAAAACAAAAACATAGTAAGTATAGTAAAAGCAGAAATGCAAGCTGAGCTCTGACTGCTGTTGGACTGATTCAAGGTGTAAAGATGATGTTTATAAAAACGTGAGAATATGTAGAGGTTTCCTAACAGTGGTCAGAGCCTTCTTCTCAATTGCATGGGGCCACCAAACCCCAAAGGGTCAAGGCTTTTCCCTTTAAGACAGGAGAGAAATATTTGGTCCAAGACCACAGCCTAATATTCTCCAATTCAAAACTCAGGCCCTCATAAATTTTAGATATCCGGTTGTCGATACATTCTTTATTTTTGAGACATTGATCCACATTGAGCTCAAGAATATCAAGTATTGTTATCTCTAATCCTCACCAGCATAGAAGTCAGCAGATCTGCAGTCCTACTTAAGCAAAGCTTGCTGTTTATTACTTTAGAACTTGGAATAACCCCACTCACTCAAACTCATGAATCTAAATCAAATAATAAACCTTTCTGAAATCCATAGCAAAAATCTTACTTACCTATTCCAATTTAAACAAGTCTATCCTGGTGTGGACTTTCTAACTCGAACATACTTGACCAAAGTAAAATTCCCAAATACCTCTTATTATATGGACAAAATAACAGAATAATCTCATAAATATTCACACAGAAGAGACAAAAGAAGGACCAAAGATGAATTCTGCAAAAACATGGATAAATTCTTTCTATGGAGAAAAAAAAAATACAGCAGAAAAAGGTACATTTTGATTTTATGTACATAACCCTCAAGACACACTAATCTATATCTGCCTTTTTTGTCCTCAGTTCTCCAGACATTGAAACACTCCTTATTCTGAGAGCACATCTGCCTGCTATTCCTCATTAAAAGCTGAGATTTACATCTTTGCTTGTGCAAGATAAGGCTTCCTGAACAGAGATCAGAAAGACTGGATGCTTAAAGCAACACAACTGTTCTTGTGTTTCATAGCATGGAACTTTTCTGTGACAAGCACATAGAAACTGTATCAACTGAACAATTTTTTCCACCACTTTGAGGAATGACCGTCAGTGAAACAGACTGATTGTATTGCCAAATTCACTTCATTTTAGCAGTCAAATCTGTACAGCTTGAAGTTCACACATAAGTTCACACAGTCAATTGAGAACCTTTTTGTACTTATGGGTTTGTTTGTATGATAGTAATCTACGATATGCACCGTTACAAGCTTAGTAAAACCATATTAATGTGATATAACACAGTAGTTGAACTGCCTGTTCATTTCATTGTGTGCACAGCTTTCAGACAGCCGTGCTATGCTGTTTGGTCACTTATATGAGATTGGCCCTCTCCCCTGTTAGTTCCTGACCTAGGTCTGCAGACTGGAGATTTTATCCTGAGGATACAACCTCAGAAGAAACTATTTTTGCAAGTTTTATGTTTTTTTCTCTTGATCTTAACATTATATGCCTTTTATCGTTTTAAGCCTCTTGGGGAAATGTTTCAAACACAATTAACATTAACCAAGTGGTTCTTACATTTGTTTAGTAAAAGCCTAAATTTTTCTTGAAAAAAAAAAGTTTGTTTCTTCAGTAGAACACAAACGAAGATTTTTAGCTTCAGCTTTTGCAGTCTTTCAGTCATACAATGCTTGGTAATGGTCACAGAATCTATGAGAGAAAAAAACATTCACAGAAAAATCCAAATTAAACCCTGCGGCTCGTGACGATACAATGATGTGTAAAGACACTAAACGATCGGTCTGTGCAAGAAGCTGAACAGTATTTATATAGTTTTTTTTTACCTCTGATTCACGCAATGTTCGAACTGTTAGAACGCTTGTGAACGTGCTTCACAGCAGCCTGCATCATCTTCTTCTTCTTGCTTTATGTCGGATCACAGATTTATAAGTGCATTATCCCCACCTATCTCTAAAATGGACCATTAACACTCTATCTACAATCTCAATTAGGAGTGTCAATGGTCCACTTGAGAGATAGGTGGGGATAATTCTCTTATAAATCTGAAGATGATGCAGGCTGCTGTGAAGCACGTTCACAAGAGTTCTAACAGTTCGAACATTGCGTGAATCAGGGGTAAAAAAAAAAAACCCTGATATAAATACTGTTCAGTTTCTTGCACAGACCAATCGTTTTGTGTCTTTACACATCATTGTATCATCACGAGCCGCAGGGTTTAATTTGGATTTTTCTGTGCATGTTTTTTTCTCTCATAGATTCTGTGACCATTACCAAGCATTGTACGACTGAGAGACTGCAACAGCTGAAGCTAAAAATCTTTGTTTGTGTTCTACTGAAGAAACAAAGTCACCTACATCTTGGATGCCCTGGGGGTAAGCAGATAAATATCAATTTTTTTTTTTTTTTGGGTGAACTATCCCTTTAAGACCTTCGTTCCTCTTAAGATATTTTTGATGGAATCTGAGAGCTCTCTGACCCTCCATAGACAGCAATGATATTACCACGATCAATGCACAGAAACATAGCAAAGACATTGTTAAAATAGTCCATGTGACATCATGTTAAACTCATTGCTGTCTATGGAGGGTCAGAGAGCTTAATTTGTGTTCTGAAGAGGAATAAAGGCCTTAAGGGTTTGGAACGACATGAGGGTTAGTAATTAATGACAGGGTTTTTATTTTTGGGTGAACTATCCCTTTAATGAACGTTAGTTAGGCCTGCAATATTCTCTTCTTTTCTGTAATTTCTGTGTTGCAAAAGTAAATGAATTAATAATAATTGTGACCCTCTCTGTGAAATCCAGGCTAAAGTCTCGAAATCTGATTATGAGATAACAAGCATCAAAGTTTGATTTCAACCATTAATTTCACTATAATTTCAATCTTAGACATGGTCTTACTCAGTCAGAAATAAAGATATCAATGTTACATTTTCATAGAATGTTCTTTACCTTATGAAGGATGATTTTATATAAAAAAAGTAAATCACCAAAAATGACTTTAGCTGGGTTTTCACAGACAGGGTCACAATTTATAGTTCTTAGCAGAACCAATATGAAAGGTATAGTTGACCTAAAATAAAAATCCTGTCATTATACTCACTATCATGTCTCTCCAAACCAGTGTTCTTGAACGAGTTGCAGGGGTGACATTACGTCACAGGGTCTCTTGTTCTCTCTCTGTAGCGTATGCGCCCAGATGCATTCTCAGGTACCAAAATTTGGCACCGATTGACTTAACGTGAATCAGTACTGGGTAGAACCGATGCAATTCGGTCGGTACCCTTAAAGTACAGCGTTATGTACCCAACCCTAGATGTGATGTCACCCCTGCAACTTGTTCAAACAACACACAGGGCAAGCTGAAATGTTCTGAAGTGTGGTTACATTTCTAGGGCCATATGGTTTCGGCGAAAACACGGATGGGATTCCATTTAAAAAAACTAATTTATTCTATAGTAGTGGAATGGCACGGAATTCGTCAATTTTTGAACAAATAAATCAAAAGTAGGTCTGCCAGTTAATTCGTATCGCAATATTGCATCCTTTTTCTCATGCCGAACAACAATATTTAATGTATCTGCATTACTGTAAGGGTAGGTTTAGGGTTGGGGTAGGTGTAGACTTTAATAAAACACAATGAAAAAATATTTATTGTTGATTTCCAACACGGTTTTGCTTACTGCACAAATACTGAAGCACGCGTGACGCTCACAATGATTTTCGGCCTCTGCGTCTCACTATATGATGGCATGAACACAAAAACTTCAGAGCTGCTGTGAGAGTCACTTCGCAACACTTTTACCATTTCATTTGAGAAAACTAGCATCATCATGCAATATTTATAAATAAATAAATAAAAATGTTGAAATTAAGAGGTTTGGACATTTTTTTTTTTTACTGAAATAAATGTTTTTGTTATTACACAGAGGGTAAAGTACCAAAAAAAGGTACCGTTGGGTACCGGTACTGGTTAAAAAGTGAATGTTACCCAACCCTTTTCTGAACAGACAAACAGACTCTAATTTAAGTCATAATCACTCAAAATCTTGTCCCGTACTTCTAAACGTGGCGCTTAAGCGTGAAAATCTGTATTTTTACCTTTATTGTAATGTTTTTGTCTAAAAATGTTTTCACTAAGTCAACATACTAATTAAAAGCACAACTCTGCAACCCACTGTGTCAAGCTATAAATTTAATATGACTAAGAAAGGATGTTGTAGCATGTTTGCCCCCATCTGAGCATGAGGGACCCTGCCTGATGTATGCACTTAAGTGATGGACCCTAGGGGAATTTCCTGATGAGGAATGCTGGGAAACGGTGTTTGCTCATTCTGGAAGGGGGGGTTACTTTTAACATCCTGTCTCACATTTTCTCAACACCCTGCGTTAAGAGATCAGAAAGTCACTAGAGGTGTCTGCACTAGTGATTTAGCAGGACTTTCTGCTCAACTTTCTAACCCTGGATAACCCTTTAACCTGTTCATGCCCCTGACCTCTTGCATGTTTATTTTCCATCAGCTCACTTGAACAGGAAAATATTGCTCCAGTCACTCTTGGGTGGTTTGGGATGTGCTCTTTCTGTATTTTTGTAGCTTCTAATGGGTCGTTTGGACTGTTTTAAAGGGCTTGCAAGAATATACAACGCATGTCTGTTGGTGGAAAAGAGGTTTGGAAAAACTGGAAGCTTATGGGTTCTTATGTAATTCTTTTCTAATTCAGTACACAGGCTGAGCTTATATTTCATTCTGTCATCAGCTGCTTGTTCCAAGTCAGAGGTTGTAGCCAACATCAAACCGCTACGTATACACTTTTCCTTTATAGGTTCGAAATGAATCATGGATACTTCTTTGATAAAATGTCAATAAAACACATAATGCAACCTACTGTGGAGAATAAACCAATAAATCTACTTTTTTTCATTACTTTATCCATGATGAGCTACTCATTTTACCTACTGCATCAGATTTTTAAAGAGCAAACTAACTTTCACAGAACATTTGTTTTCTTCTCCCATCCTCTTTTTTTCAGTTTTCATTCTGTACCCTGGCCTCCTCTATCCCTTTCTGGTTTTCCAATTGTAGTTTGTGACTGTAGGAGGCTTTGATCTATAAAACCATCTCACTCTAGTCCTCAAGCCAGGTATGAAAGTCTGCATGACTTCTCCTAGTTTCTTTATTACCTCAGCTTCTCTTCTAACTGATGTGCATAGCATATGCTGGCTCTGATCTAGATAGCTTCTGCTCATTCTCTCTGTAGATTTGCTTACTTAGATTGAGAAACCTTCACATTCCTTAGAGATTTTCTTCCCTGCTGAGGTTGAGCTCTTTGTCGTGGAGTCTTCAGCAGTGATGCTTCACAAAAAGAATCAAATCGCAGACGTCACACTGAATATCACTATGGTCTAGACAGCCCAAAATAGTTTGTAAAGGCCAAGATATAAAGAAAAACTCAAGTGTTTGGTGTCTGCTGGTAGTCTATGATCTTAAAGTCCTTAAAGTATCTCACAGGTCCCTTTGGGATAAGAGCTTGGCATGCTTAGTGTCTGGTTGCATTGCTATGTTAAAATCACATGTTACTCCTGCTACTGCTAGATTTTAAGCAGACTCCTTTTGGAATCCTCTCCTGGTTGAAAAATTCTTGATTCATTGCCATCAAATAGTCCCTTAGTATTTAGTAGCAGCTTTCAACTAATCCCATGCTATTTTTTCCCCTCACACCTATTATGCAATAACATATATATCTGTCTACACATACTTGGACCATGCAGGGAGAGTAGTGTAGTGAAAGGACATCAGGTGAGGTGTAAGGGTTAATGAGAACAATCTGGAAACCCCTGATGCAACTATGAATAGTCCAAAGCAGGGTTTCACTAACTTTTTAATATCAGGCAGATGCTTTTATCCAAAGTGACACTGCATTCCCATATTATTAGTTCATGCATTCCCTGCAAATTGAACCTATGACCTTGACGTTGTTAGTGGCACACTTTATTGTTTAAGCTGCAGGAACACTTTTCATGGAACCACACAGAGAGGTATAATAAATCTCAAGACCCACCTTAAATGTTTTGGAACAATTTTTGAAGGAAAATAAATATTTTTATATATATTTTTAAATTAAATTATATTTGAAAAAAGAAAGAATAATTTTTGCTTTCTTGGTGGCACAGCAAGTAAGAGCAGCCATATTAATGTAGTTACGTATTGACCTTGCAGTTCAGTAAGTAAATCATGTTTATTCAGAGGCCACTGACAGATTCAGTGAGTTCACTCAGTAAAGCATTCGTTAGAAGGATTTAAAGAGATAGTTCACCTAAAAATGAAAATTACCCTATGATTTACTCACCCTCAAGCCATCTTAGGTGTATATGTATATGATTTTGATATGAGCCAAGAGGAGAGTTGTTTTTCTTTGCTCCTGCAAATAAAACTTGGATCTCACAAGACTAGCATATTCTCACCGGAGCTTACACTACACCAATGGCTTGGATACTGGAACGCCACTCTCTCGTGAACATGAGTACCACAGTTAGCGGAAGCTGGACATTATGGTTTACAAAGTTTTAAATATGGATGTTATTCTTACACAAATGCATTGATTCACTTCAGAAGGCCTTTATTAACCCCCCAAAGCCATGTGGAGTAATTTAAAAGATGGATGGATGCACTTTTTTGGGCTTCAAAATCTCGACACCCATTCACTGCTATTATAAAGCTGGGAAGAGCCAGGACGTTTTTTTTATATAACTCAGTTTGTATTTGTCTGAAAGAAGAAAGTCATATACAGTACACCTGGCTTGAGGGTAAGTAAATCATGGAGTCATTTTCATTTTTGGGTGAACTATATCTTTAAATCAGTAACTTCTGAGTTTGCAAATCCTATTGAATGATTCAGTAAAATAACCAATTCATAAGAGGCATTTGTTTGTGAGTCGGATTGCACAAGTCTCTCTGTATTTTTGCATGCTACAGCACGCGACCAAAGTAACCACCAAGCAAGAAACACTGCCGCATTCTGCAACACATTTCTGATGAATCATGTCAGAAAAATGTAAAAACAAATTATGCCCAGCAACGAACTTGTTAACTGAATTTGAGAACTTGCTTCTTTATATTACTGAAATGGCATGAGTGCATCATTATCACACTCCGCCTGACCCACCAAAGTCAAGACCCACAATTTGAAAAGCACTGGTGTATATCAATCTTAAACAGGTGGCCGTGAAAAAAGGGTAAAAGACAAATAAAATTAGTTGGATATGGCCTTTTAGCACTTTTACCTCACACAAACCTTAAACGCACGTTACCTTGAGGCAGTACGCGTTATACAATGATAATGAGCTTTACAAAAACAAGGTGTTGAGTTCATTCAGTATGTGCGTACAGATTTAATGGGTTCCATCATTTGTTTGTTGACTTAAAGCGGCATGTCTCTCAAGCGAGGCCGACCCTACAGGGCCTCTGAGCAGGAGGCAGAAGCCACTCATCATTCATTAGACATCCTGAAACTATTAGTCAAGACTACGTGGCAAAAGAATTTAGCAGAATGTATTTCCAAGGACTTTTCACTTTGAGAAAAGACGACTCAATTACTGTTAAAGTTTTTACATCTCATTGAGCTAGCCTGTTTCCTTTCAGATTTTTTGCGAGGGCTCAGACCTTCTAAGCTGTCTCCATCTCAGTCTTGAATTACTCCCCAGCCTTTCAAAAGAACAACGGTGTAGTCACATGTCCTCAGGATACAATGCACAGACTCCTTTGTTGTTTTATTTAGCCCATTTAACATTGTGGAGCGGATGGATGGTTTGAAGACAAAGCCACATCTTAGAGAACATTTAATATGTTCCAGTTATCCATGTTTCAAAACATCGAGAAAAATGACAGGGTAAAGTCTAGCGACATTTTTCTTGCAAAACAATTATTTTTAAATGTATGGTCTGCGTTAAACATACTATGTAAAGCCACGAATGGAATGTTGCGGGTTTTGTGGAATTCAACGTAACATGATATGGAAAAGCAGGAAGATGGCAAGCTCACAGTCTGCTTTTTAATTTACAACAGAAAAATTTACTTTGGCTCATTGATAGAACAAAACAACAAAATCCTGTTGAGGCAGAAAGGATCAAGATCTGTGTGAATTTGTGGCAAAAATAGTTTTAACAATAACATCTGCTGCTCACAGACAGGAAATCGTGGCCTTTCTGTGATTACACCAAAAACTCCCCTTTTTGTCTTTGAAGAGGAAAAGTGTTTCCTTTTTAAATTAGTCAGTTACCCTGGGTCCACTTGTTTGCTTGTACACAGAAAGAATAGGAAAGTCGAGGAACTAATAGGTTACAACAAGTGGTGCATTTACCATTCAGCAAACTGTATTGCTGTGGGATCCTAAAAATCTACTTTAAGTCAATGCACAACTGTCAGTGCAAAGTATATTTTGCCTTTCCAAAAGGAATGATCGGATCCCTTAATGGATATTCCAGGTCTATCAATGTCTTTCTAACTCTTCACCTTGATTATAAACACAACAGACAGATATAGACGAAGTCCAGCTGACACCTGCTTATGAAAGAGAAGGGGGCAAGAAGATTTTGAGGCAAGCAAAGAGTTTGAGCAGTGTGAAATGGAAAATGAATGAAAAGTTGATCAGATATTCCAGATTTCGCCAGCTAAATTGCTACAAAAGAGACCAATAAAGAGAAAAACAGTCTGGAATGGGAGAAAGAGATATTAAAACTTTCATTATTTCCATGATCTCTGGCTGGCTAGCTGGAGGCAACCTACTGACCTCAACCAGACTCCAATATTCTTACAATCTAATTATTAAAACAATATGTTCTTCCAATGCAAAGTTCTTAATATGCTTAACACGTCTGCCATTCTTATTTTGCATGCAATTGCACCATGAGCTTCAGTTCAGTTCAGAACAGTCAGTTGTTTTTCTTCCTCTGTGTTGGTGGATACTGATAGCTGCTTGTGGTTATTAGAAAAACAGAACATCTTCAATAGAAAAATGGCAAATAAATCACCCTTGCACAAAATTAAACAATATTTGGTTTCAGAATGCACCATATTTCACCAGCACTGATGGTTTTGTCATTGATGCTGCCCGTGGAAAACCATATATTCGCATGAGGCCAATGAAACACATATGTGAATATATAACGGGAGAATGGTGAACACATTAACAGTCGCCACGGGTTCCAGGAGCCAAAATATCCTGGAGATTCTTCAAAGTTTCAGAACACAATGGCTGCCCTCGGAATTGCATTAGGCCCCCAACCGCAAAAAGTCAGCTGGTGCTCCTGAGGGTGACAGTTAATTCATCATGGAAAATCCTTGAGTCAGAATATCTGAATTTCTGCTAAAACTTCTCTGGTGAATCACTTTAGAGTCTGATTTAATTTTTTGAATATATATGCTACAATATAAAGCATAAGCAAACTCTCTTAGCTACTGAATTCCTTCAGTCTTTCACACCTGAGGGTCAGTGTAGATGAAGCAAAGGGCAACCGTTCTGTTTGGAGAACAGTAATAAACCTCAGACATCTCTGCCGCGTCCCACTGCGCCTCTCTTGTTACAGCTCCCAGATACTCTGCGTTTGGGTTTCCACCAGGCCTCAGGAGGACCCTGGAATTAAAGTTTCCTGGAGCCTCAGTCTACCTCATCCGAGCAGAACCATTCGGAACACTCCAAACACACCAAGGAGAAAAAGAGCTTGAGTTTTTCATTGCTCTGCTGACACGTCCTCAAAGTTTCAGACACAAAATCTGTGTTTGTTTTTTGTGGAAATCCTTTTGTTGAACATTGAATAGTGTGTTATACTGATTTCCAATTATTATTGGAAGACTGACAGCTGCTGATGCCCAACACATGGTTTGAAATCGAATACCCTCGAAGTCCAACATTCTACAGAAATGTGTATTTGGCAGCAGCGTCCGTATGGAATATTTCTTTGTGCCGTGACCTGAGAAGTTGTGTGGCAAAAAAAAAAAAACACAGGAAATATGTTGCAGGAAATGTGTTGCACAAATTAATTTACCATTGCAGATCAAACTATCAAACAGAAGGAGACAGAGACAAATAAAACTGCCTGTGAGCTGGAAGATGCACATTGCTAATTGCTTCCCATAGGTACAAACTCCAATGTTATTTTGAAAGCCTAGTGCATAAATGAGGAGCGTTCACGGGAGAGCAATGTACCGGGAGTTCCAGGTATTTTCAGCTTTGTATCTGTTTGTTTAGTTATCTACGTGTCTCTATGGATATGTTCTCCATTACACTGGTCCTCATCACCATAACTGAACTATGAAAATAGAAACAGAGACAGCAAACCATATAAAGTACTCTTATGACAACATTGATGCTTTATCCATTATATTGGGCTGCATTCACATGCTCAAAAATACAGTAGCAATATTGTGAAATATTATTACAATTCAAATAACTTTTCTGTTTTAAAGGGGTCCTTTTATGCTCTTTTACAAAGTCTTGATTTTGTTTTGGGGTGTACTAGAACAGGCCCTCATACTACATTATTTTTCACGTATTTTACATTATTACAACACCTCTCTCCCCAGTCTGGCATGAACAGCTCAAATAGTTCCTGTATCAAATGAAGGCCTGCCTTCTGAAATACGAAATCAGAAAACAGAGAGTGAATCTGCGTCTTGTTCAGCTCATCTGATGTTTCTGTTTCATGCAGATATTTTTTATGTATAGTTTCACAAAACTGAAGTTCAATCATTCTGTTTTTGCTTCAAATTTCGAAATTATACAAGCCCTAACTAACGTTCATTAAAGGGATAGTTCACCCAAAAATGAAAATCCTGTCATTAATTACTAACCCTCATGTCATTCTAAACCCGTAAGACCTTTGTATGTCTTTGGAACACAAATTAAGATATTTTTGATGAAATCTGAGAGCTTTCTGAGCTTCCATAGACAGCAACTCAACTCATATGTTCAAGAAAGGTAGTAAGGATGTTTATAAAATAGTCCATGTGACATCAGTGGTTCAACCGTAATGTTATGAAGCTATGAGAATACTTTTGTGCAAAGAAACTTAAAATAACGACTTTAAGAATTTCTTCTTTTGTTCAAATTGTTGAATAAAGTCGTTCTTTTTGTTTTCTTTGCACACAAAAAGTATTCTCGTCGCTTCATAACATTAAGGTTGAACCACTGATGTCACATGGACTATTTTAAAAACATTTTTCATTTTAAAATACAAGGCAGAGAATGCTGCTGATCTAAGATTAATATTGAATGTCGACTGGTATCTCATCTGTTATACACATCAGCATCTGGTTTTAATTTAACAACATGACAGCTGATAACTTTAACTGATAGAAAAAGAAATATGGGGCATAATGAAAACATAAAACATTCGAATGAGCCACTGAGCCACACGCCAGTTTGAAAACTCTTACCACAAAAAGGCAAGGAAATGAAACATGACAGTCATTTACTCATCATCTAGGCTGATAAATGTGTGGGAAATGTTGAGTCTTTTTCATGAAAGCAACATTTTTTCATTTACTGTCTTCATTTACTGTCTTTCATGCCCTTTCCCCAGTCATATTTTTTAAAGACTTTGAGGTACATTTCAATCCAGGCACCGTGAAGATGTGTCATGGCACAGGCAGAGCAAGGTGTAAGCAGTTGACTGCAGATGGGGTCATGCCATAAAAGGCAGGATCTGTGAAGGGGAAGAGGAGGATGAGGAAGAACAGAACACCCAGCTGGTAGGAGAGCAGGAGCACAGGCCTCTGCGTGTGCTGTAAAACTAAGCCAATGGCAGGAAAACCCATCTGGTTGCAAAATGAGTGACACAACACGGGTCCCACCAGATGACCTGGGTCATTAAGATATTGAAATCTAATGTGAGGCACAAGCTAGACAACACTGCTAAATGTCATTAATACTCACCTGTCCTTATGAATTTGAAGGCAGAGTAGACTCCAAAAAAAGTATTTAAAAGTAAACTTTAAAGCTTAAAGATAACATTTAATTAAGTCTTAGCTGAGACAATGCCAAATGACTTTTAATTGCATTTACCTGCACAAATTAGGATCTCAAACACAGTATCTTGTCCAAAGCGAAGCTGTTCAATGATATGATGGAAATGGGCTGTGTGGGACAGAAAGCACACAGTAAAGTCATCAAAACAAGTCATGGAAAATAATACCTCTTTAAAAAACATTCACAATACTGGCATATTCACTGCTCATTATCAGAGCTTAACAGCGCCATCTGCTGAAAGGACCACATTATAATCTTGGTACTTCAACATACCCACGCCAAAGAGGAGTGGACTAATGAAGATGGTAGCTCTGAAACTGGTGCATGGCACCAACATTGGAATCATGCAAGCCCGAAAAACAAACTCCTCTGTTGATAGAGCCATCACCTGATTCCTTAACCATCGCAAATCTTTAACACACTTAATCCAAGATCGAAAATCTGCTCAGTCATGAAGATCTCAGTATTAAATTGTGATGAAAGGCAATGAACAAATATATTCAGATTGATCAGATCATTTTTTAATATTCAATAATATTTTTATTCATATATTTAATATAATATACATGCATATATATATATATATATATAGATATATATATATATATATATATATATAGATAGATAGATAGATAGATAGTAAGAAATCTAGAAAGTCTACTAATTGATCAAAATGACAGTAAAAACAGTAAATATTACAGTTTAAAATAACTCTTTCTATTTGAATATATTTGAAATGTAATTTATTCCTGTGATGCAAAGATGAATTGTAAGCAGCCATTACTCCAGTCCTTAGTGTCACAGGATCCTTCAGAAATCATTCTAACATGCTGGTATTATGAAAATACATATTTATTGTTCATACTAACCTCAGGCCTGCTTTGACATCATTGGGCCCTCTTGGGCTCTCAATTGCCAGCTGGGTCAGGGTTCAATAAATAGTACCTGTGCTCAAAAAATAAAAATAAAAAGAGAGACAGAATTCCTTTTTTTTTTTTTGGTCTAAAGGGTTACTTTGTCATTAATTACTCACTCTCATGTCGTTCCAAACCCGTAAGACCTCCGTTCATCTTCAGAACACAAATTAAGATATTTTTGATGCATTCTGAGAGCTCTCTGACCTCTGCTGCTGCCTCCACCCACCCGCAGCGCCCCCGGCCTACTCTTTTGGCCAGGGCAACCCCCTGCATCCACCCCACTCCCGCGCCGCATCCGCAGCAGCCTCGAGCAAGCGCGTCGTGGAGCTGTGTGTAGGCAGGCCATCCCTCCTGTCCTGGCTGCCGTCAAACGTGGCAGTGAGCGGAAGAGCAAAAGGCCATGGGATGGGCGACCCGGAGAGAGAGGTAACTGCTCTTTAGGGGATGGTGAATGCACCTCTCCCTCCCCCGAAGGAGGGCCGGGTGGAGAATCTGGTTTCCAAAAATCTCAACAGGAGAGCAGTTTTCTCTGTTTCTGGGTCCCAGGAGGGCATGGAGAATCACGGACAGACCAACACCAGACCACACTCATACCCTCTCTCATCAGCAGGCAGCAGCGGGCGGTTCGAGAGCGTCATCAAAGGCCTAATCACACACCCTCTGCCAAACCGTGGATCCAGGTAAGTGTTGCACTCAGACCCCTCTTTGGTCCGCCCACGGGCCAGGTCCCTGTGTTCCACCTCGCTGCCCGTCTGCATGTATGTCGGTGGTCCTGCTGGTCCAGCTGGCGAATGAAGCAATAGAGCCAGTCCCTCCAGGCGATATTAGGGGTTTTCCAGCCCCTACTTCATTGTACCCAAGAAAGGCGGTGGGTTATGACCGATCTTGGACCTGTGTGTCTTGAACCAGGCCCTTCACCAGTTACTGTTCAAGATGTTGATGCAGAAACGCATCTTCGGGTGCATCCGTTCCCGAGACTGGTTTGCAGTGACCAACCTGAAGGATACGTACTTTCATGTGTCGATCCTTCCACACCACAGACAATTTCTGCGGTTTGCGTTCGAAGGACGAGCATATCAGTATAAAATCCATCCCCCTCTGGGCTGCCCCTGTCGCCCCATGTCTTCACGAAAGTTGTGGAGGCAGCCCTTGTTCCCCTGAGACAGCAGGGCATTTGCATTCTGAACTACCTCAACAACTGGCTCATACTAGCTCAGCCCCAGAGGAGGCAGACCCAGCCCTAGCTTTGCTTTGCCCTGTCCGAGCCTTGAAATGATATTTAGACTGTACACAAAGCTTTAGGACCTCAGACCAGCTCTTTGTCTGTTACGGAGGCTGGCAGAAGGGGAAGGCCTTCTCTAAGCAAAGGATGGCCCACTGGATAGTGGACGGCTTCACCCCAGTATATCAGGCACAGGGTGTGCCTTGCCCGCTCAGGTTGCGTGCTCACTTTACTAGAAGTGTTGCATCCTCCTGGGCGCTGGCTCGTGGTGCCTCGCTGACAGATATTTGTAGAGCTGCGGGCTGGGTGACCCCAACACTTTCGCTAGATTCTATAGCCTTCGTGTGGAGCCGGTATTCTCCTGTGTTCTCACCTCAAATGGGTAGAAGCACTGAGAGGTCCCAGTTTAGAGTCGCTGCTCCAGAGAGACTGTACTGTAGACCCTGTCAAGCTCCTTCATCCTCTCTGCAGCCAGACATGGCGGAACGTTCGGCACCAGGTCCTCAGTCGATGAATCCATGAGAACCAGTAGATGGCTGGGTTCCATATGTAGAGACTTAAGTGGATCCCAAATGGAATGGGTACATTTTCCCAGTGTAATCCAATCTCACTGAGTGGGTAGTGCTACGACAACAGTGACTGGTCTTCTTGTTGCGAGTCCCGGCCTACGTGCAAGGGGGCACAGGAGGCTCGCACAGGACACTGGAAGGGGTTTCATATGTGATCGAGGATGAATAATTTCGAAGAACTTAATGAACGTCTCGGTTACATATGTAAACCTCGTTCCCATCACCACAGCTTCTATACCACCGCTGGTGTGCGTTGCACCTGTTGCCTTTTTATGCTCACACTGTGATCAGTGGCAGCTGTATGCAATCATCGCATGCCAATGTGCATTGACACTCAAAGTGGATTGGTCTCTCTAAGCGAGATTCCAATTCGTCAGTCATTACCAACATGACGTCTCCGTTCCCTCCTTCAGGGAACAAGGATTACATACGAAACCGAGATGTTCATCAAGTTTGTCGAAATTATCCATCCTCGATCACATATGAAACCCCTCTCAAAGAGACTAGCAGCCTACTGACCTGAATACAGCACGCTGATTTGCTAAAATGGACTTATCAGCTTCAGTTCACAAACAGCATGTGTGCTTATTGGCTTCTGCTGTACACGATGCCTTGAAAGTGGACAATACCGGCTTTTTTGACAAAACATTTTTAGGGTTCAGATCGCGCTATATGTGGAGAATAATGCATGGCAGTCAGTTCTTTTTTTAAGGTGTTTATCGGTTTTTGCAAATGAACTCTTCAAATGTTTGTTTCTGATTTCTCCATGGAACTGTGCCTTGTTTACAAATAAAAATGCTCGGCTCAATCCTCTGACACAATCTGAGGTGCCATTAAAAATAAACTATCCACTTGTTCCTTACGCTGGAATAGTTCTGATATCTGTACAAAGACACGAAATGAGCTGTTTAAACCAAACGCATCAAAGCATCTTTCACTCCATTTGTCCTGTTGACAGACTCAAGCGTGTGGATTGTGTCAGAAAGCAAATGTGCATCTGTAAACTGTAGACAGGATAGCAACAGTGATTGTAATTTCTATTTGCTTTTGACACAATGCGACACTGGCATTCAGCATAACCAAGGCTGCATCCAAAAACTGAAAAATGCTTCCTTCAGAGGACGCATTCCAAGGTAGGAAGGCATCAAGGCGCTTCCAAATCCAAAGTTACCCTCTTCTTCTTCTTCCTTGGATGTTTTATGGTGGTTGGTGAAGCAGCTTAGATGGTGCATTTACCTGCAATGTCATTGCCTGATGGCAGCGAGGCAGCAAGTAAGCTGACTAGGTTTTGGAATACAACCCAAGTGTCAGCCGTATAGTGAGTGAATGCCAGTGGGCAGGTCCTATGGTGAGAAAATGACTATTCGTCAATGTCTTGCTCTGGAGGCAGTGTTTATGCAAATGCTTGTGCCCAGGTGACATCACATTGCACCTCAGATCCAAAACTAGCCATTTTTGGAGCTTGATTAAACTTGCAGGATTTTTTAATAGTACCAAGACCTCTTATTTGCCAAAAGATCAAGAAAAAAATTGATTTCTCATGTAATGACCCCTTTAATCATTATCAGATGGTATTTTTTGTTTTTAATTTGCATAAATAAGATTATAAGGTATACATTTGGGTTTAGAGGCCTGTTTTGTAACCGGTTATAGTATGTATATCCAAAGGAGATAGAGAGTAAAACAAAAGAGAAGACAGCAATAACATACCATAGTGAGTGTCAGCGGCAACAGAGCAGCAGGAAAAAAGATGAATGCCCAGCAGTGCCCACAGTGGTGGACCTGGCTGTAACATGTCCAAATATACATCACATTAAATTTAAACAAATTTATATAGATAAATAATAACTTGTTTAATAAAAACTTGATAAAGTACCTGAATACCTGTAAAGTTTTCATTCATATACATGAGGCACTCTGGCAGCCCACACTCAACCTGACTTTCATTGAATTTGTCCATGCCAACACAACCAGTGGTGAAGCAGCTGACACGCACAAAACACTGGTGAAACGCCTTTTTATTGTGTTTGGGTGATCCCTTAAGAACGATTAAGACAATATACACGGAAACTGAACTGTAATCCTAGATAAATAATAGCACAGTGATTGCAGACACAGCTTCCTCACCACCTGGGTAGGTTTCCTCTCCATACATACAAACTCCCATCATACACACAGGCAAGCAGTAAACAACACACAACAGATATCCAACACTCTTCTTCAAAAGTCTCTGAAAGGGTTTTGACTGATAACATCGTCCGTTATTTCAAAGAAACATACTGCTGTGTGAAAAGAAGATAAGGAGCTTAAGTCACTTGCTGTTCATGACATAGCCTCTGTTGTCAAGCCTGAGCAATGTAATGTTAATTTAGCATTGTCACATTTTATTGTCACACAGGTTCTGTCTTCTCTTATGTTTTCTAAACTGTGTTAATGAACGACTGAATGCTTTAATAGTTGAAGTGGTTTTATTGCACTTTTAACTTTATGCACTTTAAACATATCTGGAAATGTGGCCCAGACTAGTTTGGCTGATTTTAATAAGTTTAGAGAGAGTCAAACTGTTGTATTATTATTATTATTATTATTATTATTATTATTATTATTATTAAAGTAAATATTTATACAGATTTACTAGTTGGCAATGAGGTTGGCAGCTGATATTGTTGACCAAAAAAGTCTCAGCAAAAAGGAATTTCAATATTAACTATAATAATACAACTATAATGCATACAAACAATGTTTACTGTAATAAAAAAATGTTATAACCGGAAAAATACTTTTATATTCCCACACCATCTCCCCGCCAAAATACGCATGTGAAGTGAGATATGATGAGCGTCAAAAACTGTCAATATCACCAACCTGTGGAAAATAAATTTAATTAGTTCAATAATTTAATTATTTCAATAGTAAGTCTCACGCCCTCCGATTTAATGTTTTTACAGGCATGCATATTCCTTGTGCATTTTTACAGCCATGCGTTTGCAAACTCCACCACCTCTTTTGTTTCTTTTTGGCCAGCGGACTTTTATTTTGATGGCTGTTTTCGCGCTCAACCACGCTTGGAGCAGTGTAGCCGCGTTGCTCTTCTCACACTGTTCTTCTAACTCTTGCGGCATGGCAGCGGACAGTACGATGTCTAATGGTCGGGAAGCGGCCTCTCTGAATGGAGAACCCGCGCTCAAGCGCTCCAGAGACAGCGTGGACTCACTGCGGATCCCGCGTGAGCCCCAGAATAAAGTGACCGTCGTCTTGGGAGCCCAGTGGGGCGATGAGGGGAAGGGGAAAGTGGTCGACCTCTTGGCTATGGACGCCGACATTGTGTGCAGATGCCAGGTGGGTATCCAAGCGATCATCTCGCTTATCATTTTGTGTTCATGAGAGTTTGCGCGAGTGTCATGTCTGTACTGTGTGAGGCTTGCAGTTAATATACTCTTTTAATGAGGTTAAAGCGGAAGGAATAATTTGCAAAAATCGCACCACTAACCCCACAATGACGCAAAACAAAGTTTCCTCATTTTTTTTTTTTTTGCCATCGCCACTTTTTGGAAGTGATGTAACGTTTCCTGCGTCTGAATTTTTATCTTATCGCGATACTTGCGCTCATGTTTATACTGTGTGTTATCAGGGAGGGAATAACGCGGGACACACAGTGGTGGTGGACAGTGTGGAGTATGATTTTCACCTGCTGCCTAGCGGCGTTCTCAACAAAAAGGCCACCTCATTTATTGGTATGGTTATGTTTGAACTTTTCCTAGTTTTCATTTCATGGAATGTATTTATAACTTTTCATTCAAACTGGCAGTTTTCTCATCTTATTGATCTCGGTTCATTGTTTTGATCAGATGCTGAGCTATTGACACTTGTGTTTATTAAGACCCTTTTTGTTCTGTCCCGCAGGAAATGGTGTTGTGATACACCTGCCAGGACTTTTTGAAGAGGCTGAGAAGAACTCGCAGAAAGGCAATGGTACATTATGTTGATGTCATTATGTCATTGTGATATTATCTGTGTAATAGCATTTGTTCAATGTATTTTAGTTTTATAAAATCTATTTATTAGGTTTGTGATATAGGCTGTAGTTAAAAAAAAATTGTATCTCATTATTTTTCCCATTTTGACCATGTATATCACAATGCATTTTCTTTTTTGTCCTCAAATGATAAAGACAAGATCTGGATAGAACAGCTATTGTTATAAAGTGCATGCAAATAATTTTTGCCAAATCAACACAGTTTAAAAAAAAATAGTTATATAGACTTATATATAGACTTAGTGATCCCTCGCTGCTTTTCTTTTTTTTTTTTTTTAAAAATGAACATGTAAGGAATGTTGAAAAACTTAATTACTTAAAGGCAACACAGTACCAATAGAAAATATGACCATTATGAAAAAAGAGCATTGTTCCTTATAAAAAAAATTGTTGTTGCAAGAATAAAGAAATATATGAAGAGCAAAGAAACAAGTCACTCATTACATAGAACAAGTGGAGAGAGGGTCAGTAGGTAAAACTTCCATCACATACTTGAAAACTGTAATATATATGTAATTTTATTTTATTTTCTTCCTCCTCCATCTCTGTTAGAAGTGGTATTTGGGGGTTTTATTTTCTTTTAATGAGTTCTTTTGCTTTGTTTAATCTAGGACTTCAAGGATGGGAGGAACGGCTGAAGATATCTGACCGGGCACATATTGGTACGGCTCTGTTTTGTCTTCATCAGGCCTTGAGTAATTTGGGTTTATTCCTGATGACATTGACTATGTGCGGCTTTGTCAAAGACAACTAAAAACACCAAGAAACTCCATATCTATTCCACTGGAATTAGAGCTCTTCTCTTTTTCCGTGTAGTGTTCAATTTCCATCAGGCCGTTGATGGGATACAGGAGCAGCTGAGACAGCAGCAGGCAGGGAAGAAGTACGTTTTCAATTTTGCGTTTATAAAAGCTTAATTTGAAGATAATTTTCTGTGAGGTTAAAATTGAGTTCACCCTCCTTTGCTTTACAGTTTGGGCACCACTAAGAAGGGCATTGGACCTGCATATTCTTCCAAAGCAGCACGTAATGGACTGAGAGTGTGTGATCTGGTCTCAGACTTTTCAGTCTTTGAGGAAAAGTGAGTATAATAATATATTTCTTTAATGTTTTTTTTTTCTGAAAACTGTACATAAAAATGAGCGTATTTGCTTCTTTTAGACTACTTTTGTCTTAGAACTGCCCGTTTATGCAATTCTAATTGATTATCTTGATATTGGAACATTATTTAATTTAAATCACGTTATAATTGTATGGCAATTACATATCATTATTAGTGTAGGCTACAAATCAGTGCTGAAATGATCAGATTGACCCTCATGGCAGTAAGAGAAGTACATGTTAATCTCTCTCCACAGGTTTCGGGTTCTGGCTGGTCACTTTCAGACCACATATCCTAACCTTAATATTGATATTGATGCTGAACTTGAGCAACTGAAGGTGATTAGCATCTTGGCATCTTTCAATATGATTTGTGAAACTTCTCATTCATGAACCTGCCAAGTAATATTTTCTCCATTTCACCCACAGAGTTATGCTGAGAGGTTGCGGCCTCTAGTAACTGATGGGGTTTATTTCATGCACACAGCCCTCAATGGACCAAGCAAGAAGATTCTGGTGGAAGGAGCCAACGCTGCCTTACTGGATATCGATTTTGGTATGAATAGCAGTCCTGCATAAAATGGGAGATCCACTGGTGTGCTTTGAGAAATTTTATTTAACAGTGTGAATGATACAGATGTCTAATGTTTCCATCTCTTTCAGGGACCTACCCCTTTGTGACCTCATCGAACTGTACTGTCGGAGGTGTTTGCACAGGTCTTGGAGTCCCGCCGTCTCATGTTGGCCGTGTGTATGGAGTGGTGAAGGCCTACACCACCAGGGTGGGAGTGGGGGCATTCCCAACTGAGCAAGATAATGTGAGTGTTTGTCAGTGTGGAAGGGAAAACTTACGACATTCCCTCTCATGTATTATATTTGAAATTGTTTGTTTTTCTTGATGTGTTCTAGGACACTGGTGATCTGCTTCAGAGCAGAGGGAGGGAATTTGGTGTCACAACAGGCAGGCGGCGGCGCTGTGGATGGCTGGACCTGGTTTTGGTTCGCTATGCCCACATGGTTAATGGTTTTTCAGCGTGAGTCGTGTTTTACCTACACTACCACTCAAAAATTTCTCATGTTAAATGCAGCCGCTTTATTATTTGACAAATTCAATAGGAAAGCAATTTTGTAAAATATTACAATTTAAAATAATGATTTTTGTATTTGAATCTATTTCAACGTAATTTGTCCCTGTAATGGCAAATCATACTAATATGCCAATTTGGTGCTCAATAACTCTTCTTAATATCAGTGCTGAAAACAGTTGTTGATTAGGTTTTTATAGTGGCACAGGTTAAACAGTTTAGCAAGCTTTGTTTAGTTAATGTAACACTACTTTCCTTCTGTTTCTCTCAGCATTGCTCTGACCAAGTTGGACATTCTTGACACATTGCCAGAAATAAAGATTGGCATAGCCTACACGGTTGATGGAAAGCCTCTTCCCAGTTTTCCTGGTAAGTTGACAATATACATTAGGGGTGGGTGATATGACCAAAATCTTATATCACGATATGAGTAATTTTATATCACAATAACGTTATGTATCACAATATAGTTATTTTTGCTTTTAATACATTATGATATCAAAGTTTTTGATACCGTAGAATTTTCTTAATTCTTGTCACCAATAGGATAAAAAATACGATAAATAAATAATTAATGCTTCATACATTGCATAACTTATTCAGAAACACTGCATAGTTTTCACTGTGTAAATAAAGTTTCTTATTATGAAAGTTTTAAACGTGATTTAGACCTTTTCTGAAAATGAAGGATTGTTGTATTTTTTAGCAAACATGGACGTCCTCACAAAGGTTCAAGTGACTTATGAGACGTTCCCTGGCTGGTGTTGTAGCACTGAGGGAGTCCGCAGTTTTGATGAGCTGCCTTCACAGGCACAAGCTTACATTCGCTTTATCGAGAATTTCCTGCAGGTGCCAGGTAAAAATATACATACTGTGTAAATCACTTCCATATGCAATAACATAACATAACCTACTGACGTGCTTAGAAATGTCAAAATGGTCATAAGAAGAAAAAATTCTCTTTTCAGTGAAGTGGGTGGGAGTTGGCAAGTCAAGAGAAAGCATGATAAAGCTGTTCTGACGAGGGCAACGGGAACTGCTGAACTTCATTTGATGATCTGCCAGGACATCCATCATCACGACCGTTGGAGAACCAGAACTTTCTTTTATGCATCAGCGCTGAGATTAAGACTAACTGTGGGTTTAGAATCCACTGATTGTGCTACTCAGTGAACACCAGCATTGTGTATACAGGTCTGTTTTTAAGACCAGACTCGCTTTACTGCATTCGTAAATCTTGACTCATACCTATTTCTTCCAAAGCACATCCCAGAACTCCTCAGAACATACCTCTGTCAGTCATTAGTAGTTGTCTGATGTCTGAGTAATTACAGAGTTTCAGATCGAGGGGGGGTGTTATTTTACCGGTTTTCTTAAAATCAAACGTTGCACTCTAGCATTTAAATTTTCCATTTCCATTGCTAATAGGTGTATAAAACCAAACTGATTTTTAAGATTGTCATGTGCTGTTTTTTTTATATATATATATATATATAATCCAGTGTGAAGGGGTGAGCGCTAAATCTGGTCTTTTTAATTAAGTGTTTGTGTATACTCTTAAAACCGGTTTGACGTGGATCAAAATGCCAAAAGGGACCTTCAGTCTTTGTGATATTGAGAAAAAAAAGAGGCATTGTTAATAGTCAGCGATTAGTGCACTCAGGCGCAGATTTAGAATCTATGAATGACAATTATACATGTACAGAGTCATTTGCTGCTGTGTTGTTGTTTTTTACGAATAAAGTACTAAACTAATTATGGTTTTAAGTGAATGTTTGTGTGAATTTATTTTTTACTCTGAAAGCTATTTCAGATGGTTACAAGATAAGTATGGATATTTTAGTTCACAGATACGTTGCATGTCACTTTAAAGCCGCACATCCTGTTGTTTTTTATGATTTATGAGAAATAATTATGAATTCAGGTGTGTTGTCATATTACAAGTTCTTAAGTAAAAAGGTTATTAAATTCCTCCGAATATATGTTGCAATCTCAGTCATGATGATATGGTGAGTAACAGTTCCATCGGAAAACAGGATTTAAATGAGCACGGTAATCTGAATTATCATCAGTCTTAGGTTTGTCTCGTGCGGCAGCAGTTATTCTAGTATAATGCGAGTTTTTCTCTGTGTGCTGTGTCTCGTCCTGTGCCACAAGACATTTGGGACGGACGTTCAGGTATAATTTAACCTTTTTTTTAGCCGAAAATCAGACGTTTACTATAGGAACCTAATTTATGTATTCGTTTCAGTTTTGTGCTGTTGCATTGCATGTAAATTATCATTTACTAAATATTTTCTTTGTTTGCCTAGTTTTTTTTTCTCTAGTATATTAATTAAGTGGTAGTGAATCGGTATTAATAAATGTCGTGATTTTTAAAAATGTATGAAATTATGTTTCAGTTAGGCTATTTATAGACAGCGTGTGTAACTTTTCTGCAGTTACGTGTAGGCGTTGTAAACACAGCTTACGTGTTTTGATGAATGACCTAGGATGATGGAGTACGAGTTTAGGCTAATAATATCTGTTAGTGTAATTATAACTGGAGGCATGAGAGACGTAGACACGCCTAATTTAATTTGTAGCACAAGTTTTCGGTCTGTCTCTATTTGTATTGCCCACACACGCTATTAAAACAAAATGTTTACGTGCAGATAATGCCAAATATAGTGACACCTGTCGGTAATTCAGAAACTGAACGCTGTAACACTACAAAACCAGTTGGAACCTTATAAATAAACCTCGAAATTAACCAAACTGTTGTATCTTTAAACCCACAGCATGCTCAAAATATCGGACATGAATCTATTCAAGGTATTCTCTCTCGCTCTCTGTCATTGGTTTGTTTATAACTATTAATAGGAATCAAGTTGAGTAGACCATATCATTTAATTATTTTCAAAAATGTTCTTAGATAACTCAGCTCAAATATTACGTTTCTTTGTTATAGTATGTTCTCATTCGTATTATTATTATTATATTTTAATTTTCATTAATTATTATTATTTTATTTTTTTTAGCAGATAATATCTTTGTCAACACCCTTTGCAAGCCCCGTGAAACTTTAGTTGAAGTTGAGCACGAGTTCCCCGAGGCGAAGTTCAGACGTGTTGTGCCCTCGTGTGTGCTTCTGCAGCGCTGTGGAGGCTGCTGCTCTGATGAGGCGATGCTGTGTGTGAGCGTCAGCACACACACCACTGTCATGCAGGTATGGCGATGTGACGATTCAGACAGTTCATCATAACGTGTGCTCTTCCTACACTTATTTGTTAGTTATTTTATTATTTTTTCCCCAACAAAATTACAGTTGAAGCAGTTTACCAGGAATGTGCATGGGGCTACTGTTGAAGAGATTATTGAGCTGCCGTTTGTTGAACACAGCCAGTGTCAGTGCAGGTAATGTACAGGTTTATGGCTTCACATTAAAAGCAATGATTGCTTTATAATTTCATAGATATTCTGTAAATCATATATCTGTATGATTTGTGTTAGTTACATTTAGATGTGGCCATGTTAACTTCTTGTGGCGTTTAAATAATAATAATAATAATAATTTTCTTTCTTCTTAACAGGCACAGAAGCCAACTGTGATGCTTTTTGAAACAGCTCATCCATGCCGCAGAAATCTGCTTATTTAACAGTTATTTAAATTATTTCCTATTATTAATATATTACATATAATAACAACATAACTTTTATATTTAAGATTGTGTAAAACATTGCTTTTATCTATTTTTTTGAGTGCTTTCTTATTAATAAACGATTATAAATCAGTCATGTGTTTGACTCATTTAACATAAAACTTTGATGGAAAAAAAGTGTCATTTTTTCTGTCGTTTACTCATCTGCGTCAGCTTCAACTTCATCAAACATAGTTTCACAGCGCCACCTCGTGTTGAAGATAATAAGAGAATCTCCTGTAAGAATACGTGGCAGTGACGTCAATATTTGTGTTGTTAAGAGACCCGGATATTAGTCACAACCTGCACACAGTTCAACCATCAGAGAGGCAGAGTGGTGAGAAATGAATCTTTGTATCTTTCAGCTCACATGTTGCCATCTCCCCTTCACTTCACAAATCAACGTTGCGCGTTTATTCAGACGCGTGTGGCGCTTCTCTTTGTTTGAACGATGAAACATTAGGCTCATATATTCAGCTACACACCTAGCTTAGCAGCTAACAAGAGCTGGATTTCACACACACACACACAAAGCGTATAACAGTCATTGCAAAATAATGAGATACGCAGAACACATACTACAACACTGCTTCACTTTTTTTTTTTTTTTTTTTGAAGTGACATTGCGCAGATGACAACAGTAGAGGAGCAGCTGTTGTGTAAACTAAATTGATCAGCAGTGACAGGAAAGACATTTATAATGTTACAAAAGGTGACCATTTCAAGTAAAAGCTGTTATGTTGAACTTTCTATTCATCAAAGAATCCTAAAACAAATTATACAGTTTCTACACATATTAAGCTGCAGCACAACTGTTTCCAAAATTGATACTTAATAATAATAATGCAATAAATAAATATGAAAAACAGCATATTTTGAATATCATAGGTACATTTCCGGGCCTAGACACTATTTAAGTTGTGAGACACAGCTACATGCATCTTCATCAGAGTCCTGTTTTTACTTTATGCTGAAGAATGAAAGTAAAATTAACACGCTTTCACTTTGATTTCTCTTTCCTCTTTATAAGGTGATGAGTTGGTGCATCCATGAATGCACGACGGCGTCACTGTCCTAAAAGCAGCCAGAATGGGGTGTACACTGGGCCGTCTCAGACCCAGTCCCAGCTGGTCCAGCAGCTGGAAGCCCCCCTGGCTGTCCCAGCACCCATCGCCTCTATCGTAGACACATTCAGCATGTCCTGCCGAGACCGAACCAGCGAGTTTCAGTCGGCGTGCAAGTCCCTGCAGGGGAGACAGGTGCCACAACTATTAATGCATATTGTCCAGTAACCTGCGAGTGGCTACTAGGTTTAATAATATAGTCTCCTCCTTAGTGGAGTTTGTGTTGAAGTTTATCTCTTGTTCTTTTCCAGAATGCAGCACAACCTGTCAGAGCTGTCAACAGTGCAGTCAGACAGCGGAGTGAATTCACACTCTTGGCTAAGTGAGTTAAACTCTCAATGGCTCATATTCAAGGGGGAAAGAATGTGATTTACCTGGAAAATTTTGATTTGATCTGATCTTCAAATAAGTAACAGCAATACCCATGCATATTCTGCTTAACTTAATAGCACACACATACTGATATGTGAATATAATTTGGTTTTATTTAAACATGGTGGAAATAATATGTGAATGCTTGTTTTTGATAATGCTTGGATCACTAAACCTCAATAAACCCAGTGTTTATTGCATTCCAGACCTTGATGAACCAGGAATTTTACACCGTGCATCTAATGTAACTGTTTAAGTTTTTCAAATATTTTTGGAGTGTTTGGTTTGGTTGCTCTCTTAAGGTCATGTTGAAGTGTCTCAGTTTGGTTAAAGGTGGCTTTCCAGCTTCATGCCAGACAGCAATTCTTATTATTAGGTGCTGTGAGACCTCTTTTGTTCCAGGCTTGGTTCACATCAGGCATTGCTTTTTGTGAATTCCTATAAAAAGAAAAGTAAACCTGTTTTCTTAAAAAAAAAAAAAAAAAAAAATACTCTTTTTGTTTTTTTTTTAAATCATTGATGCTTTTTAACAAGAGACAGGTGAAAACAATAAATCAACATTTAGTTTGATATGTTAACTGACTTATCAAGATAAAATCAAACAAAAGTATTTCTTACTATTAGAGTGTGTTACAAAATACAATTATTATGTATGCTCGCAACAAAAAAGAAACAAATGATGAGAAAAATGCATAATAACTATAATAATGAATATGTATATTTGCAAAGCAAGAATTTAAACAATACCGAGAAAGTTTATTCACTCAAGAAATGTCATATTGTGTGATTAAGTAACAAGTAATAACATTTTAATTACATTCTAAATACATGTCTAAACCATTTTAGCATTCTTTAAAATTTTTAAATAATGATTATAAATTACAGATATCATGAATTATTAATTCTTAAAAAATACATTTTTACACTGGCAATTTCGTTAAATATATAGACGATATATAGACCACTGTTCAAAATGTTTGGGTCAGTATAATTTTTTAATTAATCATTAATATAGCAAGGAAAGTGACAGTGAAGTCATTTAAATGTTACAAAAGATTTATATTTTAGATAGATGCTGTTGTTTTGAATAATGAAAGAATCTTTAAAAAAAATGCATCACATTTTCTGCAAAAATATTAAGCAGCACAACAGTTTTTAACATTAATGATATTAAGGAACGTTTCTTGTTCTTCTCAAATCAGCATATTAGAATGATTTCTGAAGGATCATGTGACACTGAAGACCGGAGTAATGATGCTGAAAATTCAGCTTCGATGAGCTCGGTGAGAATAAGAGATCTTTCAAAAACATTTAAAAACTCTTGATTGTTAGTGCTTCAGGTTTTTCTTTTTCAAGAATTAAGTTTCATTATGCTATCACAACAGTGGTATCACACTGACATTTTTGACTTTGTTAAAAAGTTTTCGGAAGTATGACTTACATTTTCATTGTATTTTTTTAGCAGTACATTAATAGGTCTGAATAAAAATAAACAAATGAGCATAAAGTGATTGACCCAAATGTCAAACTCCCAATTTGTGAATGATTTTTAAAGGGCAGAGTGTCTGAATGCACTCCAGGTGATAGCTTCACATACTTCAGTCTGTTTATTGTTGAAGATCAAATCAAATTAATGACCAATTTCCTGGAAAATCCAGAGGGTTTACAGACTTTTTCCTGCAACTGTGTTTAATATTGGCACCGGGACGCTGCATTTGGCCTATAATTTATTCAAACCTACTTAAGCTTTAATGGTCTGTGTTATTTCATTGACTTGGCCTTATGACAGATATTGACTGCATCTTATTAACAGGCGAATTGGAAGAGACCTCAGCAACACTTTTGCCAAGTTGGAGAAGCTCACAATCCGTAAGTATCTCTTCTCACACATGTACCACTGTACTGTTTTGATGTGTAACTCGATCTGTTTTCACCTGCAGTTGCCAAAAGAAAGTCTCTTTTTGATGACAAAGCAGCTGAAATTGATGAACTCACTTACATTGTGAAACAGGTTAGGGTGATTGTTACTTCCCCTTCACCGAGGACACATTATTCTGTCGTTCCATTTCATACTGTAATCTGTCTGTGTTCATTCAGGACATTAACAGTCTAAATAAGCAGATAGCTGGCCTACAGGAACTCGTTCGATCACGGGGTGGACAGAATGGCAGACACCTTCAGACGCATTCCAACAGCATCGTAGTCTCATTACAGGTATTAACCTCTGGCCTTTCTGCTCAATCACAAAGATGTCTAGTGGGCTTCTGCTTGAAATTAAAACCTGTTTTCTGTTTGTAGTCCAAACTAGCATCGATATCGAGTGACTTCAAGTCAGTCCTGGAAGTCAGAACAGAGGTAAGTGATTTACTTTTTAAGTGTTAGATCCATCTTGTGCGTTCCTGATCAGTTTTTCACTGTTTGAATCATGTTTTCTCTCTGTTTAGAACCTAAAGCAGCAGAGAAGCAGGCAAGAGCAATTTTCTCAGACTCCTGCCTCTTCCTCCTCTTTCCACGCCAACAGCTTCAGTAAGAGCATCTCTACTTGTGGAAAAAAAAAACAAGCGGACGTTGTCCACATTCATGTAGTTATTCTTCCCTTTCGGTCCTCTTTCAACAGACAATTCGGTGCTTATGCAGGACGACTCCAAGAAGACGGATATATCTATAGATATGGACCTCAGCTCCAGTCAGCAGATGCAGTTAATCAGTGAACGGGTATCGTTTGTTCATCGGTTGTTTTATGATTTACAGCAACTGATTTAAGTAAGTTTGAATCTCTGTTGTCATGTGTTTGTTTAGGATTCATACATTCAGAACCGTGCTGACACTATGCAGAATATAGAGTCCACCATTGTGGAGCTCGGATCCATATTTCAGCAGCTGGCTCATATGGTGAAAGAACAGGAAGAGACTGTACAAAGGTGAGGAAGGATCATGAGGAGGTATTCTACAGTATGTCCATTCGACATTTTCACCTGTATTTCTGTTGTTATTGTTTACCAAAACTATTGAAAAGTCATTTTAGATAATTGAAATAAAACTAAAATGAATAAAATATCATTTAAAAAGCTTAAACTTAAAGGGATAGTTCACCCAAAAATGAAACTTCTGTCATTAATTACTCACCCTTGTGTCGTTCCAAACCCGTAGGACCTTTGTTCATCTTCAAAACACAAATTTAGATATTTTTGATGCATTCTGAGAGTTCTCTGACCCTCCCATAGACGATCCTTACACGATCAAGGTCCAGAGACATAGCAAGGAGGTCAGTAAAATAATCCATGTGACATCAGGGGTTGAACCGTAATTTTATGAAGCTACGAGAATACTTTTTGTGCGCAGCTAAATAGAAATATTTAAAAATGAAATTCAAAAAATTCAAATGAAATCTGAAAATATAAGAATAAAAGTTAATTCAAAATAGTAATAAATAATAAATACTAGTAAATAAATATAAATATAATATAGCCAGCAGTTTCTTCAGTAGTAAGTTGTACCAGTGTCATAAAAAATAGTTTTCTAAATTGTTTTGGCAGAATAATGATTTAGGTTGTTTTGAATAGGCCAGCATCTTGACTCCACTTTAACATCATGAGACATACACTACTGTTCAAAACAAATGACATTTATAATGTATTATAATTTATAATAAAAAGATTTCTATTTCAAATAAATACTGTTTGAACGTTTTAACTTTCTGGTTAATGTAAGTTTCCACAAAAATATTCAGCAGCAAAGCTTTTCTCAACATTGATAATAAAAGAAACATTTCTTGAGCATCAAATCAGCATATTAGAATGATTTCTGAAGGATCATGTAACACTGAAGAGTTGCAAATTCAGCTTTACCATAAAATAGTTGGGTTACATTGTAAAATATTTTTAAAAACTAAACATTTTGTATTTATAAATGCAGCCTTGGTGAACATAAGAGACATAAGACTGAAAAAAAAATCCAACTGACCCCAAACTTTTAAAGGATAGTGTTATTTACACTGTGAATGAAAAAATAATTCTTTGCATTGACCTTCTCTCTTCCCTGACAGAATTGATGCTAATGTCGAGGACACTCAGCTGAACGTGGATCTCGCGCACACAGAGATACTCAAATATTTCCAGTCTGTGTCCAACAACCGCTGGCTGCTCATCAAGATGTTCCTAATCCTCATCATTTTTTTCATTGTCTTTGTGGTTTTCATGACCTGACGTCCACTCTTAAGAGGGGCAGATTTAAAGAATCGGGTGATTCTCAGTATTTGAGGAATGAAAGGGGCCATTCTCTCAGTCTCTTTTATTCTTGTCTCTGCTCTTTCTATCCTCACTGGCTGCCGAGCTCTCTCTTAGTGATGATCTTCCTCAAAATGGATGGAATCGGATATTCGTAAGACTCTATATAGACAGAGCATTTGTCAGTTTGTAGTCGATTTAAAACAGTTTGTCCATTTAAATTTCAATCTGATATGTTTCTGTATCTGCACAGTCAACTCCTGAAATCATGTCCCTTGTTTTGGTTTTCTAAATCACACAGATTACAGAGATATCCTTGAGTAGAGCCAGCAATCGTCTCATGGTCAAAGAACCACAATTTTAACAGATTCTGGGTCACTTTTGATTGATCTTAATCATGTTACACACCTTCAGACATCGTGTGTTCTGAGACCTTATTATGCATTTGCATTTTTTTCTCTCTGTTGTCTAAATCTTCTTTTAGAGAACACTTTATGCAGTGGTTTATCTTATATTCTGCCTGCTGCAGTAGACCACCAAGCCATCTCAAATGACGATTATGCTTCTACACTTTTATGATGACTCTGACTAGAGGTTTTAATATGTATTCTTTCTGTTTTTGATTTTTGAACACAAAAGGTTCAGCAAGGGAAGAATTAAGTATTTGGAGCTAGTGAACTTTTACAAATCTTGGCTGTGAATCGTGAAAGTTGGGTCATTGGGTGTTTTAGTCATCCTTCAGAAACTTGTTTGAAATGACTCAGTATATGGTCTCAGAGGGTCCATGAAAATACTTCAAATGGTGTTTTGTAGAGAAAACACCCTTTTGTGTTTAACTGGACATTGAGATTGGGGGAACGTCCCACCCCACCATTTGTGAAATGCATACTGTAAACTGTAAGAACTGAAAAAAATAGAATTGTATACTTTGTAATGTCTGTTGCTATTTGTCTTTTTTACAGTAGCATATGTAGTAACTGATTACTTAAAATTCATGAGATTATTAATAAAGTTAATCAAAGCTACCTTTAAATAAAGGACAAAAGTGGCATTTTAAAACTATGATGTTTCATTCTTGCATTTGATAAATATGCCGCATTTGATGGAAGGGAAGTGTACAAAAGGTTCATGATGCTGAAAAAGCAAGACCATGCTGCTTGAATGAGAGAAAGAGCAATACACTTAAAAATGAAGGTTCTTTATTAGCATCTGGTTCGGTGAAGTACCTTTAACATCAACAGAACGTTTCCACTCTCTCAGCAAAAGGTACAAAACTGTCACTGAGGCAGTACCCTTTCAAAAGGTGCTAATATGTACCATTTAAGGAACAAAGATGTACCTTTTGGCTTTTGTAGCTTAAGATACCAGCTTTGTACCAGAGACTGCATTGCAAATAAGGTGGAAACAGTTTTAGATTATTAAAATGTTCTTCACACTAAGAAAAAAAGATTCACTGAAAGGTTCCAAAATGGTTCTTCTATGGCCTCACTGCAAAATCCCTGTTTATAGCCTTTATTTTTAAGAGTGTAATGCTGATAAAGCTTTCTTCCATTATAATTGGGAAACAAGCAATGCTTTAAAATAATCTGCATCATAAAGAGTTTTCTACTCCAAACATAGCTTGTTCAGGTCAGCGCTCTTTCTTCCACTACGCTGATATCAGGCATGCTCCTGATCCTCCTGTTTTTGTGGATACTGTCTTCATCCTCGTCGTCCTCCTCGGCTTGGTCCTCAGTGTCACGACTGACTGTGACTCTGCTCCACAGCGGGTTGATGACAGACATGCTCTTACTGCGGCTGGCCCTAGCCTTCAGTGCTCTCTTGCTGGCTTCCTCCTCCTCCACCTCATCCAGAAAGTTACACAGAACGGAACGAAACAGGCGTGACACCTCAGTCACCTCTGGCTCTACCTCTGTCATAACTTTCCTCAGCCTAAACAAGACATAGAAGCAGATTATTGTTCAAAGATACAGATCCTCTTGGCCCAAGTTTTTTTAAACATGCACTTGTCTAACATCATTGCCCATATAAGTTATTTTTAACTTGCTGGATCTGTCTGCTGCTTTTGACACAGTTAACCACCAGATTCTCCTGTCCATCCTCAGGAAGATGGGCATCTCTGGAACCTCACTCCTGTGGTTTAAGTGCTACCACCCAGGTAGGTCCTTCAGGGTGTCTTGGAGGGGTGAGGTTTCTAAGTCACAACTTCTTGCTACTGGGGTTCCTCAAGGCTCATTGCTTGGACCACTTCTCTTCTCCATCTATATGACGTCATTAGGATCTGTCATTCAAAAGCATGGCTTTTCCTTTCACTGCTATGCTGATGACACTCAACTCTACTTCTCATTCCAACCAGATGATCCGACAGTAGCTGCTCGCATTGCAGCCTGTCTGAGTGACATTTCAAGCTGTATGAAGGACCATCACCTTCAGCTCAACCTTACTAAGACAGAACTGCTGGTGGTTCCAGCTAACCCATCGTTTCATCACAACTACTCTATATAGCTGGGTTCGTCGACCATAACACCTTCCAGGACAGCCAGAAACCTAGGAGTTGTGAACGATCATCAGTTACGCTTCTCAGATCATATTGCTACAATGACCCGGTCCTGCAGATTTGCCCTATACAACATTAGGAAGATCAGACCCTTCCTGTCAGAACAAGCCACACAACTTCTTGTCCAAGCTCTTGTTCTCTCCAGACTGGACTATTGTAGGGCTCTCCTGGCGGGCCTTCCTGCATGTTCTATCAAGCCTCTGCAACTGATCCAGAATGCAGCAGCAAGAGTTGTCTTCAATGAGCCAAAAAAAGCTCACGTTACTCCTCTCCTCATCAGGTTACACTGGCTACCAGTAGCCACTCGCATCAAATTCAAGGTACTGATGCTTGCCTACAAGACGACCACTGGCGCAGCACCAATATGCCTAAACTCACTAGTTCAAACTTATGTGCCCTCCAGAAGCTTGCGTTCTGCAGTTGAACGGCGCCTCGTAGCACCATCCCAAAGAGGTTAAAAATCACTCACGGACCTTTTTTACTGGACTGTGCCCACCTAATGGAATGACCATTCTCAATTCGAACAGCTGAGTTTTTACTCATCTTCAAAAAACATCTAAAGACATCTTTTTCGCCAGCACTTGACCAACTAATACTAGCACTTACCTTTTCTATTCTATTCTATTCTATTCTATTCTATTCTATTCTTGAGAAAAAAAAAAAAAACATATAGCTACGTGTTCTGCGCTGGACTAACTGAGACTTGTCATGTCACTTGTATACTGTTGTTCTCTCGCTTGTCTGATTGCTTCTGTTGTTCTCATTTGTAAGTTGTTTTGGATAAAAGCGTCTGCTAAATGATTAAATGTAAAATGGAAATGGAAATGTAATGCTGAGTAACTTTACAACAGTTTGCCTTGACTAGCCAATGTTGGCAAGCTTTTGAGTGTCTTAAAATATACTTAGATCTTTTCATTCAAAGGATTTGACAAAAACATTGGCCTGGTTTTAAATAGTTAAATATAAAACAATAGATATATTGTTCAAAATGAAGAAAACAATATATAAGAACCTGTTTTTATACAGTCTTTGATTAGGACACTTTGAGGCTTCAAAAACTTGGTGGAAAATGTCCTCTGTCTTTGTCTTTTGAAAAAATGTCAATGTCTAAGCCAATGTGATTTTTAGTATAATTTAGTATTTTTTATGTTTTCATGTCATGAGAGGACGTTACCACAGAAATGGTTTTAAAATTAAATTTTCTTCAGTTTAACATTTCAGTAACCAGAAATTTTTGATGCATGCCAATGTGATTTTATTTTATTTTTTTGTGTATTTAAGTATGGTGACGCTAAGGATGGGATGTTATAGGCTGCTTAAACACTTTTAAAGTAAAAGTTAAATAGTAACCACAAAACTTTTGTTCCAAGTCAATTCTAGTGCTGGATAGATTAGTTGCAATTTGTAGTCCATTACTGATTCCAAAATACATGAACAAAATTGCAGACAGCAGTATAATGCATGACATTACATATTTTTGGTAATATAATCAGACTACTGTTTGATTACTTTTAGATTACTTTTGTCCTAACTCATTTATTACATTGATTTAAATAGGAAAATCTTGTACCATATTGATATAAAAATACCAAGAGAAAGAAATGATAAGCTATTACATTCATTGTTTTTAATAGCATGAAGTACATAAAACATTACATTTATGTAAGGGTTTCCCAAAGTGGGGTTCAAGAATAAACAGCATGGGTGGATGAGTTTAATGAAAAGCTAATAATTAATTTAATCATAAAATGTAAAATCTTAATAAATAATTGCAATGTAACAATCAAAATAAAACACTTAAAAAAAGATTAAAAATTTTATTTGCTTACCTGCATGTCATGTGACCATTAACCAACGTCAGAGAACTGAACATGTTACCTTAAAAATCTCCGGGAGTAGGCTACTTCAAGTAAACATTAGTTATATTTATATGTTTCCTTTAAATTATGAATAATTTATTGCTATTGCGAGAATAATAAGCTATGTTTTCAATGTTTGCATGTTGCTGTCTGAGGTACTGTTTACTAAAGTCTAACTCTAAGTCTAACCTACTATCGACGTAGGCCTACCTGAGGATGAGGGGGCCGCATTGGGAGGGAGAGACCCTGGCACACAGATCCTGAAGCTCCAGCATCTCCCCAGCTGGAATCTCATAGGAGGACTTTTGTGGAGGTGCAGCCAGCCAGCTGTAATCCACAGAGGAGCTGCGCCTGCGGTTCTCCGTAGCCCTCTCCTGGCGGAGGCGCTCCGTGCGCTTCAGCAAAGAGCCCAGCTCCAGCATCAGCATGTTAATCACCAGTTCCTCCGGCGAGCGCTGACCAGGAACCTGGGGTTCCCTGGAGAACACTGATGACCAGAGGAACATCTGAAATGGAAAAGAACTTATAAGTGAACAATAAACCAAATATACAGCGATTGTTTGTGCACCAACGCCTGCTGTTGACAGAAGAGGCCTAGCCAACCTCAGTCCCAAAATATGTCATGAATAATAAAAGCCACATAAAAGACATTCTCCAAATATGGTTCAAGAGTTAAGGCACTTACCTTCTCCTAGATGAGCAGAGGGTTGGTTGTATTCTCACTGGACCTTTTCATCAACTTAGTCTGAAATATTTACACAGGAGCGCACATGTCTTTACCACATAGCAGTTCCTCTCAACACCAGATAAGGGGCTAAAGATAATCCCTTATTATGATTATAATCTACTGTAAAGCCACATTTCAGTGTTTCATCACTGGCATAGGAAAAAACAACTGTCTAAGTAAGCTATACTTCCAAACATACAAACCAATTCCAACGCAAACCACGCCGGTGGATGCCTATCTTAGTCATTTCGATGAAATATTCTGTATTAATAGGATTATTCCTTTTAAGGGTTGCATAACACAGAATTAGATCCCAATCCTGTCTTAATAAACACTGCTAAGGTCCCCTGCTGTCCTTTTGTAGGCAAACAAAGTATGAAAACAGATGACATAATACTAATATTTGTCAGAACTTGACTTTCAAACAGAAGAAGCTGGAGATCAAAGTTAAATCTGATTTAATTTCTTGCCTTGTTCTGATCCTAATACCACTGAACTTCTCACTTTTGTTCTTCGGCCTCCTGTCTCCTCACTATTGTTAAAAGCCCTGGGAAATTGCTCGGATTAGATTAATGTGTAATGTAAGAGTTCTTAAGTACTGGTGTTCAGGAAAGAGCTGCCACTCCGTATGTGTCTCTCAGTCTATAGGAATGAGGAAAAAGCCAACTCAGCTCCATTTTTACCAATGATTTCGAACTTCCTGTCATATCTGGATGAGTCCAGGAATGTGTGTTTTTAATGGATAAGAAATTGATACCTTCTAAATTATTCATGGTTTTAAAAAGTGTGTTAAAATGTGCATACAGCAGTGATTTTGTTTGCTTGACTGCTCAAAAAATCACTTTAAAAACCACAATGAAAATACTTTTTTATTATTGAAAAGCTTTTCTTAATGGGACACAGGATTCAATCCACATTCTCATCTGTTTTTTTTCACACCCACTTTCATCTCTGCAAAATCAGTTCCTGCTAAAATACTCTTGCATTAGATTTCAATCAATTTTGACGTTTTAAACCAGTGATTCCTCCTTCATCCGTTCTTCAAACCCCAAGTATTATCGCATTGCTTTTTTTGCAGGTGCTAGTACGTCTCTGTCATATTTTATCTTTAAATGTTTCAGTGTGGACTTTAATGTGAAAATGATATCAAAGCACATTAATGAGGAAAAAGGAAACTGATACTGGTTACTTCAACCCAAAGAAAAAGAAGTAAGTAGCATTTTTAAAGCATGGATTTTCCCATTTAGGTGACAGGAAGGAAGTGTGTGTTTAGGAATTAATCTGTTGTGAAATGAGTGACAGTTTCCTTTTGGGAATGAATGATTTCTCTAAACATTTATTTAACAGATAGAAATGAAAATTATTTGCATGACATGAACATTTTCTCTGTAATTCAAAAGATGGAATAAGAAATTTATTGAAAATTAAGAAATTCTAGATTTGGATTTTAATGTATGATTTATTATTATTATTATTATTATTATTATTATTATTATTATTATTATTATTATTATTATTATTATTATTATTATTATTATTATTAAAATTCTCCAAACCGCTTGTCCTAAATGGGTTCACTTCACAGTGATGTCTATTTCAGTTCTGTAATAATAAAAATAAAAATAATAATGGGTTAATAATGTAGTAGTAGTAGTAATAATAATAATAAAAAAATAATAATAATAATAATTATTATTATTATCATTATCATTCACCCATTCTCTAAACCACTTGTCCTACATAGGGTCACATAATAATAATAATTATAATAGTAATAATAATAATGTTGTAGCATTCTGCATTGCAATGTGGGATTCTTTAGTATAACTCAGTACATATTTAATTAAATTGTTAAAAAACAATGTTTTTTGTTATTTATGTATGCTGCTTTAGATAAATGTAATTTTTCCTGTAACTACGGTGCCCAGGAGTTGACACGGTCGGTTCAATAAGTTTTGTCGTGGCCACAAGATATTAATTTGTTGGAATGTCATATTAACTCGTGGGAACGTGGCATTATGTCGTGGCCTCAAGATGCTATGTTGAGGAAACGACATCATTTTTATTTTTAATGCGTGCACAAATCTGCGTGACCATAGCAACCCAGGATTATCAGAGAAGGATAAAACATTTTTTATTAACATTAAACACTGAATTTAATATTTGTATATTATTATTATTATTATTATTATTACATTAACTAATTAGAGCTATATTTTTTATTTATTGTTATATATGCTTATTTCCCCTTTCAATTTGTGTATTGCTTTAACTAGTTAACCTTTTGTATAATTATGCTAGTATTTGCTAGCCTACTATATATTTGTAAATAAACGCCTGACAAATATGCAAATAAAAATTTGATTTTCTGATTGTATTTATGCCCATGTGTGATGACAAATTAGCGTGTTGTGTTTTCATTTACAAATTAAACTACGTGAATGATTAATTCCTCAATTAAAACACTATAGTATTTATAATTACGGTCTATTAATCTGCCGAAATAAAATTAAATATATGTTAAATTTAAACTGCATTCCAGTAAAAATACCAGTCAGCATAATCAAAGCTTTATTGGCATGTTGAGCATTTACAGTAGGCTAATATTTACAAAAGTATTCAGAACATTAAGAGATCAAAATGAAGGGAAAAAAATGAATATAAACGAATATAAAAATATAACCAATAATAATAGGCTAATAATAATAATAATAATAATAATATACAAATATTACATGAAAAAGAGGATCAATTAATGGACTTACAAGACTGTAGGATGGATAGGCCTATTTTATATTATGCACTTTATGTAACATTTATTCATAATAAACTTCAATTGAATGCCGACTATCGCACGTAATACAGTCCGGAAGCCAAGGCCTATGGTTAATATAATAATTTAATAATGTAATAATTTCTATTATAAATAATATAATAATTTCTTAATTCAAAATAAAATATTAATGAATCCATGTCTGATAATCCCGGGTTGCTATGGTCACACAGGTTTGTTTACACATTAAACTCGTGGCCACAAGAAATGGATGTCGTTCCCTCAACAAAATGATCTCGTGGCCATGAAATATTACGTTCCCACAAATTAATATCTTGTGGCCACGACAAAACTAAGTGCACCGACCATGTCACCTCCTGGGCACCGTATGAAACTAATGTAAAGTGACTAACATATTAGAAATAAGGAATTATCAAAACAAACAGACACTCCCACGTATACTAAATAATATACAAATATTTATTTATTCAGTTGTTCATTTATTCACAATCCTTTTAACTTTTTCCATATAACCTTATTGTCTCCATCAGACTTAAACAAACACCCCTCCCTTCCTGATCAGTTTTTTTATTTATCCCCAGCATGTTGTCGCCATAAATCTCCCATATGCATCTGTTCAGGAAGCGGGTCTGATTTACCCCGGCTTGACTTTGAGCAATAAAAGTCCTCCACTGCTTGTGGAGCCCAGCCAAGAATTTGAGGAGGTGATCCTGAACCTCTCACACAAATTACACTGAGGGATCAAAGTGGGTATAAAAGTCTATTTAGAGAGTGCAAAATGAATCAAAGTCCCGGTGTAGATGTATCAGATGGCATATGAGGTCTATATCTATGTACGTTGTTTGAGAAACAGTAGTAAGATATGACAGAGCAGCAGAGCGATTGGTGTAGTGGTGCACATTTGCTGGTATCTCCACTATTCATGTGTGTTTGGCAAAAATCATTCTCCACTGAGACAGAGAGGCCTTTATGGTCTTTATGTATTGGAGTCCAAGTCTTGTTAAAATGAGTAAAAGCCAAGTGTATTTCATCTTCAGCACAGATGGCACCTTGCCCAGTGTAAACAGCAGCGCTACATCAGTTAATTGCAAACTTTGTGCTGACAAAGAGATGACTACACTGCTTAATACTGGGATGCAGGAATTATTAAATCACAGGGGAAAACATTAATATTTATTTTTAATTCAAAACAAGAATATAATCATTCTTAGTCTTTTATTTTTTTATATTATTTTTTTCCCAAAATGACTTGTCAATGTCGTGTTTCTCAGTAGGACAGTCTCTAGCGGGGATGGATGGACTTTTGCCACTTTCTATTAATTGCTTAAAATGTTTTTTGTTTTTGGTCATTTTATTTTTAAATTGTTAGTTAAAGGAGCTGCTTGTTGACTGTCAGTTCAGGGTGTCAAACAATTTGTATATAAAACAATTTTTTCCCCCCTTTACTGGATTAAAATAAAATTTAAAAACCTAAACTTTTTTATTTCAGATTATTTTACTTCATTGTATTTTAGGTTTAGCTAAAACCAAACCTGAAATAAAAATAAATAAAAACCATAGATTTAATTGAAAATAATAATACTAAAAAGGACAAAAACACACACACACATACACACACACAAAAAAAAAAAAAATACAATGAAAACAGAAAATACAAAATAATTAAAATATGAATAAAAACTCTAATAGTATTGTAAAGCTTCTAAAACATCACTGCTCAGATGTAGGTCAAAGTAAATGTTATATGAGCTATTACTTAAGGATTTGTTTTGTTTGTTTATATTATTCAAGATTCAAGATTTTTATAACATGGTTATATGGAGAGCATATGACCAGCAGTGGAATGTAAGTCAGGTCCACTCAATGGACAGTGCAATTATTTAGGAATACAAACACAAGAAAATTATATATGAATATGGTATGGAAAAAGTAAGATAAAAAAAAGAATAAAATAAAATGCTTATAAAATAAAAATGTGCAGGACAGTATACTGTAGACTTAATAAATATTAAGATGAGCAGGAATGTACAAGAGAAGAATGTGCAAACAGGTTGTACAGGGTATTTACATAGCAGCAATAGAGGTAGTAAAAAAAAAGTAAATAAAATAAAAAAAATTGTAGAAAATGCTGTGTGCTAGTGACAATGTCAGTATATTAAGTATCTTACTGATAATTAAGTGAAGTCATGTAGAAGTTAAGAGACTGAGTTTGAGTTTAGGAGCCTGATGGCCTGGGGGAAGAAGCTCCTCCTAAGTCTCTCAGTTTTTGCCATCAAGCTACGGAAGCGCTTACCAGATGGCAGTAAAATGAAAAGACAGTTACCAGGGTGGTTAGAGTCCTTCATGATTTT